>VWZF01003842.1:2421234-2764139 GCA_013396755.1 Sclerurus mexicanus
TGCCCCGCTCCCCGCGGGGCTCGGAACAGCGGCCGCTCCTGGGCAGTGCTGCGCCCCGCGTACAGCGCCGAGAGGTGCCTTCGCTGGACCGGTGGGGTCGGGGACCGCGGGCACACAGCGCGGTGTCCCGTCCCGCGGCGGCTCTCCCCGGAGCGCCGGAGCAGGGCTCGACGTGCCGGTGGCTGTTGGGCTGGTGCCGCGGGGGCGGTGTGGGGCTCGCAGCGGTGTGCCGCCTCCCACGGGTACTCTCTGACCGTCCCCGCGACTGTGCGCCGGGTCCGCTCCCGCTCGGGACCGCGCACCGGAGTGCGGCTGGAGTTTGGGAAGGTATCGGTGGGTAGGGTGTGCGCTGCCAGCGTACCCGCTGGAGTGTCTGAAGCGGAGCCCAAGTGTTTGCCTGAAACCAGAACTAAGCCGTATTCCTTTCGTTGTGTAAGTCTCGGGGCAGAGAAATCCAGATGGACTCGTGTACAGGGGCTATGGATCCACTCGTGTGGGTTTTTTTTACTGATTGTCAGGCTTTTGATTCCCTGGGATTACTTTGGAAAAAGGGAAATCCCAGCAAATATCTGTGCTGACCATATATAGAAGTAGTCGCAGACTGAAGAACTGTAACTTCAATGTTGCTGACACAGGTTGAGAAACTTTAAAAACAGCGAAGAGGAGCCGCGGTATGTCTTGAGGATGTCCAAATGATCTATTTTCCTGTCTTTACAGACTACGTTGACTGAAATAGTCCTACGTTTTTTGTTTGTTTGTTTACGTGCCTATACACTTCAAAGTTCGGGAATGATGTATTGATTTTTATTTGCCTGCCTCTATATTTAATCTGGCAGTGTTTGGCTTGCTTACTTGTGTTGGACCAGGGCTGCAGTAGGAAACTGCATTTTCCAGAATGAAATCCTGGTTTGGTGGCTTTCGGAAACGTGCTTCAGCTTGGAAGCAGGCAGGTCATTCATACAACAGCAATTTTCTGTGTCATGTAAGAAGTATTGTGGGGTTTTCTGATGTTGTGTCTTTTTATGTTTTGTGCCTTCTTCCTAATTTTTTTTTTTATAGTTTTGGTATTATCAGAAACTTTTATGTGTACGTTATTGCCCTGTATAGCAATATAAAGTCTGTGTTTTCCAGTGTTGAATCTCAGTCACGCTAATGTGTTTTTGCTTTGGTGTCCTGTGCATGTTAATAGGGCAACTATTAATTAGGGAACAAGAATCAGCTGAGTTGAGCTGAAACACTGAAAACAACTCTCTTGCCTTGTTTGGGATGTAGCAGTTTTGCTGAATTTTAGTAACAAAGAAATGAAAATCTCCAGGGATAATCCAGTATGAAATTCATCTGGTTTCCTGCCAACTATATCAAAACATGTTGCTAGTTCTCCTCTTCTACCAGATGCGCTTTGCCACCAAACCCAGAAATTCAGTTTTGTATCCTTCCACGTTTCATTTAAAAGAAATAAAACCTAATTTATTACAGAAACTGTCATGAAGTGTAAATTCATCTCATTTTCAACTAGATGAATAGTAACTTTCTGGAGGGAGCCGATGGCATACTTTGTCATATATCTGTATGTTGTCAAGTGAAGTCCATTTTTCTTTCTGTTACTGAAGAAAATGTCATCTTACTCATAGTAATATAGTCGGCATCCAACAACTTAATACACTTTAGAGTAGTAGTCTCAGAAGTAGGCTTTCATAGTGAAAATCAGCCATGACCATCTGAAACATCACACTGCTCAGTGGTGCCTTAAATTACAGTTCTAAGTATTAGTGTTAAGGAGTCAAATGTCTTGGTTAATTTGTAAACTGGTCAGAAAAATTGTTGTACTTACTACACTCTTCATTCTAAAGCTATAGTAGCTGCTTTAAAACTATCCAACATCCCTTTCTTGCATTAGTTTTTGGATTTTAGCCTTAGTGCTATGAATGTTTTCAGGATCAAATCCTGAAATGCTGAAGAAAATTTTGTGATGACTAAGGTTCAAATTTCTTCTACATGAATACTACAGCATTACAGTTCTTATGTCATATCTTCTATTCTCTCTCAGTCCCTATTGTAGCAGAGAGCCTAAATGTGTACTTTGTGCCAGCAATTACTGTGCTTATGCAGCATTATGTGACTCAAAATGGAAGGGGCGCAAAAGGTGCTTGACACTCAGAAAAAGTGATCTGGATGACCTTAATTAATATTGTTCATTATCATATTACAGCTTGTTTGCCATTAAGAGGAGATGGTGTTCTGAGGATAAGACAAATTATTTGGCAATATTTGAAGGCAATGAAAGCTCTACTTGGTGCGTGTAAATGCATGGTCACTTAGTTTAGTACATAATATGGTAGAACAGTTTACTAATATTAATAGTATCATGTACTGTAATGGCAGATTTTCATTTAGCAAAGATATATAATTAAGCTTTAAAATAAGGAGCAGTATGGATAAAAATAGCTGGAGAAGAATATGCAGTGCCATTTCAGTATCCTTATCTGAATTTAAGTACCATCATTTGTGAATATGTAACAGATTTTTAAATGGATCTGTAAGTTTGGAATGAAAAGAAAGAGCCTGGTAACTCCAGAAGTAGTGCGTTTTGCAAATCCATTCTCTTTGACTTCATTTTGTGTCTTCTATTGAATATAAATTCTGCTGGACTGCATGGCTGCTGTAACATGTGAAGCTGTCAGAGGTGCTTGAAGAGTGTCCATCGCCTACGCTACTAGAAGCACAAATTGTCCCTTTCATTCCATCCAGAAGTGTTGTAGCATATATGAGGCAAAACTGATGGCAAAACTTTTTATAAGTTAATTTAGTATAAAGCCTGGTGTGCCATGATTAGATTAGGACTTCATGCTCAGGAGTTGTCTTGTTTTTGTTTTAAGAGAGGATAAGAGCAGGCTGCAACATTTTTCACTTCTTGTGTCTTGGTTGAGTGCCATCAGAACACAACTTTGTGCATGGAAGCCTGGCTAGGAGATTCAGTGAGGGCAAAGAGAGAAGCTGTTCTCTCGAGTGAAAAATGTCAAGATTACTGTGTGAAAAATAGGAGAGGATGGGCAACTAACCCTCCTGCATATTCTATGTATGTGGTTTCATGCTGGAGGCATCAGATGGTGTAAAGGAGAGTAGGCTTAAGTGAATTTCTTTATTAAATGTTTGCAAACTGAAGGCAAGGTCGTTTCTGTGGTTGGAAAATCTTTGGAAAAACAAAAGAAGTCAGTTATATTACAAATGATAAATATTCAGTTGCTAAAATGAGAGCTAGAGGCAGCTTGATACATCTGTAAATTAATCTTGATGGATATAGTAACAGAGAAATATTTAATAATACAGCAAGGGTATGGATTATCAGAAAATGTTTTCCTGGATATGGTTCAAAAATTCAGCCACTTGTCAATGCTGTCACCTTTTGTTTTTTGTGCTTTCATTCTAACGATGAAGTAAACAGAAACCCAAGTGTTTAATTTAGAACAGTTTCCTGCAAGCAAATTCAAAGTTTTATTCATTTACCCCAGTGCAATACAGTACTGTAGCTACAGTATCACAGTTCCATGCAGACCAACCATCCCAATAATCTTCCTGGTCTCTGTTGTGAGCATAATGTCTGATCTTGATCTCCAGGAAGTTGTGTCTGCTCTGCTAGTTTGTGGACAGTTCTTACGGGGATAGTCAATGTGACTGGAATTTCAGGATTGTTACATTCAACTTGCTGATGGAATTGTGCTCTATAATGAACTATATTTCTGGTTATTTTTGCCTTCTCCATCTGAATAAGGATGCTCTGTGATGATGTGTAAAGTTAATCTCTCACCATAATCTCACCAGATGATAATCTGTCTTTTGCATTCCCGGTATATCCCCGTGGGAAAAAGATTGTGACATACTAAAGTTTATATTACAAAAAGTCTGAATTTTATCTCCAACAAATAAGTTCTTAGAGGATTGAGAAACTTGGAAGGAAGGGATGAAAAAAAACGCTTGGAGTTTCTAGGGCATATCTCTGTATGTACATCATTTCTCTTAAAGAAAATGATCTAATCTCAATACCAGTGGTTGGCCAAGGGGTTTTGTGCAATGTTGTTTGCCACCTTAGCTCTAGCTGTGTTGAACATTTTGTCCATTACTGCCTTATATGACAACGTTAGGTGTACTGGAGCCAGATGCTGACGGTCCTTCAGAGACCTTTAAGGCTTCATGTGAGGTATGAAGGGACTCCTTTTCACGTCAAGTGTATAGAGTTCTGGCAACATACATTGTCCTGCAGCCTCCTTATTCCAGTCTGTCCTTCTCCTAAACAGGAGAAGACCCTTCCAGCATCGAAGATTAATGGGTTTTGAGAAACCTCAGACCTTCATGAAGGAATGTTGTGAAGCTATCAGCTGTAGCATCTAAAGGAAATAAACCTGACAGTTTTGAAAGGAAAAAAAATGCTATCATCCACAAGGATTTATAAAAAACCTCTATCATTTCATTATGAAATAAGTAAATTTGAGTTCAGTAATTATGTGGGTTTCTAGTAGCAGGAAATACATTATTAAGGCTGTCAAATCGTACATTAAAAAAAATAAAATCTTACTAAATACATACTGAAGAAGGAAAGTGTTCCACTTCCTTCAGTGTTGCACTACAAACAGTTATGTAGAGGCACACTATCCTCCTATCCTTTATAGGACTGAAATAGCAGGTCAAGCCTTAAAAAAAAAAAAAAAAAAAAAAGAAAATTCTCTCTAAAACCTTAAATACCTTGTAGAAGGTACTGGGCTGCAACAAAACCAAATAATAAATAATTTGGTGAGATAATAGCAGTGTTGTGACAGAATATTAATTACCTCTTTTGGATTCGTATCATCTGGAAAACACTTATCCGCTTCATGGCTATTGCTTGGGAATGAGAGTAAGCAGGTCATTATCTTGAAGCAGCATACTTGCATTCACTAAAAATGCCAAAGAAAGGTCTCTGCAAAACACTGAAAGAACAGTGTCAAATTTATAGAGAAAAGTAATAAATTCCTCTTCCTTATACTAATGTAGAGGATCTTGTCCCACAGGATGCCATTATGTATGAAAGGACACACATCCCTGTGATCTTATGGGATTTCATGTAACACAACAGAGACTGTCTTGAGGTATTAAGGCAGCAATATTCATGCTGCACATACTGAAGCATGAAATATCCATTATGCTTGCTTTTATAGCTGCAAGGTCTATTAGTCACCTATGGAAAATCTTACTGCTTTTTGTTTGTTTGTTTGGCTTGGTTTTTTGTTGTTGTTTACGTTTATTGTTTTGGGTTTGTTTGTTTGTTTTTGTTTTTTGTTTTTTTTTCCAGAAGCCTTGTAGCACTTTCCTATATTTCTCTAGTAAAAATTAATAGTACTAATTGCCACTTCTTTTATCATTAATTTCTGAATCAACATGAAGTATTGCTATAGCAACAAATCCTTTCGAACTTCACTGCAGACAATTAGTAGGGGAATTCAATCTCAATATGTAATAAGCACAATAGTAAGAACTATTCAAAGGATTAAGGAACTTTTAAAAAGAAGGGGAGTAATGCAGACACTCAAAACTGTCACGAAAGAACAGAACTTGAAAATTTTCAGTGTTATCTTTTTATTAATCATCTGCAGTTGCTGTTCAAAGGTGCATACTTGCTTCTAACAAAATAATTACAGCACACTGTGTCTTCTTGGAGATAAAATACGTTACCCTGTGGAATACTCTCCAGATTTTTGTCTCTGATAATAATGTTTCGACATAGACTGCTGCCTCTTCTCTCAAAGTATAACTGTTCTTAGTCCCTGATTGTAGATGGGCAGGAAGACCCTAAGGAGGTTTCAGGATTTCCTGGACAGCAAATAATCCAAATTTATGAAGTCAGAATTAGGTAGTGCTATATCTCTGCTTCTTCACCAGCATATTTTTTAATTTCATGCTATTTACATTTTACCTTGTCATCTCTGATAACAGGCAGACAAGGGAAATTATCCATATACAGACACAAATCAGAAGGCGTCTGGGTGTGAAAGTTCCCAATACCTGAGGAACATGGGAATAAAAGGAAAATATCTTGCACTGCAAGTCCATGATTATTATTATTGCCCTTGATAGATTTTGAGGTAGTGAAAGCTTATAAATTTTTAGGGGGAGCTGGGTTTCTGAGGGTGTTGATTGCATTGAAAGAAGGTTGTGTGAGAACAGACTATAAGGATGAGTGAAGGGTAAGAACAAGAAAACTGTAAATTAAGGAAATGAAGATAGTCAAAGGAGGGGCAGTGCTTGTAGGAGGAAATTTGAAGGTAGTATCCTGGGAGCCTGAGGCTCTTGCATACATACAAGGACAGAGAAAAGAAGGGAAAACAGTAAAAGACCTCCCTAAAAGTGGAATAACGTGATTCTAGGTGCTGAGGGGAGGATATGCCTGTGACAGATCCTGTGAAGGATGTGACAGTTTCCTGGTGAGGAAGGCTTGTTGTGTGGATTCTTGCTTCACCTCATGAAATGGGTGACTTCATCATGGTCAAGGCTGCCTCTTCTGTGTATTATCAAAGCATGTTTCTTTATATGCACTGCCTCTGCCACCCAGCAGACCTTCTGTGGTTACCCTGGCCAGAATGTTAACCTTGCAAGTAATAATTGGTAGGAGGCAAATATTGAAAATGAAATTGCAAACAAGGCCAAAGCTCTGAAACTTTCTCCTGTTAGAATGAGTCTTCTCGGAGAGCCCTCCAGAACTCTATGCATAATGTTGACTGTACCATTTTCAAGCAGTCAGAGCTTTAAATCTCTCCTTGAGTTGTACCTCCTGCTTGTTTCTTTTATTAGCATAGTGATGTGGCTTTGTTAACTGGGAAATCTTAAATAAAATACTGCAATGAAAGCTAAAGGAGCATTACAAAAGACAACAGTGAAGAAATGCTGAATGTCTTTTACTTTCAGGATTCTTGGAAGACAGATGATCCCTGGAATATTTTTTTATGTAAATATTGTTCTAAAATATCTGTCACAGAAAACTTCTCCCAAGGAACAAAGTCAGTTCAGCAGTGTCTCTGAAGGAGGTATGTTAAAAAGAAGAATTGGAGTCCTATCTTGGGCCTGGAGCTGCTGAGGTAAATTCAAGGAGATTGAAATCTTGTAAGGAAGCTTATGGGGAAGAATTGCTGATTTCA
Organism: Sclerurus mexicanus; assembly: GCA_013396755.1. Taxonomy (NCBI): domain Eukaryota; kingdom Metazoa; phylum Chordata; class Aves; order Passeriformes; family Furnariidae; genus Sclerurus; species Sclerurus mexicanus. The sequence goes on from VWZF01003842.1 coordinate 2,428,398, forward strand.
AATGTCTTTGTAGTCTCTTTCTGGTCATTGTTTTGTATAAAATTATCTTGAATTTCCTGTGGAAAGTGATGGGTAAAATAGATTTTCTCTGGAAGACAAGAAAAATTGATCTCTGGTGTTTGGATGCAGTGTAAAAAAAAGCTAACAAAGAGTGACTTCAGAGAAAATGCTAGTGAAAGGTCTATGATAAAGCAGATATGTGTGGAAGAGAAGCTTACAGGACTACAGCTCAAGAGGTAAAGGATTGTACTGTAGAAAATAGTTGCTAAAAATAATGCTATACAATGCAAAGGGAACTAATATAAATAGAAAAGCAATGAGAATAATTGGTAGCTCCATTTCAGGAAACTGCCATTCAGTAGCTACTGGCTAGTGATGTGTTAGGCAGATGTATTGGTTCTCCTTTTCCTTGGTGTTAAATGCTAGTGTGATATGGGAATATATCAACAAATCTGAAGATGGTGTCTGACTTGCCTGTTGATAGGCAATCATAGGTGTGTGCCTTGGATTGTCAAGTTTTCCCTTTTCAGTCATACATGCAGTTTTTCACTGGAAAAGCATAATGCCTACTAAGACTTCCAAATAAAAATATAAGTGATGGTTACTTCTCCTCCTGTTCCATATCTCCATTCAAAAAAAATTCAGTTGTTTTGTGAAAGCAAGTATACGGAAGGTGAAGATGAACTGTACTTTTCAGAAGCAGCAGACGGTGTTTATACTGTTCAGTACTGAGTCAGTAATTTTCATTCTCACTCAGCTCAATGAAAGCTGTGTTTGTTTGCTGAAGGGAATGCTAAAGAGGCAAAAATGTGCAAGCAATATTGAAAAGAGGTTTATTGGGTTGGTGCGGCCACATTTTGGTAGCAGGAGGGCTGCAGGGTCAGTTTCTGTGTGCAGCTGCTAGAAATTTCTCTTTGATGAAGCCAATGCCACACAGCTCCAAGATAGACTCACTGATGGGCAAGGCTTAAGCCCGTCAGTGATGTTGGTAGCACCTCTGGGATGACATTCAAGAAGGCGAAAAAAGTTACTGTGCAGGACAGCAGCTCTGCAGATGCAAAGGTCAGTGAAGAAGGCATGGGAGAAGGTGCTTCAAGTACCAGAGCAAAGGTTCCCCTGCAACCTGTGATGAAGACCATGGTGAGGCAGGCTGACTGCCTGCAGCTCATGGAGGTCCATGGTGGAGCAGACATCCTCCTGCAGCCTGTGGAGGACCCCACACTGGAGCAGGTGGATGCCTGAAGGAAGCTGTGACCCTCTGTGAAGCTCATGCTAGAGCAGCCTTCTGGCAGGGCCTGTGGAGAGAGAAACCCACACTGAGTCAGGTTTGCCTTATGACCCTACAAGGGACCTGTGCTGGAGCAGTTAATGAAGAACTGCAGTCCATGGAAAGAACTCAGTTTGGAGAAGTTGGTAGAGCACTGTCTGCCATGGGAGGGACTCCAAGCTGGAGCAGGGGAAGAGCGTTCTTCCCCTGAGGAGGAAGGAGCAGGAGAGGCAACGTGTGATGAACTGACTGTAGACCCCATTTGTGGGGGAAATGTGTATTGAAGATTTGGGGTTATTTCTCATTCTCCTATTTTGATTTTGGTGGGGGAAATTTTCTATCCTATTACCAAAGTGGAGTCTGTTTGCCCATGATGGCAATGAGTAAGGGATCTTTCCTTGCCCTTATCTTGATCCATAGCCTTTTCTTTCCCCTGTTCAGTTGAGGAGGGGCGTGATAGAGCAGCTTTGGGGGCACCTGGTGTCCAGCCAGGCTCAACAAAAGGTTTATAAATACAGCAGTAGATTTCATATATAGAAACCTTTCAGTTAGTCTTTAAAAACTGCCCAAGTTTTCTGCTGCAATCTCTCTGGAAGTTTTGAATTTTCTTTTGCAGTGATACTGGCTTGAACATTTGCAACTTAAGCTGAATAGAACTGAAACTAAGTTACAAATTTGTATTAATTTGGACAGAAAACTGTTGTGCTTATTTTTAATGTCCAAACTCTTTGGGAATGGATTTTTTTTTTTTTCGTTCTGATATTAAAGTTTTAGATTCATACCAGTCATGAAAAATATTGAATGTTTATTTTACTGGTAAAAAGTTCATTGAAGTATTCATTCAAATCTAATTTTCATTACTATGTTTCTGAAGAACATATTTTATATGAGTTATGTTTCTCAAAAGTGCAACCCAAGGAGAGTCATTAAAAGCACAGTCTTACAAGCTGCAAGGAAGAGACCTTTAAAGCTACTTAACTTTCCATCCAGTTTGGGGAACAGAAATGTCATTTATCATATTCATTTCTGCATTCGTTATGATGTATTGCCATCTGTGAATAAAAGATTGAGCTGTAGAGATAACATGACTTTTACTAGTGTTTAATAGTCTTCTCTTCTGCCTCTTCCCCAAATAACATGTTAATTTATTAACTGAAAATCATGATTCTGGAAAGATGCTTTTTTTCAAGAATGGTAAGCAAGCATGGAGTTAGTTTTATAGATTTGTATTTAACACTTTCTTTAATTTGACTGGAAAAACCTGAAGGTAGAACTCTCAGCCACTCATTTAAGTAAGTGTATGTTGAGTCTGGCATCCAGCAATTTGGTTCAGTAAATAGGTACTTGGAGTGCAGAACTTTCATGAAGCATTACATGTTAAAGCTTTTCAGGGCACTTGTGAGCAAATCTGCAGCTGATGTAAGCTACCAGGATCAGCTCTTGAATTATGGGTATGGTAAAGTCCCACTTTTAAATGCCTGGAACAGAAGAATGAAGATTATGTGACTGGTAGGCTGACAGCAGCAATCAGGAGAAAAGCAAATATGATCTCCAGTGAACTTCACTTGAAATAAAATAGTACACAAAAAAGCTTATCTCGCCTGATTTCTTTCCCACACTTTTAGCACATACACACAATTCTAACTTCTTGTCATATTTGCAACTTAAGAAAATGGAATTTCAAGGATAAATATGATCAGATATGTTATTTCCAAGGAGAAAATACTGGAATTGAAACAATTTGTAGCATACTGATTACTTTTAATTTAGCTAAGTGCCTAATACCTAGCAAAGTGCCAATATTAGCATGCTGAGGTCTTGTCCTTGTTACGTCAGTTTGAAACTTTCCATGGTACAGTGAGATACAGGTGACCAGTATCTTTTTCTCTGTCAGGTACCAACTTTTTCACTTGACATATTGTTGTTTGGTGGGTTTTAGGTTTTGGTAGGTCTATTTCTAGGAATCATGCATTCCTTTTACAACAGCTGTACAAGTTTTGCTTCTGCTTCTCTTCAATTTCAATGTCATTACTGTTTTAATAGAAGTTGTGGAGAGCAAAGTTTCCTTTAAAAAAAAACCCCAAACCAACAGCAAACACCCCCCCCCCCCCAAAACAAAAAACAAAACCCAAACCAAGAAACAAAAAACCCCACAAACCCAAAACCTCATCCTTTTGGTTTTATAAGGTGGGAACATTTCCTTGATACGGCTTATGTAATTAGATCGGTAATGATTTATTTGCATTGTGGATTGATTTATATAGCAAGAACACTAGAATACTGAGAACATTTGTGTTACAGCCTTTTGTGATTGTGTGGCTTGCTTGACTTTGACTCTGCTTTCTGATTGTAATTGGAATTGGATGTTGCACTGTCATTAAGGAGAGTGTTTCTGAATCTTAATGTTAGGCATACCATAAGCCTGGATTTCCAGACTGTTTCTTTCAATTATTCAGATGTATTTTTTAATTTTTTTTTAATTGACCATGTGTTTGAAACAGTGATAGTGTTTGTTCTTAGCTTTAGCAGCTATTTTCCTTCATTGTATATTTATTTTTTACTATATTAGAAGTAACTTTTGATGGCCTTTCACTTGGTTTTTCAATTGGTAATGCTGCTGCTCCTGATCTCAGAGTAAACAAATGCAAAGCTTTGTGGATTCATTGGCAACTGGGTTGAACCTACAGTGTTAAATTATTAATTTTTCTGCATGGATCGTGGAAAGTCTTGCAGCTAACTCATGGGCAGTTACAGGTTAGGATTGTCAGTTTAGGGAATGTAAGAGAATTACTGTTTTTGAAAGAAGTTCTAAAAAGAAACATTTCTGTAAGGATTTTGAGAATTCTAATGATTAAGGTGGTAGGTTATGCTTGGGCCTGAATGTGGATACTAGAAAACTGTAGTTCTGATGTCCCCATTCACCCTCCCCCTCCCCCAGTCTTTGATGCCAAGTGTCCTGGATTATTAATGATTAAGAGCAATGAATAGATACAGAAAAGGTTCACTTACCATGTTTGGCTAGCTCATGCAAAAGGTTAAATCTAAAAGCTACAACATAAAGAGGAAACACTATAGAAGTGTTCTTACATTTGATAGTTGTCCGTATACACCATCTGGATGTGTTTCCATCTTAAAGATATGGGGTGACACCTAGCACTGTTAAACTAAGTTTCACTTTCTTTTACTTTTTTTTTTTTTAAGCTCAGACAGTGAAAAGTGTGGGGTTTTTTCTGCTCAGTTTTACTTGGGTGTTTTGTTTATAGAATGTTAGTTTTTCAGTAGCAGTGGTTTAAAAAGCCTTCCATTTTTTTTTTTTCAGCCAGAGTTATTACCCTCTCCTAGTAAGCTGAAACAGAAATGCAAATTCTGGAAATGTGTTACCAGTTGGTCTCATTTTAGCCAATGATGTGCGTGCAGTGTACGTGTGCAAAACATACTTCAAGGCCTGTCCTAATCAACTTAAGCAAAATAAATTGAAATAAATATCCCCAAACTATTTGCTGCAGTTAAATTATATTAATTTAAATGAGATTAAAGCTATAATATGTGTAGCTATTTTCATGTGAAGATAAGCTTAGGCAATATTCTTCCTCTGATCCTAGTTTGGAGTAACAACCAGACCAGAACCTTTCATTTGAAGATTATAATTTCTCTTCTGAATTTCTAGCCTCCTTTTTTCCCCTCTGCTGGTTAGCTGTATATAATTTTTCCAGATAGTTTTGGTTATGTGCATGCTATTTACAAGTTCAGTTCTGATGAAGTGATCTGTATATATTAGGACTTTTAGTTGTAAGAATCATGAAACTGGAATAAATATTCTAAATGGGTAATTATACATAAAATTGTAAGAATAGAGGTGGTTATTCATAGGCTTGGGTAGGAAGTTTTTGTTTAGGTTGTGCTTGTTAATAGATCTCAAGTATGGAAAAAACAGAATCATTGGAATAGACTTCAGGTTCTGCAGAATGAACCCCTATTGCATTGTGCGTGTGAAGGTAAGAATGTCATGTTCTGAATCAGCCTGTAAGAGTGAAAGGTCCTTGATACAGTATTGCTATAATAGTAATAGGACTAATGATGGATTTGTGATGTTTTGGCGTTTTATCTTTCTATCGATATTTGGACAGAGAGCTGACTGAGAATCTGAGTAATACATAGAACAAAAAGATGAGCAGCTAGTGACTTACCAGTAAGCAGTTTTCAACAGCTTTGATTTGGGGTTTCAATGATTTTAATAGAATGTTTAACTGTATTATTTAGTTGCAAGGCCTTACCTCTGGATTTAGTGAAATGTTGCGTCCACTTGAGCTTTTATTGTGTTACTGGGATATCATGTAAATATGTGAAAATGGCTTCAGCAATAACGTAGTGCAGAATGCTTTAAAATGGATAAATGACTGTATGTTAAAGCTTTATGCAGTCAGCTAGGTGTATCAAAATAGTTATTGAATGCTTGCTAGCCATCTGAACTTTACCTAAATTCATAGCCATATAAAGTTAACAAAAATTTCTGATATGGGCAAAGAAAAGGTCATTGAAATAAGGAAGTCATGTTTCAGGAGTCCATACTGACATCAGAATTATAAAACTGAGTGTGCACAGTATGTTTGACTGAAAGGCTAGTTTTACTTCTGTAATTGTAAATATGGTGTGCAAACAGCTGTAGAAGTATATTTTATCCCAAGGAGCTTAATGTGCAGAAATGTGGGTTAACATCAGGGTGGTTATAAATTAGCCATGTCCCTTTAGCTTATCAATTTGTAGCTCCTCTAAAGGATACCTACTCTGTGCACTCACCTTCTGCCACTGCTGCGAATTTTAAATAACTACAACTGAAGCTCTTTAGGCCTCTAGAAGAAAAAAAAAAAAAAGGCACTATGTAAGCAGACCGTGTACCAGCTGCTTTGTTTTCCTTTTGCACACCCTGGGTGTTTTACATTTCTGGTTCCTTCTGTATTGTTTGTTGATGTTTCTGAGATGAAAATTACTGAAAATGCCAGCTTAGTGTTGCAGTTTCCATATTGGAAAAGCAAGTGAGTAGTGAATTGTGAATTCCCCTGTTACTATTTAGAGGCTTTGACTGGCAATCCTATATTTCAGGAGGTTCTGTGAAATTGCTTAATGAGAGTTGATCTGAAATTTGCAAAACTTTGGATGCTACAAAGTGACTTTATTGCATAACAACTTCAGTAAGAAACCTGAAAGAAATAACTCTGGACTGAGGAATTTGTTTGCTCTTCTGACAAAGCCTGTAAAAATTGGTCAACTAGCTACAGTCAAGGGAATTTAGTGGATTTTTCATGTGTGGCCAATTCCACAACAGCTATATTACTACCTCAGAAAACTTAAACTCTTTAGCTTAGACAGCAGATGGACATGATACTGTCTAACTTTCACTGAGTTAGTGTTATGGGATTTTCCCTTTGCTGTTCCTGTTAATCCTCTCCATTTAGTTAAGAATTCAGAGAAAGGAGATGAGGACAGTTATCTGACTGCAGAGGCAGGCTGGCCACCCAAGAGAATTTAAAGTTTTAATGACTAGTCAATGGAGAGGAATTGGGGAAGTTTAAGTTTCTGTCATTCATAGATCTGAAGCGCAGCACTCTCAAACTTTGGCATTACCATTATGCTTTGAAAGTCTGGATAGATATTTTCAATTTCCACAAGACAGTGCAAGTTGTCTGATAGTGAGGTACTGGGAGCCTGGAGGCAATTGCAGGCATGAGATAATGGCAGGTGGTGTTCAAATAGTTCACTGGCCTGTGTTCCTGACTTGGCCACAAGCATTCTCACAGGCACCTCTCAGTGAGGGGAAAATGGCAAGATTTGGCTCCTGGAAGTCTTTATATATAATCTTAACATGACTCTATCATGGTAGGATGCAACTGCATCTCAAGTTGCTTGTGAGTTTGTAAACTGCTGGTTACTAATGAATCACTTAGCAAAGAATTTCATTTTTTGTCTCCTGAAAGTGGAGCTGCTTATCTGCTTCAACAAAAACCTCCCCTCCACCTAAAAATTTGCAATATTCTGTGGCAGTTAGTTCCATGGGACTATAACCACAAGGTGGGTCACATGATGGTCTAGCTCAATGCCTGCACATCCATCAAACCCATCGCTGGATAAGAAGGGGGAATCATTAGCTTAGGACAGATCATTTATTCACCATACAGGGTAGCATCACGTGCTTTGTTCTAAGGGGTTTTGATCATGTTATGGTCATTTCCCCAGAGACTGCCGCAAACATACAACTCTTCTGGTTTGCACTGCTTGTAGATCATGGTTATAATTTGTGTAACCAGCTGGCATACACCTGAACAAGACTTGCAGCCTTGTTGTCACAGCCCACAAGCATCCTTCTTTCTGTCTTGGTTACAAGTCAGATGTTTTCTTTTTTCCTATGTTTCATATTACATGGTATCACTTCAGCAGGAAAATCAGCAGGCCTGTGTCTCGTGAAGGGAAGAGTTGCATGTGAATGGCTTGGTAGATGACTGTTCTGTAGCTGCATCCCCTGAGGTTGCTATGCAGACCACTGAGCAGTCTTCCAGGAGTCATGCTTTGTCCTGGGGTTTTCAGGTAACTGAAGTTACCACTGCTTTGCCTGAAAGCTGTAAAATGGAGCTATCTCAGGACTAGCTGGCCTATCTGTGAAGCAAGGACAGAAGTGCAGCTGGGACTGACAGTCCCTGTGTACTTTGTTCCTGTTCGTTCAAAGCCTTTGGAGAAAAGTCCTCCCAAGGAGAATAGTATAGACTCAAGTGTGTTCTTGGAAAGTCAGTGATGTATCTTGAACCCACAGGTTCAATTCCACGCTGCCTCTGAGGGTATTTTTGGCCTGAGTGACAACTGTAAACTTTTCTTTCAAACATAAGTCTGCATTTACCTGCCCTTTCCTTGCTGGTTGAGTATAACACATTTACTTGTAAGAAGATGATTCAGTTTGGTCTCTGTTTTGCCATTAAAAAAGTCTTGAACGATACTGATTTGAGTTGAAACCGATCAATTGCAAAATATCTGTTGGCTTCACAGTTTCATTTAAAAGACAAAAGATTTGTACTTCTGAGATTCTTGAGTGTTTATCTAAGAAACTACATGAAAGGATTAAAAGTTGAGTTGTAAGAAGACATAAAGCAAAGCAAATTATTTGCTCACAAAATTCAAAGCAAAAAATTAAAAAAAAAAAAAAAAACAAAAAAAACCAAAAGAACAAAAACAAAAACCCCAAACCTACAATGCAAACCCCTCCATGTGTAGTCTTGGTAGAGGTTGTACTCTTGGGAGGTGTTTATTGGCAGCTTCTTTCAGGAGCAATGACTAAATACTTAAGTGTATGTTTATGTACACACAGTTCTACAGCCCCTACTCTTGTTCATATTGCAGGAGTTGGGAGGACCTTCTGGAAATGATAACTGCCCTTCATTTATAATTGCATGTTACATAGATGTACTATGACTTATGTGCCTTCAGAAGGTTAAAATTCCCTTCTTGTTGTCATGTACAGTTATGTGAGAGATTTTTTTGCTTGTAGGACCAAATTGTATCTTTCTTACAGTGATGAGCAAGTGGAAGTAGGAGGAAAAGAGCTCTTTTCAGAGTCCTACTAAGTTACATTTAAAATGATGGAATGAGTCAAGGCTAAGTTGTCTGGGCATATAAGCATACTTAAGAGGTTAGTATAGGTACAGTAATTGCATTTCTTAGGTAATTTTCTTACTCTTCGTATGTAAATGTTTGCAAGAATGTGCAACTTGCATTCAATAACTTCCTATCAGTAGGCAAAAAATTAACAACAGAAAGCTCCCCCGGCTATACTTAATTCCATATAATAAGTACTTGACTGATTTGGCCACAGAAGCTGTTCCACTCTCTCATGTACATGTATTCTTCATTGCCTTGATATTGCAGGGAATTTTGTTCTTGTGTGGAAGTAAACAAAAATGTTCCATCTGCTATTTTAAGCAACAAGTGGAAACTTTCATGGGTGAAACAAAGACTTGAAATGTAAACTGAAACAGCTTTCAAGTTTGAGTTAAATTTTGGAGTTATAAGCTGCTTTTGTAAGACTTTACTGTAGCCTCATTGCTTCTTAGGGATACATGATTTTACATGATTGCAAAACACTGTTACCACTGTTAGAGGTAACAGGAGGGAGAGAAGACTTGTCTGAGAAGACTGAGGAGCTGGAAACCTTCAGTCATCCATTCAAAGTCTCTGTTGGCTTCTGTGGTGGAAATCAACTAATGGAGAAAGTATTTGACTAAACCCTGTAACTCTACTGTATTTTTCCTTATCTTCACCTGTTTTTTGGTCTCTTTTAGAGATTTGTACATTGAGTCTAGAAAAACTCTGGCCTTGCCAGAATTGCCCTTTAGGTGCTATAAACATATCCTTTTGTTTATATCCTCAATTTTTTGCAGGATCTTGTCTTTTATTACCCACTGCCAAAATAGAAGTTGTAACTACTGACATGCCTCTTTTGAACTCCAAGTTTTTGATTTGCATTTAGCTGAATGTGACTGCAATTGCATGTCACATTTGGTATGCTGCTCTGCTACAGAGGTAACAGACAAGTGGAGATGGTAATCTGTGGTACGAAAGACATAAAATAATCATACGAAGCTCATAGTGATCCCAATTTCTCATTTGGAATACTGAGTAGCCTCTTCTGGGGTGCCAGCATAGATCAGTAGGAAATAAATTGAACATCGTTTTGATCATGGGGTGCTTAATTGAGATGAATGAAGCTGGAATTGATACAAATGTGCCCAGTCCTTTCCTGGAAGCATACTTGAGTAAAACTGTGCTGTATTCTTCCTCTGTAAGAGCCAAAAGAGATTCACTTCTATAGAAAGAGGGTCTAATTAAATTTATTATGTTGGACTGAAGTTTTTTCCTGATACTCATATAAGAAATTGAAGAGGAAAAGCTAGTAGCTCTTACTGTCCAGGTATATACATATACACCTTGTTAGTGCAGGTCCGACTTCTCACATATTTCAGGTTTACAGCGTCTGTGTAAAAACTGGAATGGAATGGTATTGTATTTCGAGTTTTTGTTTTGTTTTAATTCTTTCTTAGCATCATGTTAAATTAGCCTTAGAGAAATGGTTATCTTTTCTAATATCATATTTTTACTTTCCGGTTTTGAAGTTTGAAAGAATGATGGGCTATAAGGCAAAAATACCTAGGTAAAAGACACTCCCGCTTTAGCATGGTTTGAATTTTCTGTGTCATGGGCCTTTTCTCGTTAATTATTCTGCTTCTTCAAGTTCTGTTTTAACTAATTACCATCTGGAAAAGTGAAAACCTGCACCAGGTGAGCTAAATATTTACTGGTTTAAATTATTTTTGTGAACAGTGAAATTACTATTTTGTCTTGCATAGTTGGTTTAAACAATGTTTATTTTTATTATTAGCAGAACCCATTTGGAGTTAGAGCAAATATAAAATACTGTGAAATCTGAGCAATATAGTTAGTGTGCAGAAGGTGTATCAATAAATACTGACAGATGTTATGTTCTAACAGTCCTTTCTGGTATGTACTTGTGAAATTATTGATACTGTTATCATTGCGATAAGTTTTTTTATGAAATGTGACATAGGTAATACTGGGCTAAATTATACTGTAATCATAATTATGCTAGTCTAGTAATATCCATGTATGTTGAGGAGATGAAATGGTAGCAGACAGGAGGAATGCTGTTGCTGTGAGCAGACGGGGTATGGTTGAAGCACAAAGCTTTCTGGTACGGCTGAACCTTTGAAAACTGCAAGGATGGCCTCACTTGCTCCTGAAGCACAGCAGTCTCTGAAGCAACACATAGAACATGCAGAAATCTCACATATGCCACACGCTAGTTTAGGATAGGCAAGGATGCATTTGAACTGCAGGCTTGATACAGTTGTCTAAATTGAAATTTTGGTGCTAACTCAAGTTTAAGGCTGAACACTACGAGGGTGATCACATATCGTTACAAATTAGCAAAGAATTGGTTTTGAAAGCATAACTTAAAAGTTTCCACCCAAGTAATGATTCGCACTAACAGGCCTGTGGGATTTTGTTGCAGTACTGACACCCATGAATGGTGATTTCCATGAAGATACCATTGCATGTACGCTGCTCGTTTCTCTTCCACTGAAATGCATACTGTAGGGTTTTTTGTTGCCCTACCAAAGCTTTTGTCTGACCTAAGAGAATATGTCACACTTTTTTACATGGTGTGAAGTACCTATTTTTATTGTACACTGTTTTGCATAATTATGCTTCATTAGTCTATGAATTTGTTAAATATTGTGGAATGCTACAAAATCATTCAAACTTTCATATCTCTTTAAAAAGTGCAAATTTAAAAACAATTCATGGGTGAGATGTAGTAAACTCAGTGAGATACTTCTGCCCAATTTCTGTATGTAGAAATTCACCTAGTCTTCTTAAATCTAGATGAAACTGGCTTTACATAGATGGTATAATTTGTTAATACATATTAGAAAAGAGCTGGAGGTTTTTCTTCAGAATTTCCCAACCTCTACATGTGTCTCTTGTTTTGTTACTCTATAGTGATATTGATAGTTGTTCTCCTAGAAAATGTTTTTACTTGATATGAGTATCACTGTTTTTCCTCCTTGGCTATGGTAAACAAAGGTTACATCACCATATGGTAATCTTAGCATATAAGCACATCTATCTTAAACTGTTAGTGCATCTTGCTCATAATTTTCAATCATTTTTTTTTTTACTTGAAAACTGCTTAGCTTCAAACTGCATATTTCCTTTAAAATAGGTACCCATAAACAGAAAAGATGAACATAATTTTTGAGAAATGGAGTACAGTAAGTTGACAAGGGGCTTTTTTTAATAAATCGGAAAAAGGGTCTTTTTAATTATCCAGTATGCTTTTAGCTTATTGGATTAGCTTCCTGTGAAATACTAAACATGCCAGCTATTCAGGGGAAAACTTGAAAATACTGATTGTAATCTAAGCCTCCAACTAAGACGGTAGCCAACATCTAGAACTACCTCCAAAGGTGCTTGTATAGATTTGTTTATTTGAAATTCCATAGAAAATTAGTCCTCATAGAAGTAATTTTAAAGTGGTGCTTCCAATTTATGGACAATCTGTAAAAGATATGTTTAGGAGATATTTCATTTGTTGCTTAGAAGAGACAGGAGATAGTTGCAGGTTTTGCTTGGTTCTTTAGTGACTCCAGTTTTGTTCATGGTCTAATGTAAATGTAATCAGCTTTTTTGGTCTGAAATACCTCTTGGAATAAATGAAATTTGTATTTTTTTCTGAAATTCTCTAGAGAAGGGAATAGGCATGTTTTATAAGGAAAAACAGAAATTGATGAGATCAGTTTGGGATTGACATTTTAATCTCTATCTAAGCAACTGTAGTGTATTACAAGAGTTGCTGCACTGCCTCTCACTGGCTTTGTCTGTGTAATGCATGGCAGTTGTTATCATGTCTTGTGATCTGGCTTGTTCAGAAATTAAAGCTGACCCAAAGCAAAATGTAGCTACTATTTTCTAAAAACTGCTAATTTTGCAAACGTTAGTTCTTCTTTATTTGGTTTTTAAATATATCTTGGAAGTGAATTGAACTATGATCAATTCAATCAATCCACACTGTACTTATGCATAGAACCTAAGGCACACTATGGCAATGTTTGCTACTCAAGGGGCTTAGCTTTCAGCCATGTGAGAGTGCAGATCCCTATTTCCTCCATCCTCCAATATATTTTAGTTTAACTTTGGAATAATTCTGCTTTATTCCACTGTTTTTAGTCTCTAGAGAAAGACTGTATGCAACAGAAGAAATGAGCACCTAAAGTGCAGCTCAGAAATCAGGAATCTCTGTCTAAAGAAATTTATACCTTGCTTGTTAAGTGATGGAGTCAAAAAATGTCTTGACACTAATATTTTCATCGCAATACAGGGAAAGATAAAACAGCTTGTGGAAGGCTGTATACCCACTAGTACTAAGTGGCTTGGGACAGGAGGAATGAAAAACCCAATGTTGTCTGCAGTGAATGAATGTCAACTGGAAAGAAAATAAAAGCATTAGGAAGCTTTCTGATTGTTGGCCTTTCTGTGTGAATTGGAGAGCATTTCTTTCTTTGACTCCTTCAGGCATACTAAAGCTTTAGGTGGCTCTGAGATTCCTGAGTGCCCTGGTAAGGGCTTAAAAAGAGCTGGCTGGGACTGGTGCTGGGACATCAGCCCAGGCTATGCAGTCAAGAAGGGAAGGAAGGTTACACAAAGGGAAACTGTGAGAGGAGTCTGAGGGTCCTGTCACTTGCTAGAGGAAGAAGATGTAAGATCAGTCCTCTGTAATTGCCCAAAATGCTGAAAGCTGTTCCTTTGATGGGAGGTACCTGGAAGGCAGCAGAAGCAGTAGGGGTTTTGTAGTCCATTGACACTTGTTGGGAAGGGGGAGGGCAGCTTCTATTCCTTGCTTTCAGCACAGGTTATGCATTATTTCTGGTGAGTCCTAATATAAATGTGTAAGCAGCCCCAGAAGCAAAGAGTGAAAGTTGGGAATGTGCTCATCACTTTATTGCACTAACTACATTACCAATAAAACATATGCTAAATGGATTAAGAACAGGCTGCAATCTCAAAAGTGGTTCTTCAAAAAGAAGCCTGTCTGTCTCTTCAGAGCTTAAAATAATTTTTGTTAATGATTTGGAAACAAAGATGAAATCATTGACAATTATGCTGTCTACACATTTTATTAAAGCAGTAAACAACTATGATGGTGAAATCAAAGGAGTTACACAGCTGAGGCGGCCAATTTCTAAGACTGAGGACGTCAGACAGACCCCAGTCATGGGGCTGGGAATCAATCTGAAAAACACTTGGACTTTGAAAGGGCCTAGGTGGTGCTGTAGAAAAAAATGATTTTGATATTTTTATATTCATTATATATGGGAATATATGTAAAACTGTGTGTGTGTATATTATATGTGTGTGTAAAAAAACCTGGTTCAGATTGATGAGACTGACCCTAGATGCTTTTGGTATTTGTACTGAAAACAGGTGTTAAGGAATGAGGAGGAAAACACTGAAAAGAGCAAATGAGCAAGAAGTTAGGAAAAATGCCTCTGGAAAAAAAAAACCCTCAAACAACAAACCAGAACTTCATAGCTGAGGTTGCTAACCAAATCAAAATTTGGAAGTTAATGTAATAATGGTACAGAGGAATTTTAAGGACAAAAAGATAAATAACAAAGCATTCTTCTTTCTAATGCTACAGTCAGATTCAGGATGACTGAGAGCAAGGTCCAAATTTTAGCATCAGCTCTCCTTCATCACACCTCTATGCAGTGCTGACAGGTCTTCTCTGGCAACTCAGCACTAGCAGACCTAAACATAGCAAATTAAACTATTGAAAGGAGATCAGAAAAAAAAATCTTTGCGTATAGATATAATATTCTGTGCCTTTAAGTTTGATGAAATGTTCTTATACCTTAAAGGACTGTTCTTGATGCTTTACAGTTAAATTGGCTGTTGACTACTGTTGCAAGAGTACAAGGGGTAATGCTTTTAAACCAGAAGAGATTAGATTTAGACTAGATTTAAGGAGTTGCCCAGAGAGAATGGTGGTGGTGAAACACTGGAACTGGTTGCCCAGAGAGGTGGTAGGTGCCACATCCCTGGAAATAGTCAAGGTCACATTGGACAGGGCTCTGAGCAACCTAGTATTCAATCTAGTTGAAGATGTCCCTGTTCATTGCAGAAGGGTTGGAATGTATGACCTTTAAAGGTCCCTTCCAACCCAAATCGTTCTATGATTACTTTGTCTGTACAGGGATAGTATGATTGCCTCACTGACCAGGTGGTTTTGGTTAAAATGTAGCTCAGTTGCATTGCGCTGGTTAGCATCACTATTGGATACATTCTTTTAGTCCCTTCAGTATCTCTCTCTGATCGGAGACCACTTACTTTTTGATTATGTCCTTGTGACACATGATTTAATACATCTTCTAGAGCAATTGCTATTATTAATTCAAAATAAAAGAGAAAAATTTAGATAATCTTCTAGAAAACTTTGATTCATTTCAAGTCTGGTGCTTTCTTTTGCCTTAGTTTTGAGTCTTGAAAATGATACCAAAAAAATCCTTCTCTGAGAATTTTTTTTATTTTATTTTGAAAAACACTTCAGAAAGGGTAAAAATTGGCATTTTTTGATTTCACATAGTCTATGTATTGAGATGTTTCTAAAAAGTGATATTACAGGCATTGAATATTTTTAAGTCTTTGAGTACTGTTTGTTAAAGGAAAATACTCAGTACTTCTCCTAATGCATTATCTTCATGTGGAAATTAAGCTCTCAGAGTCTACTTAGTGTATTTTGAAGCTTGAACTTCATCTATTTGAGCAGAAATGTGGAAAGTTCTATTTAGTTATTTTTTTTAAAATAAAACAACACTAATAAAATGCATCATACTCTGTGTGTCTCCTTGCTCCTGCTTTAACAAATTGTGTAGCAGAAATAGCTCTTAGTAAACATTTGGTTTCTTATCTAAGGGTAAAACAAAGGAAGACCTAATGAAGACCCAAGTCTAAACCTTTATTGCTGTGGTTCAGAAGAGTTGAAGATAATGACAAATTAGCCTTGGTGTGCTAGTTGTTCTGGAGAACAACAGGTGAATAATTATTTGACCTTGCACTAATAACTGGATGATATTTAAAGTTTCCTTCCACGAAGCCGTGATTAATTTGTGTGTTAAAAATTTCTACTCACTTAAAGTGATTCAGTCAAGAAAGATTCCCCGTGCTTAAAGGGACAATATTTAAAAAAATTTCATGTGAATTGTTTAAAAATGCTGATGTTTCAGTTTTCAGCTACTACCCCAGTAGTAAACTACTTGCCTAAACAATCTTCCAATAATGTTAGTTATTGGTGGTAGTTGTGTGGGAGTTTTGGTTGTTTGTTTTGGTTGAAACTTCCTAAACCACTACTGCTCCTTCTCATCACAGCAACCCTAAAAGGGAGCAGCAGAGCAGACAGAGATCTGTTTTGGTCCATGTCCACAAATGATGCCTTTTTTCCCCAGGGCAAGGGACACTTCATTCAACCATGAGAAGATGGGAATGGCAGCTTCCTTATAATTTGTCTGATGAAAGAGATGGAATTCTTAGAGAAAACCTCTGTTTTCTCTGCATTCATCAGTTTCCATTCAGTATCTCTGAATAGATGGGTGGGCCCTGGGCAATTGAAAAAGTGTCAAAATGCAGCTGTCTGTCAGCTTTGTCATTCTAGTAATTTTTTTTTTTAAAATAAGGGATAAAAAATTTGTTCGGGTAAAGTTAATTCAATAGCTATTTTGAATATGGTACTACACTAGAACTCCTGTTACAATAAAAAAAAAGAAGATTGAGGCTGTTAAATTTCAGCACTGATAATGTGGTAGTATTATTAGTACTTTTTTATGCTCTTTCACCATGTGGAAGAAAGAAAGATAAAGGGAATGTAAGGCCTGTGTGTGGGTGTGCACCTTATGGTTTGTTCAATCACTACACTATTATTCTCTGTGGGGTTTTTTTGTTTTTAGTTTGGGAAATGGTATTGTATATTTGTTGAAAGCAATCTCCATAGAATTCTGAAATGTATCTTTTTTTTCCCCCCCCCCCTCTTCTACCTCACATACAGTATGTTCCCTGAGGTCAGTACATGTGTGTGGACAAAGAACCTGTTTTTGCATTATTTTCTGTTCAACAGTTAAATCATTACCTGCTGATCCCTGTCTTAGGTCTTTTAGGTGTTTTTTTATCCAGCTGTCTGACTTTGACTGTCTGCACCATGAATTTCTTTAAGTTCTTTTTGCATGGTGGAATGCTGAGACAAATCTTATGGATTTATGTGATAGTAAGACAGAGCATCAGAATCTCAGAATTGTCTCTCAAGTATGCTTTGTTGTTCCTAAGAAAACCAGCTCTCAAACTAGAAGTTTCCACTTGACTTCTTTGAAGGTGCTTTGAACAGCAGGACATTCCAACTCCCAAATATTTGCTTCTCCAGTGAAATTCTTAGTCAAGTACAGATAACTGGGTTCTATCTCTGCAAGTCTGCTTAGTATTTATGGCTTCAAAATCTTTAGGTCTGTGATGCTGCTGGAGATCTGTCAACCCCTTTTCCCTCATTTTGTTGCTCTCCTGCAATTAGCTATCTGCCATTTCTTTCTCACTTACTCTGCAGACAGTTAAAAAAATCAGAAAAAAAAAAAAGGAACAAAGTATTAAAGTATTTTTGGCCTGATTGTTATGCTGTGTCACTTTTCTATGTTGATATACCATCATTTAAAAAAAGAGAAAAAAAGGATATTCACTCGTTCCTTTTTAGCATAAAAGCTTTTAGTAAATGGAAGATGGGATGGGCTGGGAGACTGAGTGCTCTTGCCTCTCTTCAGCAAACTGAGGTTAGTTGTTCTGCATGGTTCACAGTCCCTGTTGACCAAAACCTCTGGTCTCTGTTTTAATGTTGATATAATTAACAAGCATTTTGTATATATTTAACTGATGCTATACTCAATCATTTTAGTGAGTGTTTGAAACAGGTGTCAAACGCTTTGATCTCATAAAACTTCTGCCATAAATGTGCAAAATACATCATCAGTGGTATCTTAACATCTTAACTTCCTTAGTAGGGCACAGTTTTGCTTCAGAGATGAGTAACCCAGAACTACAGTATTAAACCTGCCATTGTCCTGTGGCAATACAGCATTACAACTAGTGGCACAGAGGAGTGTGGGGAGGAAGGATGTCTTAAGGAAAAACAATACATCCTAGGCTAGCAGTTAACTATGAGCATCTTCAGGATGGTGCAGCCAGCTGTGTTTTATATTCCTCTTGTACCTTCTCCAGTACCATGGGAGTTAGAGATTATATGATTGTATCTGACAAAGATATATCTGATAAAGATTATATGGTTGTATCTGACTAATCCACTCGGTGAAAGGGATAGTGCAGAATGGGCATTTATTATGAAAACTGGAATAGCATAAGCAGTACCCCTGACACTCTTCATTATGCACTTAGTTATTAGAACTTTTTGAGGCTGTCTCTCTCTGCTCTTCTTAATGCTACTTACTGTATTAAAGATTTCATAATAATAGTGAAATACTGAAAAAATAGTGTGCTCCATTTATAAATGATCGGTAATGGATTTTAGTAAAAAAAAGTATTTTTTTAAAATATATTTTTACTTCTTGATGCCTTAGTGCTTTCTGTCATATACTGCTGTGTAAAGACAAGTAGAATTACTGAAAGGGAAGATCTGCTGGAAGGTGGTGCCTCTGTGTTTTGTTAAGCCAATAACTCTTTTCTGGTGTTTAATCAGGAAAAGAACAATAAATCAAATGTCAATTTGTGACAAATATGGGTAATATAGCAGTTGAAATATTTGTGCTATTAGCTTCAGTTGAAAGCTCAAAGATCTGCTCAATTTTATTTGCATATTGGAGACTGATAAAAAAATGGGATTGCAAAGCCTGCAAATATCACCTCTGTAGTGTTACTTGAACATGAAGGTGTCTGAGAACCATTCTGAAAACAATAAAATACAAATTTCCACTTGGGGTGGAAAATACGCTAAGAATATTCCAGATTTTTTACAACAACTATGCATTTCTAACATAATGACATTGTCTAACTTTCAATGCAAAACGTGTACTATCTAATGTAAAGAAACAAACAGAATCAAGGCAACAAAGGAAGAAATCTTCAGTGGAATCTCCAAAATGCAAATTGTTTGGCTGAAAGGAGCAGCATGAAGCATGGGGTAGAGAGGCCTGCATAGTGACAATAAGCATTTTCTCTTTGGACAGAGAGAGTGGATTTGTCAAATGGTTATGCTTCCCACAAAACTGAGCAGAAAAGAACATAATGTACCTAAAAAAAGAAACATAAGTACACATATCCTGCAAAATGATTTGTTTAATAAACTACTACATCCCCTAGTTAGAATAATTTCCTTGCAAATGATGGAAAATGGATGTTGGTTATATATTTGACACTAAAGCATGATTTTTTTTTTTTTGATGGCCAAAATTGAAGCAGTTGAACCAAAAAAAAAAAAAACAAAACCAAAAACCAACAAAATCCACTGGTCCTGTGAGTAAAAGTTAAATTATAGGAGCTAAATTGAAATCGGTATCCTTGATGGCTGAAAGCATGTGAAGGCTACTACAGTGTGAGTACATAGAACAGTTAAAGTGCAATGCTGCAGAGGACATCAGCAGCCTTCTTAGTCCTTTCTCTGTTTCCTGGTGACATTTATTGTGTAAGTAGGGATCTTTTATGTAAAAGTAAATTTAAAACCGAACAAAACAAAAATGAACAAATACAAAGATATTGCACCAAAGAGAAAAATAAAACAGTAAGTCACAGTATACTGTGACTGAAGACTGCATAAATTAAACCTTTATACCTACAAATATTATGCACATAATGGTGAAAGCAGGTAATTTCAAAAGCCAGAAGCCGTAGAACTTAAGACAGGATCTGGGGGGTGAAAGGGCAGCCAAGCAGAAAATATTGATATCATCAGCTTCACTGTAGAGGTAGATGTGAATGCTTTAGGGCAACTCTCCATTCAGGAAAGCTTGCAGATAAGGTCACTTTTTTTTTTTTTTTTTTGGACCTGAGGTTTTCCAAAGTTGGTTCCTATTATGCTACTGTGGTGAGGCTGTTTGAAGGCTGGGTTGTCAGTAGCATCAGCACGTAGACACTTTCCCTTCTTCCTGAGGTTGATGGTCTCATGTGTGCTTTTTTGATAGCTGCATTGCAGTTTCATCCCAAGAGGTCCATCTTGACATTTAGCTCTGGCAGCACTTGTACAGTGAAAGTACAGTCTGAGACTTTTGTATGTAAGTCACCAAGCTATGAATACAATTGCAGTCATAAACAATTACTCTCAAGTGAAGGCTGGTTTACAGCTCCATTGTGAATTGCAGAAGTACCCGTTATGTCAAACAGAATACTTCTCCTGGAGAGCTGGAAGCTTTGCCATATTGTCAGACTTTCACAAGTTCACATTTGTGTTACCTGGGAAAAAGGGTGAGGGGCAAACTGCAAGTTTCTTCTGCTCTCCTGAAGGTGTCATCAAAATTACCAAGTAAGACAAAAATCACTGGTTTTGATTCAAGTGAACACGCCACCTTTACTTAACCTGAAACCGGAAAAGTTATCAATTATATGTGTTTGATAAATAGCAGGTATGATTCTGTTTGCTTTTCAAAAACCACTGGCAGAAGTCAACAGAAAAATGAGGTATCCGTCTATCATTGAGGTATCTATCTTTTACTACTAAGGTACTGAAAATTCTAACTGGATTACCTAGGATATGAGGAAAAGAGGTCACATTATTTGTTTTCTAGAAAAGGCCAAAGCAATAGTAAGGATGTCTCAAAGATTGCAGCAGGCCAACAGGGTAGGAATTGGTGGTGCCATCTGCCCTGAAGTTTTTGCTGCAAGGGAACTCTGTAGCTGATCTGCATCTCTCAACAAGAGGTAAAAGTGGTAATTCAATGTAGCTTTCTCTTGGCTTCTTACTGAGTTCTGTGAAGGTTTCAGTTCTATATTTACACTAAGTAATAGCTGTTATTTCAAAATGATCTTCCAGTTGTAGAAACTGAGATTATTAAAATATCGAAATATTTGTATTACGACTTAAACCTTTATTATTTGTTATCAATAATGCATCATAATTCTTAACATGAATCTTATTTTAGCCTTGCTAATGGAAAGGAAAATAAAATGTTTTGACCTCAATTTGTACATGGTAACTGCTGGGGCTTCTGGGAAGATTCCTAGCCATTTGATACACGTTCTTGTCCTCCTTTCCAAGGAATCACAAAATTAAACAGTTGCTTAAGAGAAAGACCCTTGAGTGTGTGTTTTTGGATGCCTGATGAGAGGCCTGATGTTCATCTATTGGCGTTTGTTAGAAGGATCCATACTACTCAAGAAATATATAAGCAAGGTCTATTAGGATGTTTATTTTTTCTTTCTTTTGGAGGGGGTGGGGGAGAAATCCAAACTATCAACAGTCTCTGGATTTTTTTGTTAAAAGCATGGCTTGTATTTAATATTGATTTTAAAAATACATTGAAGGATACAGATTAATTCATTAGTGTTGGTGATTACATCTCCCTATATACTTCCTGGTTAGAGTGAGGTTTATTTTCCTGTTCTGATCTGATTGCGCAGATGACAGAATAACAGTATTGAGTAAACACACAATTTGGTGTTTGTAAAATAGGTCTTGCTGCACTTTTTTTATGGGACCCAAGCATTTTACCCCAGTACTTCACCTTAAGGGGTTACTGTAGTTCATCTGAGCTGTGTTTTAACTTGAATTTGCAAGGAACTGAAAGCATGAATGTGGTTGATCACTGTGGGTTACCTGACGTGCAGCATCTGCGTAAGTCACGAAAAGGCAAACTTGTCAGAGGTCTCTTAAATCACTATCCAAACACATCTGAATGCAAATAAATTTTTTTTTCCAACTGTGTCACGGAGAGCGTGTTGACGCCCTGAGTCACTGGTCTTGAATAATTAGAAAATAAAGCTTTATGGATTTCATTTGAATAGTTGGAATGGTGGCTCTCTATAAAGAAACTCTTCTTTAAGACTAAAATTTTCTAATATTTGAAATTTATTTCTGTATAGCTTAAAATATTTCTTTTTAGAATAAGTATAATCCTAAACTGTAGACAATGTTTGTACGCAGGTGATTCCACTAATTTAATTCAAACCAGCTCTACTTCATATTTTCAGTAAAAAGGATTTGACTGTCTTTTCTGACAAATCTGATGTGTTTACAGCAAGCAGACAGCCATGTAGATTGTTGGAAATAGATGGGTAGTTCTCTGTGTTATAAGTAATGTTTGGAACTTTTTGCATTCTTTAGACTTTGAAGGTAAAATTACAAACCCTAAAACATTTCCATTCTATACTGTAATTGTAGCAGCCCTTGTTGAAATATTGAGAGTAAGACTTCCGTGATCAGGAGTAGCAAGCATTTGATAGAACCCCCAGAGTGCTTACCTATGGGAGAAGGGGAAACCTTAGTACCAATCCCTGAGGGACCCTAATGCATTTTCAAGCAATTCCTCTAGTCAGAAAGCTCTTGCTTGAGGGGCAGTGAGTTGGATTATCACCAGACCACCTGTCTTCTCCCACAACTGCTTACATTTAGTTAATTAAAAGAAGCATGTAAGTGCTTGTAGGGTAGTGGGAGGGCTCAGTTTAGTAGATATTTTGAAGGACTGTGAGGAGGTAAGACAGGAAGCTGTTGTTGCTTTGATATTGTTGGACAACACAAGCCTGTATGGAATCAGTGGTTGGATGGTTTAAGGATCTCTGCTTGTGAAAACTTAAATCCCATAGAGGCTCAGGGACTAGGGAGGATATTTGAACACTGCTGTTTTCAACATTCATATCTGATTTTTTAACCTAACTACTTCATAGGACAGAGCATCAAAATCTTTGCTACATGAGAGGAAAAAGATATTGGCTTAATCATCTTGCTTAAAACAGGTATCCCCTGTGGAAGAACTCTACTGCAAACCAATATATCATGACATTTTTAACTGTGCTCCAGGGTGCAATAATCATGCTTATTTCAGTAAAAAAATATGATGGGTTGCAGAAGTCTGAGGTGATAACTGTATAACTTGCAAAGGACTTCTTAGGCCTTCATTGTCAGTCCTCCATACCCCCAGTTCAGTTTGTAACTGTAGAAAAAATTAACTGAGGGATGGAAAAAAAACCCACTAAGACTTGCAATAATAGTTGTTTTTTCAAGGTGGGGTTTTTTTCATACATATTTAGCAAAAGCAAAACTTATAATGCTACAGAGCCAGAAACCGCACCCCTCAATATTTAGTGTGAATTCAGACTACATAGTGTATTAAGAAAGAATGTAAAATAAATGAAAAAACAAACAAAAAGTAAGTCTCTAACCCAAGCAACATGGCTTAATTCACCATCAAGTTTGCTAAATACATCAGTGTGTTAAATTTAATGAATAATTACCTGAATATAAAAATATTTATTTGAAAAGCCTATTAAGAACTGTTTTAATTAAATATAAAGACACTGATTTTACAAAAGTCATGGGAAACTGTGGCAGCACGTAATTGAAAATTTTGTTGTTAACACCGAAGTTGTAGATTAAGTTTTTCATATATGATGTATTCATATCACAAAAAATAACCCCTTTATTCAAATGCCAATTTGGAAAAGAATAAAATGTTTTAAAGCACAGTTAAACGTTTTCAACTTAAAGTTTTCAAAATATGTAGTGCATATCAGCAGTTTGAAATAAAATTATTGAAAATAAATGCCATTTTATGGAGCATTTTAAATTTTTATTTTTTTATTATTCCAATTACAAAGGAACCCACACACATGCTTCAAAAACTGTCAGAGAAAAATCTTTTGATGTTAAATGCCAGCAGAGCGAATGTGAATTTGGTGAAGCATTTTGATTTCAGTAAAGCAGCATTCTCTGGTGGATAATTGTTTTATTGTAGTTTTTTCCAACTAGCTCTACCATACAGTGGCTTATTTATGCACTTTTTATTTGTGTATGTTTTATTTTGTATGGAATGTTTCCATTTCATCTTAGGAGCTTTATAAAGATTAAGCTTTATAGAGCCCTTTTCTGGAGATGTTATCCCCATTAAACAAGAAGGTAAGCAAATACAGAGGAAGGTTAATTGAATTGCCCTGCTGCAGTATGGGAGTATTGGAGCTGGAACTACAATTTGGGAATGATTGTTCCCAAGTCAGTACTTTAATCTAATACAGCACAGGAGTCTTTCCTCTGGTATTGTAAAAGTAGGAAAAAAAGAAGGGCAGAAAACACAAAGTTAATAAGATCTTAAAATTAAGCTCTAAGGTATGGCTTTGCATCCTGTTAAGACTGTGTTTTCCTGTTATTCCTATTTCCAGTAATAACCTTCTTTCCTTCATGCCATAGCAGGTAAGATAAGTGGGACCAACTGTGGCCAACAGGAGCCTTGCTGTTCATTTTAGGGATCAGAGTTTTAGTTGATCTTACATCAGGGTTATGTTTTCTTACGTATTTGAGTAAGTGACAAGGCACACATTTTTAAGGGCCTTAAAAACTCAGCCTCGCAATGAAGACCAATTTAAAACAATCTGTATGGCTAATGAAGGAGGCTGCTTTTTATTCATAGTGATGACTGTGGTAATTGACTGTTTAAATACAGTATGTGCGGTCACTCTCCTGATAAAAGTAAAGCCTTGACACTCGGAAAAGCTGTTCAAGTGATCTGTGACATGTGTGGGTGGTTGCATTCTACCAAACTAATCTAAGTATTTGTTACAGCTTTAACTCCTGCTCAGTGTTCTTGTTTTGCTTAAACGAGAATTGACAGTTGAGATCTAGTCATGAATTGATTGTCTGATTTTGGAGTAATTATTTAGTTGAAGCCTTTACTTTTACTTGAGTTTCTGTAAATCACTTGGTTTGGTGATCCTGTTTGACTTATAGTGGAAATCGAGGTAAGCAGCACTAAAATGGGGCTCATTTAATGTCAAACCCCTCAAATAAAAGGTTGTGCAAGGAGAATAGGGGAGCACAGCAGGAAAGGTTGCTTTGGTCCTTCACTGGAAGAAATCCTTATGCCTGTACTGTAGCAGCACCAGCCGCAGGTGCTCTGATCTCTTTCACAGAGCCTATTTAAGGGCAGCCTTTGGGCTTTTAGGGAGGGAAGGAAAAGCTTGTTAGTGGTTGTGAAATGGATGTGTTAGAAATCTGCTTTCTCCCTGTGCTCTTGGAGCTGCACAGCACACTCTGCTGAAGAGAGTCAAGGCTATGGATATGTGGCAGCCTTTGCAAGCATGATAACTTTGTAATTCTGTGTTTCAGCTGTTCATTGTCCTGAACATTTAGCACAAATAGGTTTATGGGAAATTTAAGATGTTTTTATGTTAGTGGAGGGGCGACAATCCCTCTTCCTTCAGGAGGGCTTTTTAACAACAAGCATTTTTTTTTTTTTGTCAAAGCAAATGTCAAACTCCTTATTACTTTTTTTGTGGATCTGTTTTTAGGTTAGTGTAGCTTGGTTTAGAACTGCCTGTCAAAAAATTATTTACCACAGCATCTCTGGTAATGTTGTGGGGACCGTGGCAATTATCTGATAGTTTAGGTCCATGTCCAGATACTGGATCCTATCCCAAAGATAGTTTTGTGATAAATGAATGAAAATTACTGGTAGGTAAGCATAAGAGGGAAAACAAACAAGCAAAAACAAACAAAAAAGAAGGATTCAAAATTAATTGGCTTTTATATTTTTCAGGAGTGTCTTTTCAGTAGTTTTCTTTTCTGAAAGGTGTTGCCAGAGCTCCTGTTGCAGATAAACTGGCTTAATTGGGGCTACAACTGTAATGCAGGATCAAAATTTATATGTTCCCTTCTTCATGCTGAAACTTTTGGAAATATAGCAAAGCTCTAGTACTTTTGTCCTTTCTCTAAAAAAACCTGAAGAGAGAGCAGAGTCTAAATGCTTTTGTAGGCGTATGAGAAAGTAGGCTAACTTGTCTCCATGAGAGGTAGAATCCAGAGCTCTTTGCCTTGTTTTCTAGGGAAAAATAAGGAAAACATCTGTTTATACAAACATGGTGACTGTATGTATTAGAGAATGTACTTCGGCATTGATAAGCTGCAAGTTCAGGATCTAATTTACTTTATGGTAGCATGTTGGTCTGTAGTTGTAATTAGCCTCTAGTCACAGTGTCTCTTGAAAGTTTCACTTTTTTTGCCAAAGATTTGCAATGTGTGCAACCAATAGCAGTTTCCTTATCTCCTGGCAACAGGAATGTTAGACCTTTATGATTTTTTTTCTAGTTTTCATGCCAGTGTGGTAACAATACCAGTGGAATGTTCATTGTTAAGGATATGGAAAAACAGACATGTATTGAGATACTATGAAACACTCTGGGAGGTATTCACTTTTAAAATCAGTTTATAGAAACTCCACAGGTTATTCCTAACGAGTCCTGTTGAGCTGTGTTTTGAGTGCTATGTGGAGCTGGGCCACCACATGAGACCACAGCTATTAGGTTCTTCTGTTACTTTGTGATACTGGTGAAGACTTCTGCTCTATGTAAGAGCCACCTCTGGTTTTAGCTCTACTTCTGTGGTTTTTGAGAAGCTTAAAGTGAAGGATTGCTGTGAAGGATCCTTACTATCCTGCTGTATGAGTGGTGTTGACCCACAATGAAGGAGGTGGAGGACGCAGCCTGGTTATTCTTTATGAACTGTTTCTGGAGTAAAGGCAGATGGTAGTGTTGGTTGGCATGGGCACTCAGGATGTACTACAGTACCTGATATACATTTCTCTCTCTGTAGCAGCTGATGACTTTTTCTGGTTCAAAGTTGTAGAGGATCATTTGTGTCCTGGGCTCTTTCCCCAAGATAAAACAGACCAAGCTCTCCTGTACATACTGTACAACAGAGGGGAGACAGGATTGGTGTTAAAAACATCTTTGAGCTGCTGGTCAGCACTTTCCGTAAATAATATAAAATTAGAGGAAGCGTATTAGTTTCCTGTTCATGAGAAAGAGGTTACTAACAAATTGCTATTTTTGTCTCACTGTTGACTAAAATTTTGTAGATATCTCTGAAGAAATATGTTGTGAAATATATTGATCTCCTGGAATTGCCTTCATTCAGGGGCACATCCAGAGCAGGATGAGTCCAACTCGGTGAGAAGGAAAGCCCAATGAGAAGGGTGGAGGCAGAGAAACACCAACACATGAACCTCTGCCTGGCGCTATGTTGGTTGTTCTTGGTCTCAAGGGCTAGAAACTGGGAAATACTACCTAAAGTTGAAAGATTTGGGCATTTTATTCACACCAGGGCCTGTTGGACTGTAGCAGTCACTCTGGTTCCTTGAAGAAAACTCCCTCGTGACTGAACCTGTCTGTAAACACTGACCCATCACCTTTGTTGGGAGTTAGCTGAGTGGTGTGCCTGCAGGAGCAGAACAGAGCTCTGCTGAGCAGTGATCTCACCTGAGATGTGTTTACTAAGCAGGCTGGGCATGGCAGGTGGTTGGTGATTCCTCTCCTGCCCATGGCACCAGGGAGCAGATGGCAAGGCAGCTGCTTGACACCTTGGATGCCCAGCTCCAGCCCTGCCCCATCGGCTCAGCCTCCCCCTGCCTGTGAACAGCCTGTGTGCAGCAGCAGCTGTCTTCCCTAGAGTGATGGCTGACACTGCTATTTGCTCCTTCACTTCTCCTCCCCATTCCTGATTTGGAGACAAGGTCTTGGTGCTCTGAACCAGAGTCTGGCCCACACATGGGCTTTTCTCTGAGGTGTGCAGCCCAGTGCAGAAGAGACTTCTCTGATGTGCAAGTGCTCCCGGGAGAAGGAGGGAAGAAAGAAATCCAACTGGTTTGAATCCTCTTTGTACTGGATAGCATTCTCCTCAGCCTCTATTGCTCTGTATGTTCAGGTTGCTGTATGTCTTGTAGGTCTCCTTCAATGCTGGAACAGAGACTATGGGGCATATATGTGACTGGCCCTTTTACAGGCAGCAGAGCCAACCTGAAATGAGCTATGCAGCTCTTTTGTTTGAGAGCTGAAGTCTGGTGTGTCTGAATAATTCCCAAGCAGTGTCATGTACTTGAATGGAAAACACCTGGACACCTTTATTTCCCCCCTCACAGTATAATCCCATTGGCCATGTGCTTTTTCTTGCTCCCTCTCTTATCTTTTTTCCTCAATTTTCCTCTTTCCTGTTTTAATTTGGCAAAGAAATACTAGTTCAAACCAGCAACAGTGTATCCTCATGCTTTCCCTTCTCTACCCTTTTTTCTTCCCTTCTTTCCTGTTTCATCAATTTAATCTGTACTGTAGGGTGTTCTCAAAGAGTGCTCCCAACCTCTTGTTTTGAGGGAAGGAAGAAATATTGTTTCCTGCAGTTGTGTGTAGAGAACTTAAACATAAATATTTGCTAATTTTGGAGTCCTAGACTCAAAAATTCAGGATTTCAGGCTGCCAGGAGGGTTGCTAATGATAATATTATGCACTCATTATTGTACCAGCTGCTCCAATGTAACATCAGGTAGCACTATTAAATTTCTTGCTGCTTTTATCTAAGAATTTAATTGGGTTTATTTTTTACCTTTTATTTTAAGTTATCACAAATTACCTGCTATTGAGTGTTGTATGTGTCTGAAAATCCAAAACCATAAGGTTTTCAGGCATTATTTTTCTAATGTGTAGAATACAACAGTATCAGAATCAAGCTTAACTTCAGAATACTTGAACATACAATTGAGCATTATTGTTTTCTAGGTGTTGGATAGAAATGTAACATTTCTCTGTTATTTTTCTATGGGTTTCACATTCTGTAGAGTTGGTCAAATTTAACTAAATTTACAGCTACTCTGTTTGATTAAGGGTGAAGTTGAAACATTCGATTACTTTTTTTTAACTATTAGTAAACTACTGTTTTCAATAACTGAACTATTTCTAGTAACTAAAACTTCAAAGTGAAGAGCTAAACGGTATGTAAGGTTTGAAAAGGATCAGTGTTGCTATTTTGTATTGGATTTTAACACAAGGGTTCTGTTTATTATAAGTTTGTTACCATAGAAGTATAAACTGAAAGGTAGCAATGATGACTTTGTGTAATATGTTATATTAAATAAACTTGTCCTGTTATTGCTGCATGCAAAGCTTTATTTACATTACAGTAAGCTGTTTTCTGCTGCATTTACAGTTCTGCTATACACACAAATTAAGGGATCTCATGACAGTATGATTTATTTCTCCTTGCAAACTGAAAAACTTTAATATTTTTAAGCTTATTTGCCTGAAGTAGTGACATTAAGTTTTCTGTTGGGCACCATCAAATCCACTATCTGAGAAAGGAAACAGATGAAAGTCTTATCTTCTTGTTCTTGTACTTAAAGGATGGGCAAATATTAAAAATTGTGTTTAGAATTCATTGCTGTTGCAAACAATATTGAATAACCCTTTGAAATACATTCCTACCCTGCAATAACAGATGAACTGCCACCAAATTAAATAAACTAAATGAGACAGTATGATCACACAGAAAGCTCTGGCTGTTTGATTTTCTAGGTTGTACAAATGTCCTCTTGCAGAAATCAGAGAATTTATGTTTCAGGTTTGATGGAGCTGAACAGGTGCAGCTGAATGAGTGAGTTGGCTGGTAATATTGGTTGTGGTGGTGATGATAGATAAGCTGTGAAGGAAACGCTGAGCCTGAACTTCCAGTCTCAGGATAATTGGTAGGGCTGATAAATCAGAGGTTGAGGGCAGGGAAGAAGTATTTCTGTTTACCTAAAGGAGCAGATGTTGTCTGCACTCCAGGTACAAAGGCTGCAGAACATTGCAGTCCAGGCTTTTTATATAATATTTTCATTGAGGCACATACTTCTGACATGATACAGGTATAACTCCTTCTGTGAACTTATGTTCCTTTAAAAAAAACCCTCTCAAGTACAGTTTCATTTCATATAAAGTTAGAGGTGGTAGAATTAATTTGAAATATCTTGATGGTAACTATTTAGAGTTAAGCTCTTCATCTTTTTACCCTCTTCTGCTAAAAGCTGTTTGACAAAACACGGTAACCTATTCTTTTTGTAAACTTTGCCTCCTCTGGTGGCTCAACTTGATGCAATTTCTGTTCATTAGGAGCTTTCAGCCTGGCTCTTGGAAGAAGAGGGATGCTCCTCTTGCACACAGCTGACTTACTTCCTGTGCAGGACACCGTATAGCAAAGTGTCCTCCAGGAGAACACATGCCATCAAGACATTATGAGCCACCAAATTCAACATAATTAGAAGTTATAAACTATCTAGCTTGAACATTTGCAGGATTTCTAGTTATTTATCTGAAAAAAAAATAAAAATACATGTAAGTAATGCATCCCTTTTATCTGCAGAACCTCCCTCATTTGCAGAGAATGGTTACGTACCTGGCTTCCATCATGACATTAAACATTCCTACTTTTATTTCCAGAATATATAGGAGCACAAGAGAAATGCCAGCTCTGCTAAACTCAGTTGAATGTGCTTTGATCTACACATAGGTTTTTGTGTTGTTCCTGGCTGGACAGGTTTTCTTGGCTACAAGTTGGTTTTGTGCATATGTGGTGTGGTTCTATCAGTTCTGATGGCCTGTGAGCTCTTCAGTCTGTTTTCAAAGAATTTCCTCCAGTGTTCAGGTTTCATTTAAAGCTTGTCGAATACAGCAGGTTGGTGGGACTAGTACTCATGGAAACTGTGTTGGTATTTGGAAAAACTGTAGGTATTACTAGTTTTAAATAATTGGGGAATGGGAGCTATTACTCATAGCCTTGAGCAGATCGCTGTGAAAATCTTAGCCTTTATTTTGTTAACTATTTGCTTACAGTTTTTCTTTTTTTTTTCCTTGCTCTTTTCCTGCAGCAGTGGGGTGGGGGAAATAAACTTGCGATTCTATAAAGTGTTTTTCTCAACTCTGTACTCAAATGCCGCTCCTATGTTTGTTTGTGTTTTTTGGTGTTTTTTTTTTTTTCCCAGAATGAGCCTCTCAACAAAAACTTGCAAAGAATACTGAGAAATAAACAAATTTGTGTGAAAACTTAGAAATTACTGAAAAGTTCTTTGATAGTTTCTAACCTAGTGGATCTGCTTTGTCTGAAAGAATTTTAGAAGTAGGATTGTTTCTGTTATTGTAGCAAAGTTACAGTACTGTGAGGTGTTTTTAAAGGCAATATTTTCTAGTTTTCATAAAGGCTCCTATGTAATTAAAAAATGGACTACTTGGCTATGATAACAGATTTTGTCATTTGATATATAGATTTAGTAGTCATCATCATTATTATTATATTGAAGACTGGTTTCTTACATGAGTCATGCAAAATCCCCAGAGCTGAATATCAGGTAATAATCAGGGAAAACAACCCACCCCAAAAAAAAAATCAACAAAATAAGTAGTAAGCAATAGTATATAATTGAGAAAGAAACTACTTTTTAGCATCTGAGCTAGACACAATGATGACTTATCTGAGAAATTACAAGTTATCTGACAGCAATTGCTGCTGATTTGAAGTTTCATTAGAAAATACTATTATGTTGCCATTTCTAGTGAAGGTGAGCTGGAATGATTTGTGTAGTATGTCTGCAGCACTGCAAGCTGTAATTTGAATATAAATTGTTACTACCTGACCTCTCTCTGTACTTTCTCTTAATAAAAAAAAAACCACCAAAAAACAAACAAAAAAAGCCCACCTGAAAACCAAACTGAAAGTAGAATGCTTTATGCATTTATCAGATAATGGTTACAAAATGTTCTGAATTTGACAAACATGGAAGAGTAGAATACTTTGAAAAAGTAATGTAGCCAAATAGGCCTTCTGGTAGTGAGCCTGTCTGTCTCAGGTCTGTCTGTGTGTCCATGGACTCCCAGGAAGGCACAGGACTGCCTGTGGTTTGGGTAGTCTCCTAAAGCCCTGTGAGGTGTCTTGCTTGCCTTAGGATGTCTTAGGTAACATCAGTGTGCCCCAGGTACCTACGGTGAGGCAACAGAAATGGCTCGTAAATCACTGTCTTATTTAACAGACCTACAGAAACCCGGATACGAGTGTGGAAATCTCAGAGTGTGCTAGGAGCTTGAAATTTTTTGTTATAGCATAAGGTATCATCCCACTTTTTCCTAAAACACATTGTGCTGTCAGTGTTTTTGAATGTGAATCTCCCACTTAGATGAGAATGCCCCTTATGTACTTTGTTTTGAAATATACATATGTAAAGTTTGGGGTTTTTTCACTGCTTAGCTTATGATTTTGTCCTTTCAGAAGAATTAACAGAAAAAACCACCATCATTTTTCATTACTTCATTTATTATCTTTATTATCAGTATTAAACAATATGTACTCACATGAAAAAAATTTGTACTTGTACTGGGATGACTTTAGAATATGTTTTCCCTTATGCAAGTTAGGCATATTTCTGTGCATTTTATTTTTTTTTCAAAGTAAATTCTTCCATCATTTTGCTCATTTCTTCTACTCATCTCTCTGCAGCAGTTTTCCAGCCACATCTCTAATAGAGACAAGCTTCAGCTTGTCTTTTATCATGTTCTTATGTGGTTTAAAATGATACTGTTCTGTAGTCCTGTTGCATAACATTCAGGATTCATTTCATATTAATTTCCTCCAGGGCTCTTATTTATGCTCCTTTTTCCTCTGTGTATACTAACTTATTATGGAGACCCTTAGGGAAGAAAGGCCTGGCAGTGCTAGAAAACAAGGTCTGGGAAACAGAGGCTAGTCCTGTATGGGGAGCAAGATAAAATTTGTCACTGGAGAGCTGTTAAAATCTCTGTGGCATGGGCACGGAGAGCAAGATTTTTTGTCATTACTGTAGTTTCTTTCCTATCTAAATCACTATTAATTTAAAGACATTGTTAAAAAATAGTCTGGTTTTGTAACATTGCCTTTAATTGTTGCACAAGTGCTGAATATGCAGGTGTTTAATTTGATATCACATGTTGATATCTGACTTATGATGTGTACAACAATTGAAATAAGTAAGCATTAAAAGTGAACGTGCTTCAAAAGTCTTTAGAAGACTTTATTGAACAAAATATAGTTTTCACCTATCAATATTTGTCTAGTTTCATAAAAAACTTTCTTCTTACCTAGACACTCTGTGTATCACTACTGTCAACATCAGACTAGGCAGTTCACCTACGTTTTTTATTTCTTATGTTCTTAAAAAGTCACTTTTTCCATTTCTCCTCAACTGATCATTTAAAACAGTTTTCAGGAAGACTATGTGTGTGGGTGCAATCATCCACTAAGTGCTGGGAGGAACTGTGAGTGGCTGCGCTGCCGGCATCCTGCATTTCACTGCACTTGAGGGCATGGGGCTGCTGCTGTTCCTGCAGCTACAGATGGGATGCCTCACAGTTAGGTGGCAAATGGCTGTAAATTTTAATGTAATTTGGCTGCCAGAATCTCTTAGGCCACTTCTAATGTTTTAAGCTGTGATTGAATGTTTCTTGGGGAAGAGATTTTTCCATGAATATTCATTTTTTATTGACTGAGGGAAGGTGGGTTTTCATTGCGCTGGTTTTTGAAACTGAAAGAATCAGATTTGACTGGAAGTAATTTTTCTCCATAAAATATATAATCATGTAATTCAGAAAAATGATGCTGTATTCTATATACCAGACTTCTCACAATTGTTTCTGTTGATATGTCTGGTCTCTTCATATTGCCTTTGTTTTAATCATATCAAGTGCCCTAGTGTATTATTTTTATGTCATATTTCATGTAATATTAGGCTGAAGCATTTACCAAAATTTTTTTGTGTGCTACAACAACATACACTGTTTCCCTTATACTTTTTTCCCCTCTACATTTACATTAAAGGAAATTGCACGTTGCTTGCAAGAAAACTTCTACTCATTGCAGTGACCTGTGTAAGGGCTTTGGTATCTGGGTGCTAGTCTGATTTTGCAACAACAATAGACTCAATCTGCTTTAATCCAAGGTTCCAGGAAGGGTGAAAAGGTGCTGCAGGGAAAAGTATGTATCAGTCACATGAGCTGGTGGGAGGCAGGTTCAGGAAGGACGGGACCCTTCTCTTCATCCTTTGAATTAAGTCTTGTGATGATTCAACATAATTAATAAATAAATACCAAAGCTATATAATTACATTCTTTTTTATAAATACATCACACCCACCCAGTTCAGGAGAAGTCAAATTTCAAAATTACTACTGGAAAAATGTTGTCAAATATGACATTCATCTGAAGCAGGAAAAATAGGTCTAGATGTTTTTTGCTTTTTTGCGTATGGATTTTTGTGAGCTGTAGAGGGTTTTTTGTGTGTGTGGTTTATTTTTCAACAATTATATAAATAACTTATATTTTAAAGTGGTGAAACAGGGTAAGAACAAAGTGACTGGGTACTGCTTTTGATAATGTGTTAAACTATTAGCCTGGTAATGAAGGTGGTCATGTTACGTGTAGTAGACTCAGATTCAACTCACTTTTTGCCTAAGGACACTTGGACATGCAGCTTCCCTCTGAAGAAAGTGCTCTGTTAACCAGACTAGAAATAACTCAGAAATAAGGTTTGTTGTGCTGCTCTGTATACAACATTAAACACTCGACTAGCAGGGACTGGAACCAGATGTTTTATTTCCCAAGAGACTAATCTAGCCACCAGGCTAGAGTTGCATTTTCTCATTACTCCTCCATTCCTCCATTTGCATGCAGTTTATATGCAAGTGACAGTTCCAATTGTCCTGGAGTATCAGAAATTTTCACACTGGCATATAATTTTCCAAAGGATATAATTGAGCCATGTCTAATTCAAGCGCAGGAAGGAGTGACTAGTCAAAAGATACTTTAGTAGGTCAAGTACCAAGACCTGCATGGTTTCTCATATAGACTTCATCTGAGAAATTTTTGTGCCCTTAGGGTTGTCTCAAGGAGCCAAGAGACCTTAAGATCCGATTTGAACTGAAAAGACTATGAGGAAGCGGCCTTCTGAGCTGCATTAGAAGTGTTGCCTGCGGGTTCAAGGAGGTGATCCTTCCCCTCTACTCAGCACTGGTGAGATCACATCAGCAGTGCTGGGCTCTGTTCTGGGCTTCCCAGTACAGATGTGGACATAGTAAAGCAAGTCCAACCCAGGGCCACAAATACGATCAGGGAACTGGAGCATCTGCTCCGTGAGGAGAGGCTGAGCGAGCTGTGACTCTTCAGCCTGGAGAAGAAAAGACTCAGAGGAAGTTCATTGATGTATAGAAATACCTGAAGGGAGGGACTGAAGAGAAGGAAGACAGATGCTTTTCCATGGTGCCCTGTGACAAGCCAAGAGGCAATGAGTACATATGAACCACTGCACTTCCTGTCTGAACATCAAGAAACTCTTGTTACTGTAAGGATGATCCAACAGTGGCACAGGTTGCCCAGAGAAGCTGTGAAATCTCTATCCTTGGAGGTGTTCAAAACCTTACTGGATATGAACCTAGACTACCTGCCGTAGATGGCCTTGGTTGGATTAGACAATTCCCAGAAGCCTCTTCTGACTTAATTTTTTTCTGTGAAAATTTTTTTTTAGTCTCCTCAACTTTCTACTCATTGAGTAGAAAAATGAGTATTTTTCTCCTCAGAAATACTCATTGACCTAAGTTTCTTATTCTGTCAGATTAAGATATGAAACATAATTAAAAAAAAGACAAAACCAAAACGGTTAAAACAAAAATGGAGTCTTCCCTTAAATTTGTAGGGGAAAGAAGCCAATCAGACTGATGATATTAGTATGATTATAAAAAGCACAAGAAACTTTCAGAGTTTAGACAAACTCTGAGGAGTTGTTTTTGATAGAGAGGATATGACACAAGAATCTGTCCCTTGGGTCCAAAAATGATATGCAGGTGACTTGAAATATTGTTTTGGTTATCTTGACAAAATATCGGGGGGAAAAAAAGTCTTTGTGGGAAAAGGTGGAAAAAATGTGAAAGCAGCAGTTCATTTCAGTATTAACCTAATGACTTTTGACTCCCAGATTACTGGAGCAATGAGGAGCAGCACATGCAGATTTGGTCCTTGCTCCCAGCACGCAGTCACTGGGAACTTGGATATGTAATTTGAAAAGGGAAAGCTGTAGTGACTTTCTTCCTGAATCCACTTATCTCTGTGCTATTTGGATGCCATTAAAGCTGCAATTGTAAACGAGACTTCAACAGAGAAAAATGTAAATTTGTTTTCATTAATATATTCTAGGAAATAGAAGATTTCAAATTACTCTTTTGAAGAGATGAAATGTAAAGCATATCTTTCTAATATCCTGAGCTTCCTTGTTTTCCAGTGTAGTGTTGGGAACCCACTTCTTTGGAGGGTCATTGGTATGTTCAGTTTTCCATGATATGCTCTTCCATGGCTAACTTTAAATACAACTGGTATCAGTGGAAAGGTTCTTGTCTACTTTCAGCTGTAGCTGAATGGTATCTGACATTGCAGGTTTTGTCTCTGTGTTCAAAACCAGGCAGGCAGGGGCTGTGCATATTTTCAGGATTTTGGGGTCATTGCTCTTGGTCTTTCCTTGATGACCTGATACTGCACACCGCTTGTCCCCATGGGCAGTTGCCTCAGTTGTGGTGTAGAATAGCTCATGGGACTGTGCAATGGATTATGGTAAGGCATGGCTGGAGGATAAGAATAGTCATTATTACAGAGCTGTTTTCAGCCTTCATCTCTTCCCTGCTCTGGATCACTGCCTTCCCACCCAGCCTTGGACACCTGAGCTGGTATGAGAACTGTGGTGGCCAAGCAATAGGCAGGTAGGGCATCCTTGTCCCTGTGCTGCTGCCAGGGATAGTACTCTGCATTTTGCATGTGGAAACACAGGCAGTAGACATTGCATGTCACTGGGAGTCAAGTGAAGAAATATCATTGTATTTCTGAATGCAGTTTGCAAAGCTGCATTATATATGTTAACTCTGTGTGATGAACAATGGTAAGTTGACACTTTAGTCATTTAGACAAAATTTAAATCTCACATCATGGAGTTTTGGGTTTTTTATGACTCTGAATATGATCCAACACCTGTGTAACTGGACTTTGACAATTGTATTTTCCAGTCTTCTAGAAAAGATTTCTGTAATTCATAAAACAACAAGCCATGGGATTCAGACTAACAGCAGAGCAAGGTGTGAGTCATGAAGATCATCTTTCAAATTCCTTTTTTTTTTTTTTTTAGTCTCCTCCTCCCATTTTATTAAACTGAATCCTTTGCAATTTTTAGCAAATATAAACTGGGTAAAGTTGGTGTCATTACTGATGACTGAGAAGTTGGTCTCGAAGACACAGCTTGAGGAGAGTTGGTTAATATTTGTTTATAGAAGACAGTGCTTGTAAGTTTGTTTACTAGTAAATGACAGCACATACTGAATATCAGAGTGGCAAGTTCCATCACTTTAAAGTTTTTTATGACATTTAATATCAATTTTGAAAAGAAAAAGCTAAATCCTTGATTATACTGCATTGCAAAGGAGGAATATACATATGGCTTTTTTTTTTACCTCCTTTTAATGAATCTGTTCCTTCCTTGATGTTGACTAAAGGAAAACAATTGTGTGATTTTAATAGCTATCAACAAGCAGGCTGGCACAGCATAGTTCCTACTTATATTTGCTTCTTTCATTTCAGTCCTTTATGGTGATTTTTTTCTTTCTCTTAAGTTTATTAAGGATAAACCTTATGAAAAGTTGTTTGTTTTTTGCTACTTAAGCTTTTAAGTATCCATGGAAGCAATTTTAATTGTTGAAAAAAAAATTTCTGAATCTTTTAAAATAACTTTATAAAACTTTTTTTTTTTCAAAAGGGGAACATTCAAGACTGAAATCTGGGAAATAATTAGTTTATGTTGCTTCAGTACATATCATAATTTCACTTTGTAGTAATCAAAGATAGTGGGCAGCAGCTGAACAAACAGCATAACCAAAGAGGAGAGATTATCTATATATCTATTATCTGTTAGTTGCAAATTATAGTAAAATGAGGAAAATCAGTAAAATAGCAACATTTGAATTACTGAAGTTTCTCTTTGTAGATTAAGGGAATTGAAAGTGATGGCCCTGCTTGACATCAGTTTGAGTCATTTCAGATAATTTCATTTCAGTCGTCAAAAATAGTTTAAGACAATTCCATGTTTTTCTTGTGAAGCATTTTTTTTCCATTTGTTGTTGATTTTCCTGCCTCCATGCTCTTGAGAGCTGTTTAATTATTTCCACTGAAATAGTTTGTGGCTAAATGTTCTGTTTCAACTTTGCTGAAAAGTATAGATGCAAAAGTGAAAATTAGTATCAACCTAACCTAAGTCAAGACAGTTCCTTCTTTCAACATGTCCACAGAACTTTTTTATAGTTCAACAAAACATTTGATGATGGGTTTCTTGAGATTCAATTCAACCTCCTGGAACTGCATCTTGCACAAAAGAATGTAGCTTGATCTTTTTTCAACAGCAGCTACTTTTGCACTAAGTTTTTAGTTAGTTTAACAAATGAAAATGAAAAAAAAAAAATTGTCATTTGGAATACCAAGGAATATA
The DNA here is from genome assembly GCA_013396755.1 of Sclerurus mexicanus. Taxonomy (NCBI): domain Eukaryota; kingdom Metazoa; phylum Chordata; class Aves; order Passeriformes; family Furnariidae; genus Sclerurus; species Sclerurus mexicanus. The sequence goes on from VWZF01003842.1 coordinate 2,466,797, forward strand.
TGTTATTTCAATCAACAAATTCGGATTATTTAAATATTTCTGAATGGTCTTAATTATGTTGCACATTTTTTTGTTCAAGCTATAGACATGTTACCACATTAGAAACAGGAATGGTAACAATATATTCTGCAACCATGAGTAATTTTATAATGAAAGTGTGCTAATTTCCTTTCTTTTATTTTCCTGGCAAGCTACTTTTCACAGATTTCTTCAGTGAATTAATTTCCCCTTAACAATTTGTAATACCTGAGTTCTTTCAGGTTGTTCACATGTATGTTTTAGTGTCACTAAGGAGAAAAAGCCGTGCCAGAAGTAACCACTGTTGGTAAATCTTGGTTTTTGTGTATCCTGAAGAATACAGAAAGTTAGTGTCTGCAACTTGTTAATCCTCCCAAGGGAAGGATTTGTGGAGTTGCTTCACAGCTCCTTTCTCCAGCTGTTCCTTTTCAAACCTCTGCTGCTGTTTATCCCTCAGCAAGGCTGCTTGGAACATGTGTTATGTGATACTGGAAGTGATCATTGCATAGATGGGATTCATTGCTTATCTGAAAACAGTAAAGCCGGCAGCAGCAGACTTCTTAAATCTCTGCCTTTTCTGGGACAGGGGGCTTGTGGACCTTGTCCACAATGCAAGGTGCAGCCCTGAAATGCTTTGCCTTACTACTTCTCCCTGAAGTTACTTTCAGTCTCTCCTCCAGCATTGTCTATAAACATGCAAATAATTTTTTAAATAAGTAATTTTATTAGCTTTGGCAGGATAACTTGAGTATGTAAAACTAGACATACTTGAATACTTTATTGAATCAGGGACTAGATTTTTCATAATCTTCTCTTTATTTTTAGTCTGAATGAGTGGGTCAGTCTCAGGAACCAGACATCTTACTTTCAGATCTCTGTACTTTGTCAGTTGTGATCAGCCCATACTTTTTTTTTAACAACATTTATTTTCTTCCAGAGAAAATTAGATTATTGCTTTTGTTAACAGCTCTTTTAAAGAAAGCATAAGTAATAAACTCACTAAATTAACAATAGCTATATCTCAGCAGCACAGCTTCATGAAGTTGCAAAGTAATTTTTAAATTTCTTTAGAGATAAAGGCAACTAATTCTGGGGCTCTTTTTTGTAGGTGTCTCTTGAACAGTGAAGTTAAGTTACAATAAATGAGCAAGGTATTCCACATGACCTCTATGTTGTGCATTCCAGGGCTTCTGGAATTACTAGAATATTACATCAAGCTGAGTTAAGTGTTGTACAAAGTATTGAAGAAACTCTTCTTAAGCTGGGACAGTGAAAGATTCTTAGTGTCCATGTTTCCTTAAGATATGTCTAAATTGTAATTACAGCAAAATGTCCTCCAAATGGTATTATTTCTGATTGTATTTACGTTTTGTTTCTTTTCATAGTTTTCCAGAATTTTGTAGAGGGTTTTATATTATCTTGCTCACATTTTGAGGAGATGCAAGTGTATCCTGGTATGAAGTACATTTTCCTTCACTTCGTGTTACATGCAGACTATACAATGTTAACGTTCAGAATCCAATTAATAATTTGAAAATATTCTTAATATTTTCAATTTTCTGTTTCGAAAAGGTTGGTTAGAACCTCTTTAGAGTAAAAGAATCACCTGACTCCATTAAGGCTGCCACAGTAAGTTGGCCAGTATTGCATAGCCACAGTTTTTGTATTTAGAAAAGGGAACATTCACATTTTTTCATATGAGAAGAAAAGTTGTTTAAAGTGTTATAGTAATCAGTGGTCCACTTCTAGTTTTTAATGCATTTATTGGTATTGGGAGATCACAAATCCTAGTAAGACTCTAGCTGTAACATGGATGCGAGTTGCAGAGACCATGGTAAAAATGTAAAGATTAATTTTAATTAATTAATTTTTAATTAATTAAAGATCAATTAATTTTAATTAAAGATAGGTGTTTAAAACAAATTTTAAGAGAGAAATACTTTTGAAATCAAAAACTATGTTATCAAGAACTATCATTTACTAATACCTAAGTTTTTCTTATTCAGTTGTTAAGCAAGTGGTAAAACCCTGGCTTATTAAATCTTAAATTGACAGAGCAAGTTGGAAAAGAAAGAACGAAGAAATGGAAACTTCTGAGTACCTACTAGGACTGATTACAGTGTATTTTCTGAATGCAAATTTGTAAGCAAGTCAGTAAAAGTTGTGATGGTTTTTATATTGTATTAGTTTCTTAAGTGACATACTTAATTATACCAGACCTTAATAAAAACAGAGTTCTGGTGATAATAAACTTAACCACGTCTGTAATCTTATAAATACAAATTTTACACAAGTAATGTTCCAAAACCTCCTGTTGAGTAAGCCTTGTGTTCACTTCCATTATTGTTTCTGCTGTTCTCTGACAAATTCATAATACCTGTAGTTTTTCTGTTTACTAATTAATCATACTAACTATTTGTAAAATAGCTTTCTTTCAGTCTTCTGGAAGTGTTGCTGAATTCCAAGTGACTGTTCAAGTGGCAGAGTACTTTTTAGCCATAGCATATAAAATTTTTTAGAGGTAATAGTTTGAATTTGCTGGTGAAAAGTACTGTAGCTGCCGCTTAGCATTTTACTTACGTACTAACATACATATTAAATAAATATTGCTTGGCTTTGGACTATGTATTAGTAGCTTTTGCCATTTGTCTATTACTGCTTCTTGAAGTGCTAATATTTTAATAAAAAGGTTGTCCATTGTCAAGAATTCTGGGTCATGTCATTCACAGATTTCTCAGTATGTATGTACAGTAACCCATATGTACTTCCTGGAGAAGATTTCTTCAATTCTAAACAGAATATTCAATTAAATGTGATCCTTTTCAGTAGAACTAGTTTTACAATCGGACGGCACATTCTCTTTCTTAACTGCATGAAGGAAATTAGATGGTAACTATTATTTTATCTTTTTTGTGTGTTCTTTTCACAGATTTTCAGGAACAAGTCATAACAGATATTTTTCCCAATGTACTTCATTAACTCATAAATGCACCAGTTTATTGTTATCTCTTTCCTCCTTAGCTAAAGTTCTCATCTAAATTTTGTGGGAAAATCTATTTTTTTGTGCAACATGGATTCTTGCATGAGATTTCTGGTAAGAAGAGGCAGGCTTTTACTCATATAGCCAGATAGTCACATACCTTTTTGAAAGTGTGTTCTGAGAAATATGCCTGCTGTTTAACCTAATGTTTTGTTCTGTGTTTCTATAAAGCACCTCTGAGTGTTTTTTGAGCTTGAAATGTTCGATCCCATGTGCTGTCCTTTATCTATATTTTCAGGGTTTCTGATCTCTGAGAGTCAATGTATCTTTCTATGCATTTCTTCATTTTCCTACTTTAGGTTTGAATATAATTCTTTCTTGTATCTCTAATTCATGCCATTCCTTAATTTTTCCCTGTCATTTCGGTATGGAATTCTGCTAGATTCTTATCATTAGAGTTGTTTTACGGAACTGTTCTCAATCAATAAATTACATTTAATGCTTTTATAAAACTCTTTTCCCTTTCTGAATGCCTGTCATCAATTCACAAAATGTTCTAAGATAGATATTTTTGCTTATGTATTAACTATATAGTTCCTATGTATGTTTGCGATTCTAATAGCTTTGTCATTGTCCTTTCTGTTGCCATTTGAGAGTTTTGCTGAAAGAGTATGTTCAGGTACCGAATCTCCTGTCTTTAAAATCTGCATTCAAGTCCATTGCAAGGCAGAATTTAAAAAAAACCTGGCAGTTTTAGTTCACTCTTTTCTTGAATTTCTGTCCCATAATAAAGAAGCATTCAGAATAAGTACCCTTTTCTGCTTTGGTTGGTTTGTGTCAGGGATACTGCAGGTCAAGACTGAAGTACATAAAAGCTTGCTCAGCACATCACTACTATTAAACTTGTCTTAATATATTTCTTGAGAACATTTCAAGTGAAGAAGAAACATTAAGGTAAACCCTTCCTGAGGAAAAACACAGTCACAAATCATCCCCTTTTCTTGCCATCATATAAATACCCAGAACCATGATAAATAGCATATTCATTGGCCTTTTCTTTGTTTCCACTATGAATGCCCATTTTTGGACTGTATCCTTAAACTATAACATTCAACGTAGTAGCTCATTTTGGTCCATCCATGGCTTGTTAATGACTCCATTGTTTCACATTTTCTCATCTTATTCAGGATTTTTAAGTATAAAATATAGATACCTTCTTATGATATATAATACTTTAATTACTAAATCTGCTTTGCAGTTCAGTAGTCTTGTTTGAATACAATCATCTTGGGTAAATATGAAATGATTAGTCTGTATTGACAATTCATTTAGTTTTACAGTTTTATTAAGCACTTACATGTAAAGAACCAGTTAAGCATGGCTTGTGTTGTCTGAACTCACAAAGCAAAACAGATAAACCTTTTATTTGTTGGTGACTAATGCTTTCATACTGCTACACTGTGCTTGCTGTCTTCTAATGATGCAAATTATGATAATAAATATGAGAAAATGCTGAAGCCAGCTGCAGTTGTTAACGTTGAAGACATCAAAGTCTGGTAACATTCATGTAACAGGGGCAAGTATTTAGTAATTTACAAAGAGAGAATAAATAGCTAAGGGGTAGGATGGCATTTTCCAGATCCTTTCTGTAAGAGAAACTGATTCCTACTCCCCCATATGCTGGTGAGGTGATTACTAAAGGAGGAAGCATTATAAACAGTGTGACAGAGTAAATTACATCACTTGTCTTCCCAGTTAAAATACACAGGAAGGAAATGACACCTGTGCAGAGTACACACTTTTAATAGCTTCTCTGTTTTATCTCAGGTGGCAGTGTCTAATCGAGGGGTTCATTCTTGCGTGTATTTAGCTTCTGTGCCTTGCGCTTTTTTCAGCCCATTTGATTTACCCTTCTCACTCATATGGGCTAGAGTACTTGACTTTTCATGCCATTCTGTTTCTTCTGTTTGAAGTATGGATTTGGGATTCTTGGGGGCAAAGGGATTGGATTTTTTTCCCTATTAAATTCCAGAGACTGCCCATGTACTTCAGAAATTACAGCATCTGTAAAGTAAAAGAGTGGTTTTCTTCTGTGATATAAGCAACTAAAGATTTTTATAACAATTATATCCCAGATTATCCTTGTGTTATTCCAAATATATATATTTATGTGACTAAATAAAAATAAAATGTGGATTTTCTCCACAGTGAAATCGACTTGCTGACAAATATATTTCTCTGACAAAGGTCCAGCGCCATCAAAATAATGATCTAAATGGATGACTGTAGGTAGTCATGAATGTTATTATCATTATTAGAGTATTACTCAAGAAGAATAGTGTTAAATGGCTTTCTGGTTGTAAACTTTGTTTTCTAGAGATATTGTTCTATTACTAAATGTGGTATTTGAAAGGGCCTACACTATGTCTGGCAACCTTAACCTTTCATTAACAAAACTTTCAATTGTTTATTTCCTTGCTGATTTTGCTTTTAATCAGAAGGAAAAATATTTGTATTTGCAGTCAAGTTGGCAGCTATGATTGTTATTTTAACTTACTGTGTCTAAGTAAAGGGTAACCTGTGACTAAGTGACTCTTTTCCTTTATTTGTAATAAAAGGGAGTTATGGTCATTCATGTAAATATGAGGAATATTTTTTGATAGAGTGGATCAGAAAACAAATCACAGATATAGACTGTATTTTAAGTGTATTTTGGTTATTCTAACATTATACTGTGAAGGAAGGAGGGCCTATTTTGTGCCATGTGGTTGACCCTTTTCCTATCTTCCAGCTACAACCAAGACCTTGTCTCTTTAAGGAAGTTACTGGTATTTTAGAAGAGCTTTTACAAAGCTGATGTGAATAACTGTCTTTTTTGGTTACAAAAAAAGCAACAGAAAAGGAAGGATGTGTTAAGAAAACTACCGCAGATTAAGTAATTGTCGTCTTTTTATAAAATAATTCTGTAACTTGGGCTTGGTTCCTTCCGCTGCCTGAAAGGTATTTCCTCCTTGGGACTGCAAGGCTATAGGACATTTAGGTGTTTGTAAAGGCTGATTACACATGGTAGTCCTCTTAATTTCTGCAGGTTGTATAGTTCCCTTTTTTGGACTTTTTGCAAAGGTTGGGGAGAAGAAAAAAAGGGGCTTTTTTGTGTATGCAAGCGGGAGGAGCAGTTCTAGGGATGTTTGGGCAGGTGTCTCTTGTCTCCTGTGATGGTGAGTGGAGCCTGGATGTTCACAGAGAGATGATTCTTTTCCCTCTTCCTCTGTGTCAGCACACACATTACAGCAGAGGTGTGCAAGGGGTTGGCAGACAGCCCCTTGCTGGTTCCTTCCGCTGCACGACCACATGCATGGTCACATCATATGACACCCTGTCACCCTCCTCCCACTTTTACTGCAGTGATATTTTCCCATTCAGGGGGCTTCTTAGTTTTTATTCTAGACTGAATTAAGTTCAGCCAGACCCTAGTTCAGATTTTTTGGCTGCTAGGAGTTCCTGACAGCCCCTAGCATAGGCAGGGCTGGTGGCAGCATGCCTGTTCCTTATCCTGTGTGTACATTCTATCTGCAGGTGATGTCTGTGGGATGGGGATTTGGTGGATTTTTTGTTTGTTGGTTTGGTTCGGTTTTTTTGTTTTGGTTTTGTTTGTTTGTTTGTTTTTGCTGATCAGGTCAAATTGCTTTCTTTTACTTACTCCAGGTTTGTATATTTAACATAGAAATGATGCCAGAGTGAGTAGAATCTTTATGTATAATACCAGAACTAGTTGTGTCATTATTAAGAATTACCAACAGTAAGAGATGTGTGTGATAATCCAGCATGGATTTAAATGCATCTGTGCCAGTCTGTGACGGTGAGTATTATAATGCATCTAACCATTTTTGGATGTTAAGATGCTGTACAGACGTGAAAATGAAGTTAGGTCAGAAGTATTACGGTATTAGTAGAAACTGTGAGTTTAAATCGGAATGTAGACACATTAATCATTTGCGGTTTCTTATTCTGTTCACGTTGCATATGAAGAGATTGGGTTTGAAGTTATGTTTCACCTACACTGTCTGTAAAATTATTTGCATTTTACTTATCAAGGGACTTTTTTCAGAAAATCTTAATTCTTAGATGTTTTTCCAAAGCGAGCTGATGGCTCTTTGTTTTTATTTGAAAATTTTCTTTGAAATGGAACAGGAAGCCATACATGATGTTTATTTGCATTTTTCCCTTAAAATATATAAATTCTAGCCATCCACAAAAATAAACACTAAGTAGTAAATGATACTGTAGCTCTTATTTACAGTCTTAGCAGCTACTGTAAACATCCTTTTTGTCTTCCATGATTTTTTTCTTCTCACATGTATGAAGTTTCCTTTTGCAGGAAGAGGGATAATGGCTATCTCATTTCACCCTAGGACCATCCAATTACACTTTTTCCTTTGAACTGTTTTCCACAGTATCATGTCCAAATGAACTTTTCACTTCGAATAGTTTGTAGTCCCTGTCCCACCCCCACCCCCCAAAAAAAATAACAGAAAAAACCCCCAAAACAAAACAATTTCTTTCTTTCTTCTTGAGTAAATCTAGACTAACTCTTTCCTGTGAACTAGCAGTGCACAATAAATCTGGTGGTACCCACTGCTAGATTAAGTGATGCCCAAACTTATACCTGGCTCTGCTTTTCTAGTGCTTTAGCACTGATGCTGAGGCTAGTACTTTGAGGGGATGAGAAGGGAGATAGGTGGTGGAGCATGCATACCCATTATTACAGTTCTGGCAGGTGCCTCTTGTTCTGGCCACCAAAGAGATTGGAGTTTATACAGTGTCTGAGAAACTGGTGTTGGAGAAAGTATTGTCAAAATGGAGACATTCTTGCTAAATACCCATACCAAAAAAAAAAAAAAAAGGGAAAAGAAAAAAAAGGTATAGTTCTAGTTAGATTTTGACTAGTTATGTTTGACAGTTGCCTTTTTTTTCTTATAGTTCTGTGTCTTAGAGCACTTTAGAAAGTGGTGGCACAATACAAAAAGGAGTTGGTTTGCTTTTTGTTTCCCTTCTATGATTACAGTCAGTATCTTAGCACATAAATCTAGCAGAGCTTCATTTGCAGATGGGCATACGTATGAGAAAAGATGAACTATTGTGTGATACACTGTAAAATGTATGATGTAATTTTCAGTCTTACTGTGCATCAACTTCATAATTTGTGAAAGTGTTTTTTTTTTCCTAGATACATTTTTGAAAGAGGTTTTTCTGATTCAGCTGTATTATCTTCAAACTTAACTAAGTTATGAAATTTATTCAGATGATATCAACTATGCCTAGGTTTTTGTTACTTTCTTGTACAAGTTACCTGTATCTTAATTTCTTAAATTAAATGGCAAGAAACAAATAATCCCTGGGAAAGATGATTTCCAAACTCAGTTTGGTACTTTTGCTTCAAATTCTTAGTTAGGATTCTCTCTTGTTTTAGTATGTTGCCTTTTTTCTTTAGGGAAAAAGTGGTTTGCCTCCTTGCAGTTTGCTAGCACACCTCTCAGCTGTGTAACTGTGGGTTATTTGAAAGGAAATTTGTGAGAAGTGGTGCTGTGTGCTGAATAAAGATCCATGTGCTCTGTCTTGTCTCTACTCAGTTAGTGCCCATAAACTGGTTGTCTCTCAGGGAGATGGCCTGAAATCGGCTACCTGGTATTCTGCTGGGAGCTGGAGAAGTGGGAAAGGAGCTGGTGGCCTGGCAGCATCTCCTGCAAGAGTTCAAAACTTTCTGTTCCAGTATGCATAAAGTGTAGTTGCCAGCCCTCTCCTTTGCAGTACAAATGTGTAAACAGTAATCCTGAAATAGTACTTCGGCTTCTGCTAAGTAGGCTTCTTCTGGTTTGTTTTGAGTTATGAAGCTTTTCCTCCTCTGCTTTCGTTTTATGCTTCTCTGTGTTTCTGTTCACAGAGGCATATGTGTCTGGAAGTTTAATGTCCCACTCTGATCTACTTTTATACGTAGTCTTCATGAATTCAATTTCATAGCAAAATTTCTTTCCAATTATGACTTGAAAACACATTTCTTCTTTGTCTTTCATCTTTCTGGCTTTGATGTATTATTTAATTCTGTAATTTTATTTTTTAACACCTGAGATCCTGCTGAAGTATAATTTCTGAAAAGCCCACTGTATAGACATGGACACAGTTTAAAGCTGGTTAGAAAATTTCTAAAAAGCATCAACAAATATTATTGAAAAGTGGAAATTGACTGAGGCTAATCATCTTGTTTTAAATACTTAGATTGAGAGAACTTGGCCAGTTCGAAGGCAGGAGTCTGATGAGAACCTGGCAGTCTCAGAAGCTGTGGCTCTCTTCAGATAGATAAAAGCAATGTTTGGAAAAAACAAAACCACATAATATTATTATTGAATAGGTAGTAATGACAACAAGGAAAAAAAAACAAACAAAACAAACAAACCAAAACTTTTCTAGCTCCTTGTTTCTGGTTCCTTAGAAATATAAAAATGATGGGAAATCCACTCAGTTCTGATTTCATGGACCTGGGTCCTTCATGGTGGATAACTCCAGTGACTCAAAAAGAGTGATTTAGTATATGGAAAGCAGCTTTTGCATAAAACACAAGAGAGAAGTGAACACTGTTAAATAAAGATTAGTGTTTGGCATTGAGCCCACACTCCTGAAAGTACCATTTTCCTGATCCCTCTGGGATCAATGGTTAATACCATCCTAAAGCAGTGGCAAAATATCACTTTAGTCCTACAATTCTCCAAATCACAGCAAGGTCTCCAGAAGGAGTTACAGCTGGCTGAATTTCATTCTTGCAGTTTTTGTATATCAGAATAGACTGGTATTCATTGGAAATGGATCCCTTGGTTTTGTAAAGTGCCAGCAAATGGTAGTTTTCTTATGTATCTATTTATTCTGGATATCTGTTGCCTTGATTGTCTCTTAAACATCAGGACTAAAGAAAAAAAGTAATTTACAATACCTGCTTAGAACATAGTTATAGGAAGTGACACGTGACTTTCTCAAAGGCAGGTAGTAAAAATACTATTGCTATGGCCCTCCCTGTGAGATGACTTTTCTGCAGCACTGCTGCACAGTGTTCTGCCAAGTGAAAATAATTGAGTTAACTTTAAATAAGCAGTGTAGTCCTGTTAGATGTGTGTTCTGCTTAAGTTAAATGCTGCTTCTTAGCAGTGCTAATTGAAGTGCTGCACTGATATTAAGTAAACTGCCTTCTTCACATTAGTGACCTTGCACTTTTGATTCAATGCAGTTTCAGTGAATTTAGACCTTTGGATGTCTGTACAGTTCAGGATATTTTCTAGTTATCCTGTGAGAAACAATTAGGAACTCAAAATTATGTTCTCTGGATTTTTTATATCATTAAGAGCATGCACATATACATGAGTGGGCTTTTGAAAGATGCAACAATATTGCATGCCTGAAAGTAAAACAAACAAAAGCCCCTCCTGGTTTTCTTCTTTTGTGTTTCTTGCTATCTACTTTAAATCCTGCTCTAAAATGTATCTTTTTGACCAGTGTAAGAAACAGCTGAGTAGCTGTGAGTCAGATGAGATTTCTTCATCTGATGGACATAACAAGAGAAAGTCAAATATATATTTCTACATACTACATTTTTTAGGAAATTTGTTATTATATAATTGACTGTCTAATGCTACAATATTTTTGACATTGTATGGAATTTTTAAATTGTGTTGTGTTAATCCTCGTTTTATGATCTATAACCTGAGCAAAGAGACCAAAGACTAAAACTGTACTCCTCAAGAAGATCCACAGCACTATGAAAACATAACTTATGTTTTATGTGGCTTTGGGCCAACTTCCCTCAAAAAGGAGGCTAAAAAGTTGAGGGTTTTTTTTTCCTTTTCAGTTCTGCATTTGTTTTCAATGTTTCAGTAACTTGCTGTAGTTGTAAATATCTCTGTATATATTCAAAATCAATTATTTCAAGATTCTTTTTCATGAATTAGGTTTAATCAGATTTGCCCATTTTTGCTTTCTCAAAATTTGTATTTCATTTTAGCATTTAACATTTAAAAGAGTCGCTAGACAGCTCCAAGTGGTAGGTTTTGATGTGATGGTGCAGCTGAAGACTTACCTATGTGATAATCTGCTGTTAAAGTAGTGAAAAAGATCCTTACTTAACCAGCCTTCGTGTTAATGCCATAAAGTGGCATACTGTATTTGGTAATTAGCAGTTGTTGGGCCCTTACGACTGGTGTGTGGCTGAGAACAGTGTAGGTTGTCTTGTCATGGGGGAATTGTGATTAGGTGCCATGTACTGTGAAATTGCAGGGTTAGAGAATGCTTTTTCTCAGAATTTCCTTCTCTGTCGTGTTCCAAAGTTTTTCAGGGACAGCCTCTTTAGAGGAGCAGAGGAAATCGGCTGATCATTCGTATGACAACATTGTAGTGGGTGGACACCCTCTGAATGTGGTGCACAACCATAGGGTAGGTGAACTGGAGATGTTAGCAAAAAGATACTTTAGGTGTCTTCATTGTGCTTAGGAGGGAGCAAGAGCCATGTATTCTACAGCAACTAGATGTAAAAGAGAGACTTGAAGCAAAATAATTTTCTTAAAAGTAGTAGAGTGATGTGATATTACACCCATGCTCGTACCAAAGAATCCTCCATCCTTAAGGTTGTCTTGGAATGACATTGATAACTTTGTACTCTGTGTGTAGGGGCCTGATAACAATACTTGGTGTTCATCTTCTGGGAAGATACATGAGGAAGTCCCTAATAGCTTAAGCTAGGCTGTAAAATCGGTGGCAGCTCACAAGTCTGTCTTTCCAAATGCTGTATTATGGGCGCACTAATTTATGGCATATAGCATTATCTAATGGTTGCAAGTCTTTATTATGGTTTCAGTATCTTCATCACTTCAGACAGTAACTTCTGCCTCTCTTTGATGCAGCTGGGTAATTTGAATTATATCATTAGCAGGAGAAAATATTTCTATGCCAAAACCTCTTGCTGATCAGCATCTCTTATATCACCCTTTACTGCTGTTCTGCATGACATTTCTGTATTTATTTCTGCTGAATTTTTCTAACTTTTTACCTTTATAATAGCTCAGTTAAGCTATTTGGCTGAGTATAAAAAGAATGAGTAATGATGGATGGTATCTATACGTAAGTTAAAAATACTTTTGTTATAACTCATTAAAGCAGATAATTAAGTTCATAGAGTAAGGGTAGCATGGATGGGAAGAGCTGTGGAAATTGGGTTGGCTTACACTATGGAATGAAATTATTATCCCTCTTCAGAGAAGAAGAATTCCTGTAAAGATTACCATTTTGGGTTGTTTATGGGGTTTTTTCATAATTTATTTATTTCTTTTGGAGAGTGAGGGGAAAATTTTTGAAATACTTTAATTTACTGAAGATGCAAGTATATATTATTAGAAGGTCTAAAGCTGCTGAAATACTCAATGAGGAGAAAGTGATGTTTAAAATCAGGCTTGTCATTGCCTAGTGGATGCACTTTAGCAAGCTTCACCTTCTTGACTTCAGTTCTGGTGAAGTTAAATTTAGCTTTAGTGCTGCCTTTGTCACATAGAGCTTCCCTTGATCAATACAGAGAGCTGGGCCAGTGTGGGAGTGCCTCTTCAAAATAAAATTTTGATGGAGATAGTTGATCTCTAAAGCTGTTCAATGTTAAAAATTTCTGGTTGGCTTTCTTTTTGGTTTTGTTTAATATATGGCAATTAATATTTACCAGAGAAATGAAAGAGAAGTTCTCTTGTAAAAGTTCTTCAATTACTGTGACATGGTGGATAGGAGGATCTGTGTTATAAGCCCACCTGAGAGAGAAATGAAGAATCATAGGATGGTGGTAAAATTATTTTAATGAGAGGAAAAGGAAAAACAGGAAAAAACATTGCTTGTAATGTTTCTATCAATTTTCCTAAAGGAACGGTACTTTTTATATTACTGCATAACTACTTTTAAGAGGCTCTTCTCTGTTTAAAATAACATTTATTTTTAAAAGAATGTTAAGTATTAGACTTTGTTAACATGTGGCATATTTTCCATCTTCTTGATATAGCAAAGTATAGCAATACTGTTTGGTGTTTAGCCTTTACTGTGCTTGAATTAATATAGCTACTTTGAAAGGTTTGCTAACTATCCTTTCTTCCAAATGGCAGTTCAGACAAAGGTGGTTCATAAATCTTAACATGTCCTGAGTGGTAGGACAGCAATTGTTTATATATCAAGAGAATTAGGAATCATTTGTTTTCCAAGAATCTACCCCATGTATTCAAATAAACCCATTCTCTATGAAATTTAAATTGTAAAGCTTCTAGAAGACCTGTATACCAAAGTAAGACAGTCCTTTAAGTGTCAGAATGAACAAAGATTGTTAAGTCACAAATGTAAGTGTTGTGGAGATTTGCAGAAGAGTGCTTTGCTCTGGTTAATAAAGTGTTAAGCTGAGCACTAGTTGCAATGTTATCAATTTCATGAAACAGCAATTATAGCAGGGTGACAAAGCTGAAAAGATACAATAAAGTTAAGGACAAACAAGTTCAAAGGATGGAGCAAACTCATCCACACACAACTTTGATGTTTGATACTATTTCCCCATGGGAGTGTTCAAAGCCTTGGGACTGACTTGCTTAAGCCTCGCTCTGTCAACTCTGCTTTTAATTTTTTTGCCCTCAAGGAACAATATTTTGACTTTGCAAAATAAGTTGGCTTGAAAGAATTGGTATGTTTAAAAACATGTTTAGTAACTAGCACCTTTGCTGAGAATCAAGGCAGCTCGAAGGAGCCCAGGTATCTTAGAAATCTGGCTGCTTAGGTGGATTGACCAATAGTAATTTTTAGATGCTGTGCTTCATTCATAGTAGGCAGATTGCTTGTTTACATAAGATTTGCTTGTGGGCCCATGCTTTTCCCTGTTCCACAAGTACAGTCATGCAGCAGGATTTGTGTAATGGTATTTTCAGTTTTCCTCCTCTGTGCAAGGAACTGGTAATAGTTTGAAGGCAGTGAACACGTTTCCATGCATCTAGTTCTTCTCAAAATGTAACTAAAAGAAAATAAATAATGAAGCTCTAGGTAAAGTCTAGGTTAACTCCAGGTAAAACAGTTTAAAAGAACAAAAGGACATCTATTGCTACTACCATGGCTTTAGCTTTTGTCTTTCAATGAAAAAATTGTTGTGTTGTGCTTTGATATTTCAGTCCTTTTATCCATCACTGGTTGCATATGCATTAGTGTCTTTCTGATCAGTGGTGTGGTTATAATGCAAAGCCCCTATGGGTGCCTACTTATTGCCTACTTACTGCATATTGATTTATTACCTGGTTTTGACAACCATGAGGTGGTTTCTTAGTGGAAATGAAACCAGAAATCCCTTTTCAAATCCACACCTGCAGAGTTTCTCCTGATCTCTTTTCTATACAGGGTGATTACATTCCATTGTAAAATTGTTTGAAATCTTAAACCATTTTTAAGGCAGGTAAAACAGAAAACACTGAGTCTTGTGCTTCATAATTTTCTTTTTCCATCTCTTGTTAGTTTACTTTTAAATTAATATTTAATTGATTTTTTTGTGTTTTGCAGTTTTATCTTTTGATTCTTACATTTGCCCACTGCTGAGTTTTGAGGTAGTGCTTTTATGTAGAAAGCACTTCTAAAGAGAATAATGTTTCTTTAAAATTCACAGTAGTACAGGCAACTTTTAATTTTTAAACTTTTTCATTTTTTTAAAGTGTATATATATAGTTAATGGGTTGTTTAAAACTGTTCTAGAGGAAAATTATTTTTTTATGCCTGTGTATTTTGAAAATTGGAAGTGAACGTTTCAATTTTTACTGGTTCAGAAACTACATGTCTATGTTTTTTATTAGTATTTGATTATTTAGGAAGCATATGTAAACTTGAAAATAATTGGTTAAGTGTAGGAGTAAAATGATAACATGGGCACAAAAGAAGTCCTTTAAGAAAATATAACAAACATCATCCATTTGATTTCTGGAAGGAATTGAAATATGCTGCAGTTTTATCCTCAACACTTATTATGTCTAATGGGCAATTAATTTAAGCTTACTTAAAAAAGTGCAGAGAAGAAACAAAAGGGTTGAGCTACCACTAAGGGAGGATGTGAATGTCAAGCATGGTGCATCAGAAATGAGTCAGCAATTTGCCATTTAAAGGCAGATATATGATGTTATCTACAGCTTTCAAACGCTTGGAGCTGACACTTGATGTTGTAAGGGATTATTGCTAGTGCTGGTTGAAAACCAAAAATACTCATTTTAAGAAAGCACTTTAAAAATTGTGGTTTTGTTCCAAGAAGGCAACTAAAAATTAAGTCTCCATTTTGACTTGCTAGTAGATGGATATACTTTCTCCTTTCTCCTCCTCCCCATCCTCTGTGCAGTGAGATCTGTGGTGCTGGTTGGGATGCCCAGCTCCAGTGAAGTCCTTCTTCTGGGCTGGATGTGGCAGATCTCTCACTTCCCTGTTTTGTAAGTCTGTGTACTTGATCTTTTGAGAAATACTTTTCATGGAAATATGAACACAGGGATGCTTTCCAGTGAAAAATGTAAGAGTTCAAAAATTTCCTCTTAGACTTAGTGTATTAAGTCGTGTTTCCTGTCCCAGTCTGTGTTATTCTGGTGTAGTTGTTTGTGGCTTATGTGAATTACAGATTCCAGAATCTTCTCGAAGTTCCTAACAGACAAATGTTCACACCAGGAAAAGAAAATGTCATTATAAAGATGATTCTGCTGGAAATTACTGGACATCTTTGCTTGTTTGTTCTTTTGGGTTTTTTTGGTTTTTTTGGACTTACGCCTCTTTTCATCTTTTCTTCTATCCCTTGCTGCACTTTGGGCAGAAGAAGGAGTTTGAAACCTTCCACAGTTACCAAACCCAGAGTGGGCATGGCTTTAACACATTTGGCAGACTGAGCTGGTCTAGTAGCATAGAACAAGCAAATGCAAGTGTATTTTGAGATTATGTGCACATATAACATGAAGTCAAGCAAAAATTAAATAAAACCAGGTTTTCGAAATAGACTGTGACTGTGTGTTTGACAGGCAGTATTATATATAAAAGAATAAGTTATAGTTTGTTGTGGGAGGAGGTAGAGAACATCCATTCCATTTCTTCAGAAATCTCTCTAATCTATCAAATGTAAGGTAGGCAGCCTCTCTGCAGCAGCACTGTGCATGTGTTACGTGTCAGGTGCTGTAAACTGACAGTGAAATGTCAATGTCAAGAAGTCGTTCCAGTTCTGACCCATCTGCTCTCTGCTAGTGGTGGCATTTTCTTGCACATGGCTGAGTCTTTGGCCAATGGCTAATTTAATCACCTGTGCTTTTAGGACTTTTACCTGTTGTGACTTATGTCAGGATGGAAACAGCACCCTGTATTTCAAAAAGCGTTGCATACTTACTTGTCTCTCCTTTGGAAATATTTTTAAGCTATCTTAGCTTATGTCTCTAAGACCTATATCTTCTCTAATTGTCTCCTTTTTGTCTCCAGCTTGTTGGTTGTACTTTTCCCATTATAGACATGGTGTATCAACATGCTTTACTAAATGTATTTCATGGCAATATCCCATCTGTATGGCCAGCTGGCCTTTCCTGTGTTGCAGGAGCACCATGTGGTTATTGCTAAAGCAGTCCTTCTCTACTCAGTCTTCTTATGTGGCTTCTTCTGCTCCCTCCATCACGTGGCTTCTCCACTTTTCTTTCGAAGTAGACTTACTGTGGGTATTTGTTAGCACAGACATAGCTTTATGCTCTACGGTCTGGGAGAAGTTGTTAGCTTTTGGGTCCATGTATTACTCTAGCAGCATCCTTTCTCTTCATGCACCTATTCTCTTTTCCCTAAGCGATCAGGCCTAAGGACAAGGACAAAGCTTTCTGAGCAGTTCCCTATCTAGGCAGTGAGGGTTGGCCCAGGGGTGGCCAGGTATGATGATGGGGATGCCTTGCAGATCTTGGATGACTAAGACTGGCAGGATTTCCTGAATGGCCGTGGGCAGGTCATCAGTCTGAGAAAGACACTACGAAACAAATGGTCCCTCTTTGGATGTTTTTTTGGTGCTGGGTGCCTTTCTGTTGCCTACAGCATGGACTCGCCCCACAACATACTGCTCCGGTACCACAGTGCATATTCCCAAAGGCCAGTGTAAGCCTGGAATGAAATGCATATTGAAAGTCCAAGGTAGGCTCTTATCTTCAGGGAGAGCATGTATCTAGTGCACTTACCTGAAGAGTTGGTTTGGGCATGTAGGGCTTTTCTGTCCTATCAATCCCCCCACTAATAATAGTCCTGTTATGGTCTTACCGTATACTACTCTCCTTCTGAATGACAAACTAAATGTACCAATTCTGAGCGGTACAGTAACAGTTAATCATAGTAATTCTGAGGGGGTCTGCTTTATGTGTAAGCTGCACAGTGTGTTGTGACAGTGTCTTTTATTTAGTCTTGTGATTACTCTGTGCCTCAGTAATGTGTACCGGGAGAAGAAAATACAAAGAATTTAAAAAAATGGAAGAATTTAAAAAAACAGTTGTTGCAGCCCAGGCGATAGGCACCATAGTGAGAAAAAAGCTCTTTGCTTCCCTACCTCTGCCACAGTTGGTAAGGTGTTTTCAAAGAAGTTAATTAGTATCTGTTCCTCATTCCCTGCCTGAGATTCACTCCTGAAGATCTACAGGAATTACAAAGGTCTATAAATTTATAGACCTCTTCTAAAGGGAAACCCTGCTTTCCAACTTCTGGCTATAACTTCTAGGGAACAAATAATTTCTGTTTTATGTGATATTGACAGTGCCTCATTATTGAATGGTTAGATGTTCAAATAACAAGTTTTGGTGATTGTGGTGTAATTTGATTTATGCCTGTCAATAGACTAATTAGAAAAATTCTGAAAAATTTAGATTCTTTCCCTATTACTAATATTTGTATATTGCAGCATGGAGAGAAGTCTACTGACATAAATCTGTGCAGAAAGAAGCATAATGTAATAGAAATTTGGGGGAAACTGACAGGAATAAAAGAAGAAAAGCTTTCTACAAAGCAAGATAATTAAAAATAGTATAGATATGAAATGCAGCTTTAAATAGTAAAAATACAGAAAGCATCATCTATTATCCTGTGCTTGTAAGGCAGAACACCTTGTACTATGTACTGCCCATAACTGTACCTCAAACATTATTAGTATGTGGGATTTTTGCAAATGAAAAACACCCTTAGGTTTTATTTTCCTTTGATACTTGGGAGTCATTCTTCTCTTTTAATAAGTGTTTTTTAAAAATAATTCTGGAATGTCACATCTCATCTGCTGGCACAAATCTGGAGGTACTTACATGCCTTGGAGCACCTCTCTGTCTTGGTAGACAGAGACACAGATTCACTGAAGAAACTTTTTTGCAAACATTGTTTTTGATTGCAAAATAAGTACTTTACTCTTTAGTCCTTGAATTCTTGAGTGTGACTTCAGCTCCTCCTGTATAAATCACCGTAGTTATGCAAAGGCACCTGGAAGCACTATAAGTTACTGCACTGGAATGGAGTAGAGCAGTTTTATATTTTCTTGGCTTTCTGTTCCTGGAGCTGAGGTCTTCTCCCTGTGAATTTCTGACAAAAACAAGTTAAAGAGGATTATATGTTTATGTAAAGGCTTCTTGTAGCTCTAACAGACATCTACATTTCTGAGATAAAAGTACTGGGTACCTTCTCCTTTCCTTTGCTCATCCGTTTTGGTTTGTTTTCTTCATGTTTTCTGCTATCCTAAACCAAGTTTATTCCAGTTGGACATCAAAGTAATAAAGCAGAAATGAATCATCCATGCATCTGATGAGATAAAGACATCTTAACATGAAGTTTTATTTTAATTGCCTTTTATGGAGCACAGGGGAATTCTAAATAGCCAAATGAGCTTTCTGTAGATATGTGTGATTAGTAAAACTGGCCATTCCCAGAAAATGACAAACCAGAAAAAACTTGCATTTTGACAATAGAAAAAGGAAAATGGTAGAAATTTTCTCATTTTTCATATTATTTGACTACATGCCAAAGCATTTTAAGTGCTTCAGAATTGCTCAACACGTTTACAGCAAGAAGCAATAATAAACATTTAAAAATATTAATTTAAATTTTCATCTCTTTCAGAAGCAAAAATATGTGTTTAAAAAATGGGAATCCCTTTTAGGGAGATCTGATTAATTTGAACCAGGTGCAACCTTATTAAACTGGGTTTGCGATATAATTTCTATAAGATGAATACTCTTCTGAGGTAGAGTGTGAAGTGGTTAAGAGACTTTCTCAAGGCCTTGCAGGAATGGTATGTTGAAGCAAGGAATGGATCATCTTCCTGGTGAAAGTCAGTCTGGTACCATAATTACAACAGCATCTGCTGACACTGCTGTCTTTGAAAGCAGATCTCTTCCTGAAACGGTCTCATTATAAACAGGTGACTCCAAGGACATGACATGTCCAGATTTAATTTAGGTGTCTCTAACCAAGCAATGAACTGAAAAATTAGTAAGTTACTTGTGAGATGTTAGCAGATTTCACAGAAAATCCTACAGCTGCAGCTCTCTATGTGGCATGAGCTGTAAGGGAAATTTTGCCTGTTACTTCTTGATAGGGAAAAATCGTCCTTTAAAGTACTTACTTTCTCATATGTCATTGAAAGTGGCTTTGTATGTGGATATCTAGTAGGTCCTTTTCATGCCTTAAAATTGAATTTTAAAAGATTTTATAGACCACCTTTAGGAAGCACAGATTATGGGGTTTTAATTGCTGATATGGGGGTATGTACAACTGGAGTTTTTTGTCCAGTCTTAACTTCATAAAGGTTTTTATGATATGTGGGGTCATTTAAATACTGTTATCTGGAAATCCAGAAGGGTTGTAATAATTGAAGATAGACATTCTAGACTTTAGAGTACAGACTTAAGAGTGGGTCCAGTGATGGGCCATGAAGATGATGGAGGGGCTGGAGCATGTCTCCTGTAGAGAAGGACTAAGAGATTTGGGGTTGTTCAGCCTGGAGGTGAGGAGGATCTGGGAAGACCTTATTGTGACCTTTCAGTACTCAAAGGGTGCCTACAAGAAAACTGGAGAGGTACTTTTTAACAGGGTCTGTAGAGATAGGACAAAGGGTAATGGTTTTAAACTGGAAGCAAGTCAATTTAGATTAGATATAAGGAAAAGATTTTTTTTTTCCAATTACGAAGGTGATGAAACACTGGAACAGGTTGCTCAGAAACGTGGGGGATGCCCTATGCCTGGAAACATCCAAGATCAGGTTGGACAGGGTTCTGAGCAACTTGGTCTAGTTGAAGATGTTCCTGCTTATTGTAGGGGGATTGGACTAGATGACCTCTAAATGTTCCATCCAGCCCAAACTCTTCTAAGATTGTCTTTTAGGCAAGAAAGACTTTAAAAGCTATACAGTGGGGTGGAATGACATAGTTCATTCAGGCCCAAAATTATTGAGCAATGCTTAAGCTGAAGATATGTCTGAGAAATAAACTCTCTTAAGAAGACCTTATTCTTTCTCGCTATGTCTTACATTTATTTCTTTTCTCTGTGACCCTTTTCTTTACCCTTTTCCATGTGTGATACCCATGTGCACCTGCTCCTGCTTTCTGTCTGCCTCTGTCCTCTTCTGAGCCAGCATTTCAGAGAAAAGAAATATACAAACCATTTATTCATTCATTCATCTCTTTCCTGCCTCTTCCTTGTTTGCAAAATGAGCAGGAAGCTATTTGTGCCTGGTGACTCACCATCAGATTTTACAAGGGGATTATGCTGAACCTCACTGATTCACACACTCTTGGCTTTGTCTGAGGTCAATGTCTTGGCAGAATTCCCCTGTAAATACCATACAAGTACCGAGCTGTTGATCTCGACAGCTTTAAGTTGTTTCTGCCTTCCATGGTAGTGGCTGTGCTTCTTGTTCACAACAGTTGCCAACAGGGGGACAAGATGACAAATTCTGTCCCTGTATTGAATAGAGAAATTTAACCTTCAGCTGATGCACGGGTACCTGCTCAGCAGCAACCACTTCCCCTCCCTTTCACACTGGAGTGTGCACTGATTTCTACTTTTCTTAATTCAAAGAGCTGTTGTGATAAGCACCTAAAATCTGATTAGATATTGTTCATGGCATTTCACTTTGAAATTTCCCCCCCCACCACCACAGAAATGCTTCCTGCCCCTTTATATCTATCCTCACTCTATATCTTGCCATTCTTCAGGATGCTAATCTGTAAGGTCCTTCAGTTTAAGGAGATGTCAGCTCTTTGAAATCAGGGAGATTCCCATGAATTTAAGAGTTAGGCAACAGAATTACAGCTGGGGATTTGGTATTTACTTGTTTGTATTTCTCTAACACTTTCTGCTTATTTATGGGCACACATAGGATGCAGCTGTAGTAAGATGTGTATTCAGTAGCATTTGGGGAGGTCCAAGAGGCAGTCCTGCAAGCAGTAACATAACTGCCTCATTAACTTTGTTTTCCTGAATCCTGCCAATGGCATATTACTTAATGTCTTGCAGAATGAGAAACTATACAAGTTGTACAGTATTGACCTTGAAAAGGTCGATAGAAGGCTTACCAAACAGTGAAAAACAATTGTCCCATAGAGACAAGTTTTAAGATGTTCTTCTTTGTGTTTCATAGTTTTCTGATTTTTAAAAATTTAACTTGCTCTGAGAACCTTGGAATACTTAGGTAAAAGAAATAGGTGAAAGAAACTTCCCAGACATGAATACAGGTTTTTGCCATCTGACATCCCCAGCCAGTTCTAAAGACCTCCTCCAGCTCTCACTAGGCTGGTAAAGACTGCCAGGATTCCTCTGATGGGATAAGATGAAGAACGTTCTCAGAGTCATCCATTCAACCCTGTGCACATGTAATTTTGGGCAGAGCTCAGTGTAGACTCAGATCTTCACTTCTCTCAATATCTAATATCCAGTCAATGAAATCTCTGTACATAGTAAAATAGTAATAAATAGACCATTCTTCTTCACAGCAATGGTGCTTTCCCTTTGTGACATGTTTTCTTACAGAAGAATAAAAATGTTTTCTAATCTCTATTGCATGCCTTTCTCACAGGCACAGAAAATTCACCCATTACTACAATATTACCTTTTACCTCTAAAACAGCATCTTTTTTTCTCTAATATAGGGATGTTCAATTAGATCTGGAATTTGAAACAGTTCCATAAGCAAAGAAAATAACTAAGCTCTATTTGTTGTTAATTTGCTTTCTGTCTTATGCAGTTTACATTTTTCTATCATTCTCACTTTGGGTGGACCCAATTCAGAAAGGACAGTGTCATAACAGTTCTGTCAGCAGATGGAATGGCTGCAAGGCAAAGCAGATTAAGACTGTTTCTTGCCCATTTTTGCTAGGCATTCTTTCATTACTGCTGTCTATTTCCACTACCTATTCATCCTGAGACTTGGAGAAACCTCACAACTCAGAGACTAGACTCATATCTACATTCCAACCACCTTGTAATGAGTATGTTCCTTCATTTTGTATTGCCATGATTTTATTGTAGCTGATAGACAAAAATTGATTAACCTGACAGAAGATATTCTCATTCGGGTGAACATATATTTCATTGGAGAGCATCTGAGTTGCAAGGTTTGCAGATGGTGTAAACTTATTTGGGATAGTGAGGGAAACTGAAAGGATTACAGAGGGATTTTAGGAGATTGAGATAATACTGTACACAGAAGTCATCACGACATGTGGCTCAGCGATTGTGTCAAGTGTCTGGAGGCTGGAAAATAGGTGGGGTAAGCTTGGGAATCAGTTGTGTTACTGCCTGGGCATTTACTTTTGGCCACTGTTGGAACTGACAGTCTGAGCTCACTGAATTCCTTTCAGAGGCAGTGCAGCGCTCTTATGTTTCTCTAAGCTTCTGAAAAGACAAAGTGTTTAAATGAAGCCAGAAAAGCTGTTTCAAGCCTGTCAGAGAACTAAGGTAAAACATGAAAGGAAATAAAAACGAACAAGCCACCCATGCATAAATTGAACTTAGGTACGCACAACTATAATATGGACTATTTATGGATGTTTTTCTTATTAGGAAGCCTTCAGCCGTCTAACTTTGCTGGCTTGCACTCTGATTTATAAAGAAAGATGTTGGCATCTTTGTGAGAATCAAATGTTTTCAGGTCACAGGGCAGGAAAATCTTTAGTTTGGCTGGATGTACAAAGTGAACTTCAGAACAAATTCCACAGGATGAGATTAAAATCATACATTTACAATTGCTGTCTGTTAGAAACCTTTGGAGAAACAAACTCTTACAAAAATGGTTTGTTTTGCCTGGAAAGAGATGCTCATTAATGTTTGGCTTATCATGGTCGCTATCTAAACTATAAACACAGTTCCCTGTCACTAGAGCGTCTGAGGAATTGCTGGTTAATTCTACTTAGAGGGAAAAGTCAGTGTGCTTTAGACCTCACTCTGCCAGAATTGTCATGGACCGTCACAGATACAGGTGTAGATAGTATTGATCTTTATTGATTTTATTGGGATATGTGAAATGAAACTCCACATAGGTAATTGTTACTTCTCCTTCCCTCCCCAAGATATCCTGCATGTAGAAGCCAGTCTCAGAGGTAACCCTACGGTTGTTATGGTTTTGGCACATGCTTCCTCTTCAGTTTGTTCAGGATTGTTGAGCGTCTCATTGTTTTCATTAATTAATAGGTGATTTGCTTTAAAAGCAAATAATTTTTTTGCAAAGGATTGTGTAGCCTTCAGCTCTTTTGTCTTTCTGTGTGTAATTGGTCCTTTGTTTGATGTAGTTATTGGTGAAAATAAGAAATGTACCATCTCAAATTAGGCTTTTTCTTGCACAGAAGACTCCTTGTGTTTTTTGGTAGATACGGCTAATTTATCCCTTCTGAGGCCGCAGTTGTATCACTTGGACTAATTTTACTCTACTTACCCATCATATACTTTCATCTGTCTGATTTTGAACTACAGATTTTAAAACTACAAGCTGTCTGCTAAAGTCGTGATCACTGCCAGTAAAAAGTATTAAGCCTACCCTTAAATTTATTTTGCTATAATGTAATCTACCTTTGCTCTCACATTTGAGTTTAAGCCACTAGGATCTGGATGGAGAAAACATGAGTCTCATTAATAAAAATATGTCCCCCCATCCTCCCTTATAACTTTTGCCTTGGAAACAAACACGCCAATTTTTTTGACTGTGTTCAAAACTCAGACTAGTTTTTCAAAATTCTTTAATACTTTAAAAAGATCCTTGAACTGATAAAACAATATGGTTAGTCATCTTCTTTGTGAAAAACATGTCTCTTAAGGAAAAAAAAGAAAAAAAAAAGAAATATTTTGAGGTTTCAAGTTACCATTCCAAAACACCACGTGCTCTGCAATGTGTCTGAATGAAATTGCAATTTCTTTTTACATGTAATTTGATGAAAAAATAATGAGAGAGACAATAAATCGATTGTAATTGTTAAATAAAATAAATTATATAGAGTTTCGAGTATTCTACCAGGGTAGAACAGTCATAGCTGCTTTTCTTTTCCTTATCACCCTTTTGATACCGGTTGCAATACAGCATCACAGGTTTTTACCCAAGTAGAGTTTTTTAAGTACACAGTTATCCTGTTATTCTGTATAAAGCACAGTAATAAAGTTGCATGGTTCTGTGGCTAATGATCATGACTAAGAAGGGATTAATTGTGACCAAAGAAGAGTAACATGCTTTAATGAAAGCATTTTTGTTGATGTTGTATTGAATCATTCTGTTTTGGTTTTTTTTTATTAGAGTTTGAAATAGAATATAGAAAAAAAATGGTAACCTGTTTTGTAAGCCCTTACCAGCCTTGAAAACATTCTCTGATGAGTTACGTGACAGCAAGTGTTGGATGTTTATGCTCTCCTCCTTAAACAGTTGCCTATTTCAGAGGTTAGAGGGAAAAGTAGGATCATATTGGTGAATACTTTTAACAGTACATAGCAATGCTTGTCATTCAAACATGGTGGTGAAACACTTTGCCTGATCTCCTTAATGCAGGTGGAAACTTGCCAGCCTGTCCATAGCAGGAGGAGCAAGGCTTTACTGTTGTGCTCACAGTGGTGTTTCTGGGAGTGTGGGCCACACACTGACCTCTTCAACCTTGGTTACCAGACAAGGAAATAAAGTCAGAGTTTGGGCTGGTTATTCTGGAGTTTCCTCAAAGTATAATCTTGCAATTACTAAAACATTCTTTCTCGGTCTTTGAAAGCATAAGAATTCCATTGGCATAGAAACCTATAACCTAATTGGTTGAATTAGCAAAGGTATAATCCACTGAGAAGAGAGGCTGAGGACTTGTTTTATTTTGAATGTACAAATAGTGCTGTCTCTTATGCACAAGCATTTGTACCTCTTCATCTACAGAAAAGGTACAGGATAAAGAGTAGTTTCAGAGGAAGGTATTCTGGAGTCTATCAATGCTGAAAACTGTGATTTCCCTGTCCATTTGTATTCTTAATTTCTGTTCTAATGAAACAAAACAAGAGTGATAAGTTTCTTCAGATATCTATCTAAAGTTTATGAAGTGATCATCCCTCCATATGTAGCATGTTTTTGTTTGCCTTTTGGAAGCTTTTTTCAGTATCTGAAGGTTAGCCTTCAGGTCATAGTTTTTATAAGTTTAGCATAAGCCTTTAATCTCTCTTAAGTGATTTTTGTGTGCAACTTATTCTCATAATTATTACTAATAAAGCTACTGCATAGCAGAGAACAGTGTGTCCTTGTAGTATCAGAATTCTTTGTCTTGTTTAGATCATGTTAGCAGAAAAAAACGTTCTCTGTCTCTTCTTACTTACCCAAAAAAGGACCTTCCTAGACAATATAACAGAGCAAGAGTAATGCAGGAAGAGTATTCAAATTTGGCTAACAACACCTTGGTCAGGAAAGCCATGTTATTTTGAGGGGAAAGGATTCAGATTTTTTTTTTTTTTTTGGTGCTTGGGGTTAATATACAATTAGAATTATGCTAAAGCAGTAGTAAAAACTAGTTTTTTAAACATTGGGTTTTATCACCCATATAAAAATCAGTAATATAACTTGGCTATCTGGGGTTTGTACAATATGTACTTATGCCTTAATAACAGAAGACATCTGCTGAACCAATTTGCTCAGCAATTTAAAGAGCTGCATATATTGTGAACTGATGGATATTCTCTGCTACTTCAAACCTTTTTGAATGTTGTGCATCTTGTTAATTATAGCAAAGTCATTTGTTCCTTAGTGATTTTGCAATTTGGTATTTTTACAAAAACGTAAATGTAATAAAACTTTCTAACTATTTCTTCCCATCTTTTGTGATTTTCCTCCCACTTTCAGGATGTTACTTCTAATACAGTTGTTCTAGCAATGAGAATAAAATTTGATGGCTTTTTCTCAAGTATCTCCATATTTTTTTCTCTTTTTTTTAGTCCCTCAGAGGAAAAAAGCTCTGAAAAAACAAGCCAGCAGGCTCCCTTCCTTAAGTGACTGTCTCAGTTTGAGGCAATTTGGAGGGGCAGATACCTCAGACAGAAGTGCCCTTCTTCCAATTCAATACCTTCACTTCTCTCCAGTACATAGAGAGATCAAATACACCTGGATGTAAGTGATAAAAAAATAACTCTTTACCAAAGAAGAATGCTAAAGAACAATAGTGATAAAACTGGGTTAAGCTAACCAGAAAATTCCCAAGCTTCCACCTACTGGACCAGAACAATATGGCAGCTGGCCTCCTCCAGCATTGAAAACCTGGCAGGAATGGTTTGCAGGGTCAGTGCTAGAGTGAGGCTGCAGTGTTGGCACAGGCAGCTGGAGGAGGGCTGGGGACCCCCAGGTGACTGGAAGGACCCCCAAGACACCCACCAGATCCAGCAATGAGACCTTATCACTGTAACATGGTTGTAGTCCCAACCTGCTAAGGTGATTGTAGAAGTCCCATGGAGCAAGGGAAGGAGACCCTCAATTTCTTGAGTGAAGTCTGAATATGGGTGGTCTTTTATTGGGTTCAGGGTAGGTGGGAACACCTCTGGTACCTCCCCTGGATGCTTAATACTGGATCACAGGACATTTCAAGAGTCTTTGACACCTTCTAAGATGTTACAGTTGCCTGTTATGTCAGCACAGGTGGATCCATTATGGCCATCAGCAGAGATGAATATCTTCAGGCCTTGTGTGTTAATTGTCCTGATGCCTCCCCGAGGGGAGTTATCACAGATTAGTCATTTGTGTAAGGACTAACTAAAAACACCAGGCTTATAGCCTGAGGTGGCAGGTGTGCATGTCCTCAACGCCTGGATTGTCTGAGTCATTAGCATTCCAGTCTCTTCACATGTCTGGGTATGTTCTTCGCCTAGGATAATAGAGTACCACTCTTATCTTAGGTCCCTCTCCACAGTCTAAATTAGTAGGCATATTTGGGGAAGGGAGAAAAAGTGGGATACCAGAGTCCTTGTGTAACCCACGACAGTGACAAAGATTACTTTTCTTTGTTCCTGTATTCACTGGTTTGAGGTTCTAACCTTCTCTCTCCCCAAACCTGCCACTATGAATAGGTGGCCTGTGAATTGCTTAGAATATGACAGGCAAGCTTCATGGTAAATCAACACTTCAAATGTTCAATAACTCATCCATGGACAAAGTAAGTGAGGTGCAGTACCAAAAATTTTCAACTGGTTTCCAAACTTCTTTTTTTTTCTTTTTTTTTTTTTTTTATTCCAGTGCTTTCAGCTGCATCCTTTGAGAAGCACCCTAGTATTTCTAGTCTAAACCTCTAACTGTAAGATCCCTGAGGGATTTTGACTGATGCTTACCTGTACTAACGTAATGCATAAGTGCTGGCCATGCATTAACAAAAAGTTGCAGCAATGCGCAGAGGACCTGAGAGCTCAGTACCCATTTTATTGTTAGTCAACAGAATAGGGTGTGAGGATGGGAAACACACTTGACTATTTTGTGTGGTTTTGGAAAAAAATGTACCAGGAATGTTTGTTTTGCCAGTAATCCCCAGATATTTCAATGTTCATAGGATCGTAGAATGGCTTGTGTTGGAAGGGACCTAGTTACAACACTTTGCCACAGGCAGGGACACCTTCCACTAGTCCATGTTGCTCCAAGCTGCATCCAGCCTGGCCTTGGAACCACAGCTTCTCTGGGCAACCTGTTTCAGTGCCTCACCACTCTCACGGTGAAGAATTTCTTTCTAATGTCTAATCTACACCTTCTCTCTTTCTGTTTAAGTTCTCTGTTGTTCTATCACTACATGCCCCTGTAAAACCCCTGTAAAAAGGGTCTCTACATCTTCTTTGTGGGCTCCCTTCTGGTACTGAAAGGCCACAATTAGGTCACCCCAAAGCCTTCTCCTTTCCAAGATGAACAATCCCAGTTCTGTCAGCCTTTCCTCATAGGAGAAGTGCTCCATCCCTCTAATCATGGTGGCCCTCCACTGGCCTCACTCCAACATGTTGATGTACTTCTTGTGCTGGAGACCCCAGAACTGGACAAAGGACTCCAGGTGGGATTTCATGAGAACAGAACAGAGGGGGAGAATCACCTCCTGTGACCGGCTGGCTACACTACTTTTGATGCAGCCCAGGGTATGGTTGGTTTTCTGGGTTGCAAGTGCACAGTGCTGGCTCATGTCTAATTTTTTAGTAACCCAGTTTGTCACACTGCCCTTACTGAGTTTTCTTCAGTTTAGATAATGCAGCTAAGTTATTTTCCATTCTGAAGTGCAGATTGGTGGTTGGTTGTCTTTTTTTTTCCTTTCATATTATATTTTTGGGGTGATTGGGATGGAGAGAATTTCACACCTGCATCTGTGGGAGAGGGCATTGAGGAAGATCTAGGGCCCCAGAGGAAGTCTAGTGTAACCACGTACATGACCATAAGGGAATCACAACTAATGAACACTAGACAAACCTGTAACATCAGAAGTTGCCAGGTGAAGACAACAAATGCAACTAATAGGAAGGCCATTAAGGGAGAGATAGTTGAACACTTAAAAGGTCATGATTGACATCAATCTGTGGTCTGCAGAAGGGTCAGTTACTGACTGATTAAATCACCTTATATAGTGAGACTTCTTCCTCTAATCCAAAGACTGAAATGACTGCTTTCTTTTCCCCATGTCTTAAATTTTATCTTTGCTTCCAAGAAACCAGGATTGTTTCCATATTTTGTAATCTCAAGCAACACATATAGTGGGTATTTGCTGCACCAAATTGAGTGTCCTTCACACCACTGTAGAGGAGGATGAATGAGCTTTCTAAAGATGTTAAAATCAGTCTGTCAGCCCCTCACGTCTGAGTGCAAGTCCACATTGCTGGTGTTGACATGCATTCAGGAGGAGGTGCTATGAAGTTTTTGCAACGTGATTTCTCTTAGGGAGTTTTTATTACAAAATAGTATAGGTAATATATAGGCAGTATTGCAGGATTTTTTTTTTAATTAACTGTTATTGCTAAATGCTAGACAATATGCTCAAGCCATCAATTCAGACTTTATTCTTTTTCCTCCTACTTTATTCATATGGCAAAAGATACTTAAATAACTGTACAGAAAAACTGCTCTTTTAAGTGCTCTGTAGCACAACAGGCTGCACAGAAACTTTTGTAGTTCCTCAAAATACTGTTTGGTTCATACAATATAACAATACAAGTACTTGCTTTGGCAAGCAATGCCAGTGAATGCTCACAAAATTTAGATGTGTTGAGAAGCAGTATTTTTACCTGTGACATCTCCTTTCTGTTGCTGATATGGCAAAAATATTCTGGTTGGTTAGCTATTTTCTGAAAGGTGGAAAAGACATATAAAGCTATTCCTCTAGTGTAAAAAGAAGAAATAGGTAGTTGACAGGGACACAAGGCACAGTTGTTCTTCACATCCATTTGTCAAGAATCTTTTACGGACTGTATACTGCCATGAAAGTTAATCTTTTGTCATAGAAAGAATGTGCACCACAGCACTGGGGAAAGAATGTCACATTTTCATTATGTACTTACTCAGAATAGACTTTTCTCACAGGAAATACATTAACCCTGTTTCTTCACCTGATGTCCTGCTAATGGAAGAGAGTGAGTGACAAGAAAAGATTATGGACTGATATAGGATGAAAGTAGTTGCAAATTACACAGCTTTTAAAAATTACACTCAGATGATAATAAGTGCATAATTTATTACGATATTCAGAACCTGTTCATATAAACTGACATATTGATGCCTCTGTTCTGTTCCCTTACAGGAAAACAAGTATTTTTCCTCACAAAGAGCTTAAAAAACCATGCAGATAAATACCAACATATCATTGTGAGGATTCAAGCAGATATGATGTCAATAGCCTAAATAAGGACCATGGTTTGCGTGGGAAATTAAAAGCAAAATATTCATTCAAACACTTCTAAAAAGTACTCAACAGAAATAATAGTTACCACTAGTGACTGCATGGAGTCCTCTCTAAATTTCAAACCAAATTGACACTGTTCATCAGCAATTTGGTCCTAGAAATTTTATTTTAAAATTAATTACAATAAAATCATAAATATATACATCACAGTGTTGAAGTGTTGAGGCAAATAACCTTAAATTCATTGTAAATGGTGAATGAGAATGTAGTAAGTTGGGGGATGACTATGGAGAAAAAAAGCAAAGAAAGATGCAAGAGAAATGTAAATTATGTTTCATAGTTTCACTGGCTCTATTACAAGCAGAATTCACTCTTCAGAAATCACAATAGGCCTTCCCTCCTTCAAGTGAAAAGTTGTTCTTTGGAAAGTTAATATCTTTCAATTTTTTGTAAAAATTGCTTATTCATGTTCCACCTGGATACTTGTATAAGCTGCTTAGGACACTCAGGAAATAGCCATTTTTTAGAAAGCTTTTGTGGCAATGACAGTGAGACACACATACAGTCTAAAACTGTCTACACAGTGAAGTGAATCCAAGATAAAATTTTTACTTCATCTTCAGATACCATTTAAGTCTTTTTGTACTCAACTGACCATAGAATTTCTGCTCTCAGAGCAGGCTGCCCTTTGTGCTCTAGGTGGATACTGGTGCTGATAACCAGATGGGTTTTTATTATTTTTTGTTAAATGCATGCTGCTAGATGCACTTTTGATTAACTATGCTTCAAGTGCACCTTCATACCTTTATTTTTACGTTTTTCTTTTTGGAAGATAGCGTTTCAATGGAAGATCATGCTCTTTGCCCTTTGAGTAGCAGATTTTTTTTTTGTAAGTGCAAGTGGAATTGGTTCAACTTTGGAAAGAGGTCATTGGCTGGTAGAGTTTGTTTAAAGACAAAAAAAGCACTTTATCAGGACTCATTAGACATTGTGGTTATGAGGTCTCACTGTTAAAACAAACTTGAGAGTTTCAAGCGGTAATATGCTACTCCACACTTTTAAATGTTGCATATTCATAACATTAAACAAACTTTGATTAGAACTACAGTTATATAAGTTGCTAGGAGCCAAAATGCTTGGTCATTTGGATATGATACAGTTTTGTTCATTGTAAGTGGACAAATACATCTAGTTTCTCTTGTTTTAAACAATTAATAGATTGTTATTTCTCAGTGTGTTATAATAATCAACTGTCATTTAGCATGTTGTTGATGCAAATTTTGGCATAATCAAACCTGATGAGAAGTTTTCATTTAAATAAAGAAATCACTATAAATATCAATCAGTTTAAACTGATTACTTAATAATCTAAACCAAACTGTACCTTAGATATTTTATCATGAAAGCTTTTGAAAGCTCTATAGCACTTGTATGCATTTACACAGTGTGCCAGTCCTGCTTTCCATGTAGCATGTAGCTTCCAGTGCTGGTGGTTTTTTATGTTTTCTCTTTGTTATGTTGCACCAGGTAGCAACCATTGGTTTGACTAATTTAAAGAAAAAAAAAACTAGAGTCAAGAATTATGCTTACAGTTAGAGGAGCATGTACAAAAAATGTTTTCCTCTCTGATATACTTTGAGGAATGGAAATTAATGACTCCAACACCTAAATATGTAGCCAATGCAAGCTATGAATCTTGTCCCAATGGGGTGCATGCAGAGCAGCAGAGGCAGTCCCTGTGGGAATGACCACATGCCACTCTGCCTGTTGAGGTGAGCAGCACTGGGGCAGGCTCCTATAGCCAGACAATAAAGGGTGTGCAAGTGACTGGTTAATTTTATCTGCAGTTACCTATTGAAGATTAGCCTTTCACTGCTTGTGGAATACATGCAAAATACCTGTGGTTTCTCATTAGTCTTCAGAGCAGATTGGTCATTAGGACAAATCCCTTTTCCTTTGTTGAAATGGCAGGTTAGATTTCATTAGAGAACAATGCTTGCAAACCACTTTTGTCAATAATGGTCACTTCCTTCAAATCAGTTTTTCCAGTTAATGAAATCAATTGCTGCTTCGTGTTCTACCTGGATACTTGTATATAGCTGCATAGGACACTCAAGAAATTGCCATTTTTTAGAAGGGCTTTTGTGGAGATGGTAGTGACACATAAGTACAGTCATAAACTGTGTCCACTTTTCTGAGATGTCAATCCAGGGTAAAATTTTTATTTCATCCTCAGAGACCATGTGAGTGGTTTTGTATTCTACTGACCTTAGACCTCCATTCTCGGAGCAGTCTGCCCTTCATGCTGGAGGTGGGTACTAGTGCCAGTCTCTGTAGCTGCGCTGCAGCACTGCTGACCTTGCGGGGACTGGCTGCAGGGACATGCAGTCCCAATATAATGCTGATGCACAGGGACTGCTGTTTTTTATGTAGTCATTTGTGGGACTGCAATTTCAACTGGGTGTTTTGTGTCCAGCAGAGAAGTCACAAATAAACTCTTACTGTCCACATGTGCCACTTAAGCGTGGGAGCAGATCAAGTTATGGGCTACAATGAGCAGATTTTTAGTTCTTTGTATTTCAGGTGCTTTGTCACTTCTGTTAATATTTAGTAGCTTCCTTAAAAAGCCTCTCTATGCTGAATAGCACCTTATTTGGTTTTGTATGTACTCAAAAAATACAATGATGTTAGTCCTTGCAAGGTTTATTTTTTTATTTCGTGTTCTTAAAGTAATTGAAAACATCAGAGTCTTTTTATGGCTTTTCATTTTATGGACAGTCAAAATACCACAGGAATGCCAAAAGTTGTATTGTTTTGACTCTGCAGACATTGCCTTGAAGGACTTGAGCAGAATGTGTAAACACCATTTCCAGTTTTTTTACATTTGCCACTAAAGCATTCTTAAGTGCAGGTCAGGAACCTAGCCCTGCAAGACAAAGGCCACAATTTTATGATTGAATAATGGTCAGGGGCTTCTGTTAAAATGTTTTAATAACTTTGCACTTCACAGCAGTAAATCAGTTCTTTTGCATTTCAGTCACAGTGATTGATCACGTGTATGTAACTAGTCCACTGACATATAAAAGAGTATATTCACTTTAAACAGCATCTACCTTCTAGTTAAGACAGTGTAGTTAAACAAAGGTGTAGTTCTTCAGAAATTATAGTGCGACTGCAGCAATTTCCATACCAGGCCCTGTTCATTCTGCATATTGGTGGCTTTCTACATTCTACAGCGTCTCACACTTCAAAGAAGAATATGAAAGGCTGGAAAAATTTTTGGGAATATACAGCTTATGAGAAAAGGAGAGCATGCATATCTGATATAAAATCCTCTCAAGTCCTCACGTTAAATTTTTTTAAAGGAAAGAACTATGATAGTGGAAAATTGTCTCCTCACAGTTTTCTTAAGCATAAAAAAAAAGCCAAACTTTAAAGGTTATTTTTCTAGTTTTATTGTTGTTTGGGTTTTTTTGTTTTGTTTTCAACTGTGTTTTGTTTTAGTCCTTTAATCACCTGGAAGTGAGGTCTAAAGCTGTTCAAGGAGCAGTTTAGGAGAAAAACTAATTATCTGATTACCCACCTTACTGTCTTGGCATGACCAGGCTGGGTGCCCTGTCATAGGTGCAAAGCTGGAAGTGATGAATAAAATAACAAATAGATAAAGTGATCTCACTTTATCTAAATAAGTTTTGGAAGGAGTTTATGATAAGGATCCTGGTTCTTGCAGAACTTGAGAAAAAAAAGAAAGAGAATGCCCTGTAAAAGACCCCAAATAACTGTATCTATTCTCTTCCACATTTTTCATATTTTATTTGAATTTAATGTCTTCAGAATGGCTTACATTTTAAAAGTTTGTATTGACTAATGCATTGACATAGCAAAGCTGTGACCTTAAAGCACTGGTTTAAAATACTGATGTATTCATATAAATACTGTTTTCACCAATAAAATATTTTTTTCAAAACAAGGGTTCATTTTGATGTGCGTTTCAGTAGCAACAGTGGCAGGTTAGGCAGTTTATCTTCTCTCTGTGCCTATTCCTGAGCTACTTCATCCATTACAGTCGTATTGTGGGTTCTGTAGTCAAGTGGTGTGTGGAGTGGGGAAAACAGACCTGCCTTTGAAAAACAATAAAAAGGAAAAAGCTTTTCACATCTTATTTTTGGGTTGAAACCAATTCCCCACTCCTGTTCATTTTTGCTGAAAAGACAGTAGGGAGGTGAGAACTGGCAGGAGTAAGTAGCCTGATATAAGATCTGCTTAAAGTTGCTGATTGTTTGAACAAGACCATGAATGAGTACAGAAAACTATTCAGAAGAACACACACATCAAAACTCTTGTATGTGAGTAGAATGCCTTTTCCTAAGCATACTTGTTTTGACATTTATACTGGTCTCCACCATGATAAAATGCTTAGGACAATTAAGAATTCAATTCCCTTGTATAAAAAATTCTGGATAAGAGTTGGCTATTGTAATCTATGTGATGATGTTTTCTGCCCATGTACAGTCAGCTGAATTGGCAGTTTAGCATTTCTAGGGGTTTTTTAGAGAAGACAGACAGACAAGAAAGATTAAATATTTGGAAGGGTTGTGTAGCTGCCCTTAAATTTTTAATAGAATTTAGATGCACAATTTCAGAAGAAGGGGTCAAAACAAAAGCGTGATTGATGCAGACAAAAATAATCTGTGGAAAATTGTCAGAAAATTATATTCATTTTAGATAAGTTGTTCTCATTAAAGGTGAAAAGAGAATCAATTTCTTAGCTTTCAAGTTCTTTGCAGTTCTGTGTTAAATGTAAAACCTAACTTCAGAGAGATTCTCTGAAATCTCATTGAAATCTCATTATCTGATGAAAAGTGTGTTTTGCAACCTCCTACTTTTGAAATGTTCCATGAGAGAGGAACCCACTGTGTTGGTGTCACATTTTCACCTTAGTCTGAACTTTTTTTTAACCTAAGATTTGACATTAAATTTAACTAAAATGGAAAGTCTTTTTGGAGAAGTATTTAAATCTGAAGCTATTGAAATGGGGTGCTTCAAGAGTGGTGAAGTCTCCCATCCCTTTTTGCTTTGAAGAAACAAAAAGCAAAAAAACAACCAACCAGACAATAACAACAAAAAACAACCACCACACAAAAAAAACCCCAAACAAATCCAAACCACCAAACCCAACAACGCAAAATTTGTCCAATTTCCAGTCTGAGCCAGTGTTTCATTTTAAGTTCTAGCACTTTCTGGGATTTCAAAGGAACCATGAAAGAATGGTTCTGTAAAAAAACTCTTTCAGAAGGCCTACTAAGGATTAATTGGGAGAAAGCAAGATTGCTGAAAATTGCTGATGTTAGAACTTTTTCAGTGAATGTCTGTTGGCTTTTCCTCAGTGCTCTGCAGCCACTTGGCCTGGAACCCACCTCTCTTGCAATTCTGCCCGTCATCAGCGTTTAAAAAAGCAGCTCTGGGATCAGGTCCTCAAACAAGCTTTGTAGCATGCTGGCCTTCATGTTGAAATAGAAACAAGGAATTAATAGGAATAGTTGCTGTTGGTGGGATGGTGTATGTTCCTTGTTCTGCGTGTGCTCTTTACCCAAGCTGAACACGTACCTCGCGTTAGAGGTGTTGGCTTTGTCAGCTACCTGACAATGAGTGTGCCAGGCTGCTGGCCAGATAGGCTGCCTGCTCACATGTGGTGCTCTTCCCCAGCATCCACATTCGTTGTTAATTTTGGTATGTGGATTTTGTGTGCGTAACCGAGTCCTGCATGAACGAAACAAGAAGGAAGGTAAAATAGTACTTGAACAATGTTGTTTAGATAAAATGCCAGTGCATGAAACTGCCATCATTAAACAATATTGAATAAAAGATCTGAATCCTGAAGTCAGCTGAAAGTCAAAAAATCTGCAAAATAGCTGCCCACAAAGCATCTGAGCAAAAAACATTGCAGTATTTGTAAGAGAGGCTGTAACAGGGTCTTTTTAATTGCCTTTTTAGAAGTATACTTTATAGAGCAGTGAAACTGTATTTTAAATAAGGAACATTCAATTTTCACTACTTCAGTGTCTGACATCTTTTGTGTTTTCTATTTTTTTCTTCTTTTTTTTTTAAGATCTTGATGGTTATGGCAAAATCTTTCATCAGCATATGGTTTAATGGACTACCAGTTGGATGATTTACAGTTGTCTGAAACATGATCTATGCTTCTCTTCTCTGTCCATGGTAAGTGTTGCTTGTATACATGTCTATTAAATACTTCAGAGAAGGAACTAAATTTTTTTACTGACCCACAATGGATGTTGTTCCCATTGTTTTCATATGGATTAGCCTAGAATTGTAAATTTACTGAATACATAAAACCCATTATTTTTTGTAAGCTGTTTGAGAATGTTTTAAAAACTTAAGTTCAGAAAATAACCATACATAACTTTTCTCTGTAGGATGACTTTAGAGCTGTGCAAAGATCCTGATACACAGCTTGAAATGTTATCTTTCCCTTCAGCCTGAAAGCATCTTCACCTTCATGTGGCGTGTCTTAGTTCAAAGTAGATTCCAGCCAAATGTTCTTTTTAGCCAGACACATACCACAACCTATTTAAGAACAAAATAACTGTAACTGTGTTATAAATATAATACAAGACACAGGTAAAAATTTAATTGGAGAAAATATTTGGAAAGGGTTTTTCAGTTTTATTTTTGCACTGCCTCTCTGTTTTGTGGCTACAATTAATCTGATTTTAGTATCTGTGAACAATGTTAAGTATTGTATAAACAATAATATTAAAAGCAAGGCTGCTCATATTATAACTGAACTATTGCTTCTGGTTTACAGTGTCCAGACACACAATAATGAGATCCAAAGCACTAGTTATTCATTTGGCTAAATGCGTTGACAAACCAAATTTGGATATTAAGATGTTCCACTGACTGCTCTTTACCACACCAGAAATAGTAGCCCTCTCCAAATATCAGGTTAAGCATTTGAGGATAAAATGGCCATTGCCCCACTCTGCTCCCTTATAAGCTTTTAAAGATGGCTCTTACACCAGGGTTTGTTTGTGAATGATACTGAGTGGTATGGAATAGTTGCTTAGTCACTGTTAAAATTTATTTGTAAATACTTATTAGTTTAAGTTTGTGTTTAGGGTTCAAGCTAGAGAAGATATGACATGAAAGGTATCTTTCCTCTTCTATTTCTGCTCCAGATTCCAGATTCCTTAGAGGCATACAGAAGTAGTTAAAAAAGCAAAGAAAATAAAAGAGGCAAATACTAATTTGCCTAATGCTATCAGGCATTAGTCAGAGCTGTTCTTATTGTATGCTTAAGTACTGTAATGAACTAAGGTAGAAGCAATGAAGTTTCTAGAGGTGTGTTTGCACTTGATAATAGAAAGATTTGTGTAAGTATCCCATATAAATGGATAGAGGTGTTTACCAGCAAAACTAGTTACTATTATTTTTAGTGAAAATGGGTATTTACACAGTGAAATGGACAGTCATGTAGCACATTTTCTCATCCTGTGGAGGACTTCTGTCTGCTTCTCTGTTGCCAATTTCAGCTGGCTTTGAATTTCAAATTATATATCTCACAGGTACTAACCATACAACTCTGAAACCAGGGAGCCACATAAATAGCAAAGAAAGCATCATTTCACTTGTTTCCACCTGCAAATTATTGAGGAAAAAACCTGATGTTGTTTGATGAGTTATCTAGCACCTTTGATTCTGCGAGGCGTTTCCCTGGGTATTCATTGACTCCATTGATTCATTGTTCCCTAACCAGCCATTTTATTTGCCCAATTAGCAGATTTGCTGCAAAGACTTGACCTTTTCTTTTCTCTTCTTCCTTATCAGCAAGTGCCATACATTTCTGTTTTTGCATCCTGAATGTGCACTGATTCATGATGAAATAAGGGATTTGTGACATTTCTGTGGAAGAACTAACTCCTTTAAACAGAGAAAACTGTCTATTCCATATGTGTAAATACTGCAGGATTTTGTCTCCTTTTGCAGAGGTCTGCTACACTGCATGCTACTATAAATATTGCCTATGTTCACCACTAGGAGAACAAAATCCAGTCCAGTCCACAGCATTTCCTTTTTGGAAAAACTTAAAAAAAACCCAACATTGGTCTGAAAATTAAAAAAAATCCACTGCTTTGGCAGTCATATTTTTTAGACTTGTTCCTCTTTGCAGTCAGAATCTTCAAGCGAAGAGGATGTGCCTGTGAAAGGGCATCCTCATCTCATCCCCTCCCCTCATTGTTACATCCACTCAAGGCTCACATAGGCTTTCAAATGTCCAGTGAGTTACTCCAATGATTCTTTCTAACCAGATTAAAGCTAAGGTGGACATCAGGAAGTAAACTGAATGTCACCACACATGATGTGAAACGTAGAGGATTTTCTACCCTTACTACAGTAGATCATAGGATGATATGTAGAGGCTAAGTAAGCTTTACTGATCACATTCAAACCCTATAAGAGAAGAAACAGTATTCAAAACAGTAATATAGATTTAGAATCTGTAAATTAATAATGATAGTAACATTTCTAGTTTGTTCCCAAATCCTGTACCCCATTAGACAAACCTACTACAGAAAGGTATGTTAAGTTCATGCAGTCAGGCTTTTAGAGGACATGGATTTTGAGATGATCTTATGTGAAAAGGAAATAGAATCTCTTACAAGGAAGGAGTACTGGAAATGCAAGATTGTACATCAGCCTGTCATTGAGTGCCTTCTGTATCTTCGTTCTGCTTTGGACTGGCTGATATGAACTTTGATGGGGTTTTTTTGTTGCTGGAAAGCACTGAGATTTTTAAAAAAACACAACACAATAATCAAACAAACCCCAAACAACAAAAACCGAACCAAAGCCAAACAAGAATAAAAGTGTAGATCTTAATTGCCTGCTATATATTGAGAAGCTTCGTATGGTATTTTAACATTGAAAGGATTCTTTTAAGGATATTCAATATACAAAGTCAGCAAAGAAGGAAAAAGAATCTATAAAGAACAGAAGCCAGGTGCTACTTAGGAGACATTTCTGGTAATTAAAAAGAGGATATATATAACATTAAAAGTCAGAACATCCACAGAAAAGATAAGTGGTTCATACCATATGTTAAGTTATAAGAATAACAAAGGAATTTTCAGTACATAATACCTCTACTAAGTTGGAAAACTGAAAGTATTTCTAGAAAGCCCAATAAAAAAATGTAGCAGGTATTCCTAGGTCCTACTACTTACCAACTGCATTTTCTGAGTGTTATATCATATAGATACTTGAAGAAACAACATCAGCAACTGCTAAGTAAGATTACAGTTCTATTGCTTGACTTTAAAAAATAGGAAAAAAAGACAAAAAGACAATGAGAAGAAAACATGGAGAAAGTCTAGCCCTGTATGTCAGTTTCTCAATTCAAAAGAATCTGTCAAAAAATGTGTACTGAAACCTCCTGTATGAACACTAAGCAATGAAAGCTTGCATCTTGGATGTTTCTGCTTCTGAACTCTTGTTTCTGCCCCTCTGTGCTGAAGACTCCTTGTGATTTACAGATAGTGTTGTAACTGAAGTGCTCAATTTTAACTGCAAATCCTCATTAAAAGTATTAAACCCAACCAATTTTGTTATTCCTATTGCTTTCTGCCTGTTGTGGAATTCAGGGTTGTCTAGACTGCCACTGATTTTTCTTGGAGTGTTGTTCCATCAGAGTTAACACTTCATTCAGTGCATTCAGGCCGTGCCACCTGCTAGTCGGGCTCTCCACACACATCATGGGCTTTGTTTGCATGACAGAATAAAAGGCATAGCAGGTACACCGAAAGAATCAAAATGAAGCATATATTATTTACAAAAGTAATCACAATCCTACTGAGATATGGCCTGAACTGAGGTGCCTGGAGCTAATAAGCAGAAGCAAAGAAAAAAATGTTGGTCTTGAAAAGTTCTGTTTTGGGTGAATTTTATACTGGTTTTTAATGTTGCTTTAGTAGATTCAAATAAAGAACTCCCCTTTGCCCTTTAATTTCTCTACACCTTTGTGTACTTCATTTTCCAACTGATACTGTGACTCAGAAGGACTGCACTATGTCAAGTCTTGAATAAATAATATTACAGAAGCTTTGAAAGCTACAGAGAAACTAGCCTCAAAGTTAGGTATTGGTTAAAGAAAGGCCCAGTAACTGAAGAGGCATTGCTGCTGATGTGCTGTGTTCTAATGGTTTTCTATTAGTAGGGAATCTTGATTAATGATTCTCTATCAGCATGTCCTGATTAATGTGCTAGTCAATGGATTGTTACATCATTTTATTTCCTCTTAAAGAGTGTCCTTCTAATGTGAGTGTGGTAGGAATTGGCTTTAAATGAACTGCTGCTAGCAATTTCTTTATCTGAATGGAGAAAATATTTTCACTTTCTAAAGCTTTGATTCATAAATTATTTCTACCAAGTAACTACCTCTGTCAGCTTTTTGCATTTAAAAAAAACCAGTAACTTTCTAAAGCTGCTTGGAATAAGAAGTAGCTCTGTCATAATGTTACTGTTGTGCTTAAATTCTATACTCATTAACTGCAGCAGACACTGAAAGAAAATGCTGGTCTTAAAGCTCCAGAAAACTTGCTTGAAAATAATTTCAATGAATTAATATTTAATTTTTAGCTTTTCCACTGTGCTACTGTAAAAAAGCAACAACAGCCATTTTCTACAAAAGACTAAGGGCTTGCCAGTTTTGTTGGGGTTAAAAAAAAAAAAGCCACAAGCAAACACTAGTAAGCTGATTGTTTTTTGTTGTTAGAATATTTATCTAGGTCTTTGCTCATTAACAGTGGTATAAGAATACATTGATTGCTTCAGATCTGTTTCCTTTTTTTTAATTATTTTATTGGGGGGTTTTTTGTTGGTTTTTTTTTTTAAATCTCCTCCTATGAAGACGTCGTCTCCAACGGATAACCACTATGTAGTACAGGACTATCCAACCCATTATCAGTTTGATAGGGGAGGATCCTAGAGCTGGAAGTGTTTAAATAGTGTGTGATCTAGGAGACCTGTATCAGTGATGAACTGCCTGTGGTGCCCAAGCAGCACCAGCTCCTCTTCTCGAAGGGAAGCTGCATGAAATTATTGTAACTAACTCAGTGAGATACCATTCTGAAGACTTTCTTTTAGACACTCTGTAATTGAGTGGACTTTACTGGTTTGTGTTCTCACACTGATGTGCTCACAGCCCTGAAATGCATTTCCCGGTTATCTGGCCACCATTGCTTATATGCAGTTCTGGAAGCCAGGAGATATCATCAGCTGCATCCTCACCACTTCTGTTGGGTTCCTCTTGGTAGCAACAGATAAGTTTTAGGGATTCATCTCAGAATTTTGCTTACTTCAGCCTCTTCAAGTGCTAAACAAAGCTGCTGCCGGGTGTTCTCCTTTCATGTTTCTTAGGGTGGCTGGGCTGGCAGGAGGAGCCACACGGCATCCCTGCATGTGATGTCGCCTCTCCTGCCTGCTTACACTTCTGACCTGCATAGCAACCTGGTTTACAATGTAATTAATCAATTACACAGTTTTAATTGTGGATACCTAGCTTGAGAAAATAAGCTAAATGCCTACTAGTAAAATTGAGGACCTAAAAATCACCTAGGATTAATCACCCAAAAATGTGCATAGAAAGCGAAACTTTTTTTTTTTCTTTAAAAAAAACCCCTAAATATATCTAGCTCCACTTTGGTGGACATTGACTGTTGAAGTCAGGTGGTGCTTCTAATATCCCTGAGAAATCTGAGTTTGATAACTCCCAGGTTTCTCACAGACGTGGTTCGACAGGGAGTTCTGAAGGGAGGAGGGGGGAAAGTATGCTGCTTAAAGCAATCAGTATTTTTGTTTGTTTGTTTTTATATTTAGGAGGCAAAGTTCTTTCTGAATGCTTACTATTTTGAAGCTTTCTAGGTTTATATTGTATAAATATAGATATTGGAAATAATTTTATATGAGCATAATTTTGAAACAAATAAGATGATACTGAGATATTAATAACTATGTGGCTCCAACTATGTGGCAGAGGAAAACAAGTCTTAGAGAATAATAGTAAATAATACAAATCATTCTTAAAAGACTGAATTACTTTTTTTTTTTCCCCAATTATCTAAATAATTAGAATACTTAGGAGTATTTCTAAGACCCAGGGACCTGTTAGCTATAAGGCCCTTGGGAGGGCTCCTCCCACTCCAAGTAGGACCATTGCCCACCCAGATGAGGGCAGGTGTGGCTTCGGCCCTTGCTAGGGCTGGCTGCCTATCCCTTCCATTCCTGTTCCTTACTTATGCTGGGGGTTATTCTGTGACGTGAACCCACCTTGGCATGGGAAGGACATGAGGTTTTTGTTGGCTTAAACCTCAAGAATGTAAACTTCCCAGCTAGAGACACTGCCAACAGCTATGTCAGCACCCCCCTTATTTACTGTCAGTCGTTGCCTCTCCTGCAATCAGCGGGTCACTGATGAAACTATTGGCAAATATAGGCTTCTGAAATTTACAATAAGGT
Source organism: Sclerurus mexicanus (assembly GCA_013396755.1). Lineage (NCBI taxonomy): Eukaryota > Metazoa > Chordata > Aves > Passeriformes > Furnariidae > Sclerurus > Sclerurus mexicanus. The sequence goes on from VWZF01003842.1 coordinate 2,509,724, forward strand.
AAGAATTAATTTTTCATTTATTTTTAATTATTTTCAACATACCAATGTTATCATGTAATTTTAGCTAATAGCAGAGAATAGCTATAAGGACATGTGCCCAAATTAAGTATAATTTTAAGACTTATTTGGAAAGGACATTCGCAAAGCACAAAGTAGAAAACAGGTAAGAATTGCTGCAGTTATGTGATTTGCAACTGATCAAATGCATCTGTATCTCTTGTTACTTTGATTATTCACGTGACCAGTATCAGCAATAGGAAAAATAGGGGAAAGAGGAAACTGGTCGAAAATATAGAGCTTCTAATAAGCAATTTATATTTCTCAACTCAGGGAAGCAAAATCTAGGCATTTGAAAGAACTAATCAAGTGCTTGAGAAAGGGAGGAATGAGATTCATAAGTTTAATTCATGCTGTTTTAACAGACATCCACAGTTCAATTTTGCATTCATTGCTTTTAGATGAAGTCTATATTAAATCTGAGTAAATGTATTCAGAAATTTAACCAAGGTGGTTTTTTTTTTCTTTTATTGTTGTCAATGAAAGAATATAGATATTGGCAGTTTGTTAGCTTGGATAGAACTATCTAACTGAGGTCAGAACTGTTGCTAGAAAACTAGACTGGTGCAGGTTTTTACAAGTACATCAGTCATACTTTCTGATAGAGTAACTACTGTTTGTAGATAATGTTCACCTTTTCAGGGTCTCTGGTTTCAATGAAATGCTATTTGATATCCTTCTTTTCCAGAACATTAACAAAGTTGGAGTAAACCAGTATAAAATTCTCAAAACTTTAAGGAGTGTTTTTTGTGTATTTGCTTTTAACAAAAGCATCTTTAAAATCCTTCTCTGTTAAGTTTTTAACCTGCAATGAGGTCTCCCCTCAGTGTCTTCTTCTGGCTGAACAGACCAAGCGCCCTCAGCACTCCTCACAACTTCCCCTCCAGGCCCTTCACCATTTTCGCTGCCCTCCTTTGGACACTCTCTAAAAGCTTAGTATCTTCCTTACATTGCAGTGCCCAAAACGGCACACAATATTCAAGGCTGTCTCAAAATGATAGAAACTCAATGGTTTGATGTTCACAGAAATAACATATTTTCCACGTTGCCTGCTACCTGATGCCTTTTTTAGATATAAACAGAATGTTAAATTTATTTAAACTAGGAGTTTGCAAAAAAATTAAAATTAGAGAAGCAAGACTTTTTGAATAATTTTGTACTTGTTCCTGGAAAAGTATACTGTGTAGCAGTAATATTCAACTAGTTCATGCACTGGAATTTCTCTTACCCTGTGTCACCTCTCTTCTAGATAATCTTTGTCTTATTACATTATTGGGTTTTTTTTTCCGTTTGTTTGTTTTTTCTGTTTGGACAAGCTTGTGCTGCTTGTTGCCCTTCATGTTTCCTGTACTAACTGAACTAATAAAAATCTTTGCCTCTGTTAGATTCTTTTGCCTTACACAGCATCAACTTTAAGAGTACAGCAGTGCTTCAGTGTAGCATCAGACTAGAGTCTTGCTATATTTACTCACTACAGTAGCTTTTATCTCTAGTGTCTTTGCCACATTCTCTCTTTGGGAAGAGCTTTATGGGTCTGACATGTTTATTCATCTGTAATAGAGAGTTTTCATTTCCTCTCCTAAGTGAAATGGATGCTTTGGTGCTCTGTTAAATAATCAGTGTTTCACCACAGCAAAGTGGGCATTTTAGTGGTGTGGAAATTATTTCCCATTGGAGAAATACATAGCTCTATTCAGGACTTAATACTTACAGTCCAAGTTTCATCTTCAGCCAAGTGAAGTTAATGGCTTGACTGCATTATACAAGACTTTCTTGTATAGTCCTGACTAATCAATGCCATGCTTTAAGGCTGAAACATTTTGAATAAGAGATAACACCAAGGTTTCAGCCATATGTACTTAGAAAACAAACAGTTCCATTTGGGGTTATCCTGAGCAGATTTCAGCTTGTATTACATCTTACATTATAACTTTTTTTATTCCATTTCAGTTATATAGCCTGCTGTTCTTTAATTCTTCCTTTAAGGTGTTTTGTTGCTTGGCTCTATTGAGCAGCTGCTGCATTCCCTCCTCCAGGTGGCTTTGCTTCAAATGCCTAGAACCAAATGATTCCACTTAGAAATAGGTAACACACAATAATATATAAGAGGTCTTAAAGTATCTCGTGGTCCACCTTTTCCTGCCTGAAAGATTGTTGATATTTTGTCTTTGCAGTATTAGAAAAAGGGGAGTATTTTTTATGTTAGAAAAATAATTTTATTGTTTTATAGGCTGTTCAGCTACATAGCTATCCAAGAGCAGCTGAAGGCTTTTGAGAATAGTGGATTTGTGGGTGTGATTACACTCAGGGGAGAGGAAGTGAAGGATCTGCCTCAAAGTGATGAATCCTGTGAGAATTGAGGCATCAAACTTTCCAACAAGAGCCTGAAGCAACACATTAGCATCTAGAGCAGGTGATGACAATGAGTCTGAAAAGCTCTGATTAAATTAATTCAGGTGCTGGTGTTGGAAAATCAGGTCTCTAAAGAATAGTGCTAGTTACTATTGAAAGTTGTTCTTGACAAAAGAGGTTTACAGGAATGCTCATAGATTTCTTTTGTTTGGAAAATTTATGTACTAGAGCCAATTCAAGCACAAGCTCACCATATTTGTTAAAGTTCTAATACAAATTTTCAAAATCAGAAAAGCTAGAGCTTAACTGAGGAGAAATGATTCACAAAAGATTTTTTTTTTAAATTAGAAATTTGCCAGTTCTCTGACAAATAGTAAGGAAGAGCATTTCAAATAAATCAATAAATAGAAACCTTACAGTGTATGTAGAGGACACTGTTTAAATCTCTATTATATTAACATTGTGAATAAGCAAGATGGGATATTCCTAAAAACGAGTTTTCTCACAAAATGGAGGAACTTCTTGTCTATTATACTTGTATGTCATCTAGCTGGGCAAGAGAGACATATGACCTTTGACTGTTTTTAGAAGGTGTGACTTAATTTCTGTGTTTAGGATGGGCAGGGTGACTCTAAGTGTGGTGACATCATCTAGTGCTCCCTGTCTTTTGTGGGTGACACAAATGGTAGAAGGGAGCCTGTAACTGTGATGTTATCCATGGGAGGGCTGCATGCATCCTCTGCCATTACATGTGTCTATAATCCTGAGCAATTTGTAAGATAAAGGCTAATTCAGCTGTTCATGAAGAGTTATTGTTATTTCAGAGGATAAATAATACTGTCATATTATCATCACCTTACTGACTATTATGAGACTGCTAACATTGACTTCCCCCTCTATTTGGTTAAAGAAAGCTATAAACCTTGCTTGTTAACTGTTTTATGCAGCTCCTTTTATACCACATTTTTTGTGAGCCATATCATTGTTGACAGAATTTTTGATTATGTTTGACTTTTATTTTTGCTCCCAGTGTTCTATGCATTTTGGATTGAATTCATGATTATACAGTGTGTGATTACTGATAAGCTCCTGACTGTCTGAAGGACTGAAATAAAGCTCTTTCACTTTTCTTCTGTTTTTCCTCTCCCTTAAATTAGTCATGTAGGAGAAGAAAGTCAAAGCAAGACACCAATATTCATGTGCAAAGAAATTTTTCATTGTCTGGTTATTCTGCTGCAAAGAATGGTTTAATTTGAAGATATGTAATATAATACACTTAAAAAGCTGCCTTTGCTCAGTCTTGACTAAATTATTGGAATAATTGGACATTTCTCAGACTTGATGAACTATAGAGCTGTAATACTTTTTTCAATTTCTCTAATTAACCCTTAATGTTCCAGTTTGCTGATGTCATAGGTGAAAAATCTACTAAGTGGAGTAATGTTTCTGTGATGGTATGATTGGCCATCCCAGTCAGGATCACCACTGAATGACCAGACTTGAGAACAGCTTATTCCACACTGAAGCTGAATATGCTCCCTCTTTCCCTGTGTCTGAGCCCCAGGCAGCAGAGAGGTCATTATCTTCCAGGAGTATTTTGCCCATCCCTACCAATTCTTAGGAACTATGAGTTTCCAGGAAGTTTTTGAAAACGGAGATTTTTTTGTAAGTTTCCCAAACTCATGTTAACTTTTCCCAGTATCCCAAAATAATGTTAAGTTCTCTGAATGCTTTTTTCCCCATGTAGTAACTAAATTGAGGCTGATTTTCCAATTAATTAATTGTAAAACTATGTTGTTTCCCTCCCCCCCATTTAATATGAGTAAGGATTCCAGAGTAGTGAACCCATTACCTGTGACTAACTATTACAGTCTGAATCTTCATGGACCACCCAGTTTGTGTGAGGAATTGTACTAATCATAAGAAGAAAGAACTTCAAAGTGCCTCTATTGTGGAAAAAGAATTTTGCTTCCAAATACATGAGTGTCTATCTCTTAGCTGTAACCCACCTCATTTCTGCAGAGATCTATCTCCACTGAGAGAACAGTGGTCACTGTGCCCTGGCACAAGCTCAATAGGAAAGGTCTGTCATTTCAGAGGGTCTTGAGGTGCAGGAAAATAGAAGGAACAGGCATTCAGAGAAACAAAAGGCAAAAATAAAATAGGACTAGCTGTCGTGAAACTGTAGCTGCCCAGCAGTAGCTGACACTGAGGTTTCAAAGGGAAGCCCTGTGGCATAGTGTCATTTTATGATTTCAGGACTTGTAGCTGTGCATACATGAAATAATGCAGTTAAGAAAATTATTTATAAGTTGGAGAAAGAGGCTTTTCCAGGAGGTTACTTTACTTCTGTGATATCCACAGAAAGTTTGTCAGAGCTCTTTTGCAGTGTCTTGAAGTTTGTCAGATCCCTGAGATCTGGGGAAAACAATTGTCTCATGGCATACTGTGATAGCATTATGTCTATGTTTTCTCTGCAGCTTGTCCCCTACTAATGGAGTGTATGGATACATTAAAATTCATAATCTCGGAAAAGAATTGGTGAGGTTAATTTTAAACATCTGTGATACAGTGGGAAAAGACCTGCATGTCAGTTTAGTAGCTAGTTTTTGTGCTCTTGCACATGCTGGAGATAAAAAGAAAATAGAGCAGAAATCAGGAGCAATGGAGGTGGGGAGGATTGCTTCTTTGGAAATCTCTTCCTTAGAAAGTAGGTCAAGCTTCTGTCACTGTGATGTTTTGTTTATGAGGGAAAGGACAAAATGAAAATTCACTAGCAATGCTTGAGATCTGTCACCATCTACTTCTTGACGGAGTGCAGATGGCAGTAAGTAGTGTGTTAGGGTACAAGTTAAATTAGCAGTATTAATAAGCTGTCTGAACTCTCTTGTTTTTCCTGCTGTGAGTCTTTTATAGACATGACTTGTGGCTCATAGAAAATATAATCAAAGCAGTTGACTATACTGTATGTATATTTACTTATATCTGTTTTATATCTACTTAAATGTGCAAACTGCTCTGATTAGCTCTGCTTGGCTAATCTGGCATAGAGTAGTGCTTCAACATGGAGATTTTATCATTTAATTTGAAAAGAAAAAGTAAAAGTATGTGGATTAATATCAACTGTTACAGGAGTGATTTTCATGACTTTAAACAGGAGAAACTGGCAGCATATCAAACTTACAAAATAAATTTATCAAATTAAAATCAAGTGGAATGTGTTGATATTTTTGAATTATGCAATGATTCAGCTTTCTCCTTAGTAAAAGGGTGCAAATGTGTTCCGTATAATTTCTTTTCTGAGCAGTGTCTAATGGAATCTAGGTTAATGATCTTTTTAAGTCAGGTCAGGAGAGCAGTTACTAACCTTAGTAAGGTGTTAAGGACTGTCTTGGTCAATTGAAAATCAGTTTGGAAGTAACCTTTATTTGTGGAAATGCACTCTTCTATTGCTTGCAGAAGGAATTACAGCAATGTGTGGTGGAAGGTATGATAAAACATCTGGCATTTGCTTGTGTCCACATGTGCTGAAATCTCTTTCTATCCCAGCACTGGCAAAATGAAAGCTGTTGCTTTCACCATGGATCAGCTGTGATACTGACATGGTTAGTTTTTTTTCCTTAGCACATCATCTCCTTGCTTTCCTCCAGAGGTTGGAACCAGCTCTCTCTGCTGGTGTGGCTGCCCAAAATCTGATCCCGCCCTTCAGTGGCAGGTACAGCTGTGTCACATAACAGGACTGAAAGTCAGTCCTGAGCTGCACAATGCCAGCATAGTTTAATGCAGTGCTGCAACTGAAGAGCATAAACGGTGCCTTGAAGGCATGATTTGTAACCTGACTTTCTGCACAGGTCCCTGGGCTGTCTCCCAGGCACTGGCAGGTGTAGGGCAGAAGGGAACTTGTCCAGACTTAGCACTTCTCTCCAGTGCATCTCCTATTCCTGTATTTGCCAGTACTGCCTGTTCCCTTGTGTCCCTCCCTCCTGAGCTCATTCAGTGGTAACAGCAGACTAGTTATTTCAAGTATTCTTTGTAAGTCTGGTTGGGCTTGAGTTTGTCTCCTTTTTGTATTTAGCGATTTTTCAAAATAATGATTAAATTAATGACCAAATAAGATTTACAGTGGACTTCAATATGAATAGAAATTTACCCTGGGTTTTTTTTTTATTATTTTTTTTTTTTTTCCAAATGGACCTCTTCAATAATGACTTAGTTCTGACTTGGTTAAGTCTCCGCTTTATCTGTATCTCTGCTTTTAAATGGTTCATTTCAATCACTACCACACTTATTTCTTCTTGCTTATGAAAGAGATTGCAGGCTGTGTTTTTCCCCTAATTTATGGATTAAAACTGGTTATTGCTTTGTTTGCTTGCAGTAGTTGCTTTTCAAACTGTTTTGGCGTTTATTGAGGTACTGATCGTGGTTTAGGATAAGTTTGTGGTTTGTTTGTGGTTTTTTTTCCCCTTTATGAAAGCTTCATTAAGTGAAAGAGTAATTTTATAAAGTGTGTGTAGAAGTAGTTTAGGAGTTAGCAGGAAAGCTCTTAATCATTAGGGCAGTTGGATTATGCAGCAACCTCTGAAATAAAAATTATGACTATATTAAATGGATCATATGACCCTTTACTGTTGAGCACCTTGGTATCTGAAGCTCACCATGCTTAGATATGTGTGTGTATTACTGGTGGTTCACAGGTGGCTTTTAGAAGCCTACCTGCTTCATCAGTTTATCAGAGACCAGTGAGACATGGTGGCATAGCAATGTAACAGGACTGATTTGTTGACAGCCAAGTCAAATCCAGAGAACAGCGTTGTTTATTCATAAGGGAACCCCCTTAAAGCAAGCAAATACAAAACTTCCCAGCTGCAGCTCTTCTACAGAGCGGCCACTGGCATGAGGAAAAGCAGAACGGATAGCGGTACCTCAAACTGAGTCTTTTTCTACAGGCTGTCAGGGCTCTGTAATCTAATCAGTTGTGTTGATGAGAACTGAATTAAGCACTGCAGAGTAGGGCCAAGAAGGAAGCTATAAACAGAGGTCTCGCAGAACTGGGGAAGTGTATTGAAATCATCCATCTGAACAGTGTGCATTGCAGCTGCCAGAGTGAAAGAAATGGCTGGCAGTATTTCAGCACCTGAAAGGTATGTTTCAAGAGTCTTGGCACCAAAAAAAAAAAAAAAAAAAAAAAAAAAAAAAAAAACAGATAGAGCTGTTAAAAAGCAAGGTGTTAAAATATATTAAATAAATGCTTTTTATTACATCTTTGAAGTACTCTTGCATCTGACAAAAAACATTTACCAAAAGGGTTGTTAAGCATTGCAGTGGGCTGCCCAGGGGAGTAAGTGATGGAGTCACCAACCCTAGAGGTACTTAAAAGATGTGTAGATGTGGCACTTAGGGTCATGGTTTAGTGGTGAACTTGGCAGTGCTGGGTTGGTCGTTGGACTTGATTATAGAGGTCTTTTCAAAACTAAATAATTCTTTCGATGTGGGGATGGTGGGTCTGTGTCCCCCTGGCTCAGGTAGATGAGAGAAATCCTGTGTCCTCAGGGCTGACATGAACTGTCACCTGGAGCCTGCTTCTCAAGATCCTGTTCCAACTTTTGCTTTCAGCTGCAAGACTGGGCCCTGCTATGCAGATGCAAGATGTCTGTGCAACTTGTAGCTAAAATGTGTCTTGTTTGTTCTTTTCATGAAGGAGCCCAAGTTTCTCAATCACTGTTTCCCATCAAACCTGGTAGAACAAGTGAAGATTTCAGTGGGGGAAAATGTGGGGATGTTGTGTACCCTAGCAGTTACTGAAAAGCAAAAGCTTTTCTAATTAAACTTTTCCTTTCTTTTAAAAATTTAGTTTTAATTTTTAATGCAATGGTGTTGAAGAAGCTGAATTGTTCTCAGCTGCAGTGGTTGGAGGGGTTACAATTTTATGTGCTGCAAAATCAAGAATGGAATGCTGTTGATCTCTTAGCTTAAAATTCCTTTTCTCTGAAGTTTTAAAATGTCATTGATACAACAATTTGCTAAGATCTTCTAGCACTGCTTTACAGAGCTCTGACATTTTGAATTATAAACCACTTCGTGAAGCAAGGGGGTTATTTATTATCTCATCCCTCTAGGCTGATAACCAGTGCAGAGGTTGTCACTCAAGGTGCAGATTACAGTATGTAACAAAAATTATTTAAATTGTTTTTGATGTGTTTGAGCAAGAGATATAAAATATGCTAACATTAATTTTTGATCTCAAAATTAAAACCAGACTTGTTTTCAAATAAAATTGCTGCATTATGTAACATTCACATTTCAGAAAATCTGATCATATTAGGGTACAATAATAGTTCTCTTTTTTCTTTTCATTTGAAAGGTGAATAAATATTTAAGTACACAAGTAAAATTGGTCTTGATGTCTTTTTTTTTTTTAATCCTATCCTAGAAGCACTGAGTCTACCGAAATTTTCTATACTCTACAAAATCAACCTTTTGTCTTTTTTGTCTGTAACTTGACACAATGTAATTTTAACACTGAAATGTTAATAGCATTTTCAGGGGAATAATTCATACAGCAGTTCTATTGCTTATGTCACTGAGAAAAAGGAAAGAAATCTGCCAGACCTGGGTAGTTGTTAAAAGGCGATGTAAGCTTGAACAACTTTGTGAAGGGCGCACATATCCTTTGTGGCACAGAACTCTGCCAACTGGACAAGAATTAGGGACGTCCTTCAGTTTCTGCCTTTTTTTTGTTTTGGTGGCAGTGAATGATATTGCTGAACTCTCTTTTCAATGCTCACAGTACTTGACTGCAAAATAACTTTCTCATGCTTGTCCAGTTGAGGAGCATCCCTGAGCCATGAGCGAGCTGAGAGACCTCTCTGACCCTATTAATGTGTTGTAGAACAACTTGTCTTCCAGGATAGATTTACCTGACCCAGAGAAATAATTGTGTTAGTTTTTAGTTTTGCTTGTTTTTAATACAGGTTCACATTTGTAGGGTATAATCTAGCTCTTTCCATACGGTGACTTTCTCTCTGAATTTCAGCAGAACTGCTCATGTGATTAAAATAAAACATGTGCCTAAGTGCTCTGGTGGCCAGGGGCCAGAGCATTCAACATGTTGCAGGGCTGAGCCCTAACTGCATGCTGCTTTAATGTATAGTCTTCTCCAGCCCAGGATAAATCAGGATTAACTCTACAGGAAGTGTCACAGTACTGTGAGGAAAATATCTCACTGCATGGAGAGTAGCTCAGTTTCCTAGCAAATACAAGCAACACCAAAGCTTTTTTAAGTTGTCGTCAAATGAGGTGTTTTTTGTGGCTAATGAATTGGTCTGTTAATTTTCTCATCACCATGCTTGAGCTTGTTCTTGCTGTTGAACAGTCTCTTTTCATACATTGTTGAAGACGGCATTAACTTTGCCTTCTTTCCTGTTATAAGGGCTTTAAATGCCTTCACGTTAATGAATGTAATTTGTGGTTTAATCTGCGCATAGAGTACATTATTGCTGCTGAGGAAGTAGAGGGAGGCAGGTGGGAGATCTCCATTCTCTATCGTTTCTTCTTGTTTACACCACAGAGGCATTTGAGGATCCTTATTAGTAAAACAGTTTGTGTGGGTTTTTTCCCATGGTAATAATGAAATAGTGAGATATACCTCAGACATGCATTTTGGCAATTATTATTTGGTAACTAAGTCTTCAATATGTCATTTTGTGCATATTCTACTTTTCTATCAATTTTTGTGAGGGATTTTTTTTTGTTTAGGGGATAATTGAAAGATAAAATTTTAAATTATTTTTAGTACCTTTCACTAGAATAAAAATCAGTGTAATTTTGCTTTGGGTAAGGCACCTAGAGACAGAAGGGTGATGTTGAGTAGTGTATAGTTAAATCATATTATTGAACTCTTGGTGGCTGATTCTGTTGCTTAGTTGTCCAGTCTACTCTTGCTCAGCTTTACTTTTCTTCTTTTCAGTCAGCTAGTTTTACATAAATCATTACACAGCATACTTAAGAGGCTGTTTTGATCTTTTGGTTTCCACAGTATATTTCTTTCCTCATGCTTGCTAGTGCTGGCATGTTGAAACAGGGGTTTCAACAATCCTACTGGGCTGAACAATTTAGCCCCAGTGCTCGGAAATCTCCAGGGGAACATTTAAAATGCTACACAAGCAAGATTCAGGAATTATGTTTACTGTCAGTAAAGTATGGAAAAGGAGCAAGTGGCTTTCCAGTCTCCTGAGGGCAATATCTTAGCTTGTTGACAGAAGATGAAATTATGGCTGTAGGACAAAAATAAAAGGAGTGTATGGAGCTAGTAAAGCTTGAAAATATGAAAGCCAAAATGTATAAACAAATGGCTAGTAGGGGGAGCATGCTTGGGGTGGGAGGTTGCAGAATATGACATGGTGGAGTGCCACAGCTCAATGTTAGAGTTTTGGTGATTTTATCAGCAAAAACAAACAAAAAAAACCCCAACCAAATCCTGCAGTCTCAACTGTGGTGATGGAGAGTTATAAATAATACTGAAAAAACACTAGCAATTGAGAGCAATTTGCAAAGGGTTCTCTGTAGCATATGTGCAGCTGTTTTTTGTTCTGTATAGGGGACTCTTTACCCCCCACTTCAACAATTGCAGTTCAGTCCTCAAATGAACTTCCATACAGTCAAATAATTTGGTTTCCTAAACTTTTTTTGCTACTGTAGCTGATAGACAGTCCTGCTACAGGAGAGCTAGTGTGAAGTGGCTCATCACTTCTTTATTCCCCCACCTGTTGCAGTTAGTTATTTCCAAGCAAATTTAATTGTGTGTTTCTAGTCAAAACATATGCTGGCATCTGCTAAGTGCAAAGTGCTTATGGTGAATGAAAATAAACGGAGCGTACAGTTTGCGTCTTCGGATATTGTAGGTAGTGAAATAACAACTGTTAAGCCAGGTTTTGTGGGTTTTTTGTGTTCTCTGCAACATTTTCTACTTGCAAATCATGCCTATTTCTCCACAGTAATCCTGGAGCCCATTACTTGCCTTTTTCTTCCTCTGTTCCCTTTTTAGCAGAGATCAAATCCCTTCTATCTACAATTTTTTTATTTATTATTTTTATTTTCACTGAAATAATGGGAAAAAGGTCATGTATTTGAACTCCAGGGATGTTGTGAGAAAACTTTTGTCATAGAGTGCAAATAAAAGTAGAGAATGAAGAAAAGTTGTCCAAAATCAAAAATTAAGAGAGGTTCAAAAAGGTATTTTTTGTACTTTATGCTGCTTGATGGATATATGTTAATTCCATGATTGCCAAAATCTACAGGTTAGGAGTTGACAGAGGAACACATTTCTGTGTCTGGGGAGATCTTCCTGTATGTTGTTCAAATAGTCCTTAAAAGATATTATACTCAGCATGAATAGAAGTTGATGCAGAAATATGCATGAAACACTAAGTGTTAATACTGTTATGCTCAGATTTTTGCACTTCTCAGTGCTCAAAAAACAAAAGGAAGAAAAGGCTACTTTATGGTGGGAAGGACCTCTGGAGGTACATTCTTGAGTCCTCTGCTCTAATCAGGGTTCATTTCATAGTCTGACTGGGCTGTTACCCAAATCTTGGTCACTCAGGTTTTGAAAACATCCAAGGATGGGGCTTCTCCCTTCCTGGCTTCTGGCATTGCTTCTGCTTGGGCTTCTGGGCTTCTGGTCCCAGTGTGGTGCTGCTGGGTTCCTCCGGCTACCAGCACCTTCAGGAGGAAGACAGATAAGTCACCTTCTGCCTGTGAAGGACCAGGCAAAACCTGTGAGATGGAAAGAAAGGACAGGACAGTACACCTCAGAGATGACAGAATAAAACTGTTACTTTAAGATCTGAAAAGCAAAATAGTGTATGAAATAAACAGGTTTATTTCAACAGCAAGTGCTGTTGCTTTGATTAAAATCTGGGAAGATTACAGTGATACCTTGCTAGAAAATGATTGCATTTTTCAAATGGGAAACAAAGTTTCATCTTCTTTAATTATAATGGACAATAAGAGCTTTCTAACCAGCAGAATCTTAGCAGAATTCCATAAATTATGATGAATGCTGTCTCAAGATTGCAATAAAATATGCCTCAACCTTCACTAGTATGTCTTTGCTAAGTGTGTTATTACTGCCACTAGTCAAAAATTGTTCTGTGTTACAACCCATTGCAACTCACTGTAGTATTGTGCTTCTAAAATATAGTTATTTCTCACTGAACTACCCTCCAACACCCTACAATATATTTCAGGATACATGGTACTACAGTACAGTGGTTTTACATAATATATAAAACTTTTTCATTATCTACTGATGTTTATGATTTGAAAAGTCAATAATTATTACCATTAAAGAATATGCGGTTGAGAAAGAGAAAGCTGATGTTTGTGGATACAGTAATCCTACAAAAGACTGATTAAGAGGATTGCCAGGTGCCTTCTTTTTACGGAGCATGACAGGCTTCAGATGTGTTTTTGCTGAGCTCCCTCTGAAGAAGCTCAGCATCCACGGAATAATGATGTCAAAAAGCAATTTGTGTTTCCATTTGATTAGCTCATGTCACTTTTGTCTCTTTTCTGAATTTGCTGTAGAATTCTGCTAAATCCTTTCATTGTTCCATACATGCCTCAACTTGTTCTGTCAAATCGCAGGGCATGATGCTTGTGAAATGATCCTGCAGAATCATCTGGAGCATCTCTTGGGTTTTTCTGGCTATAGCATGGAAGCATGCTGAGCCCAGGGAGGATGGGGCTGATGGCAGGGAAAGGCCCTTCCCTTGGAGGGAAGAGGGATGCTCCCAGTTGATATCCCTCCTTGGTGGTCACTGGGCAAAGCCTCTGACAGTGTAGGAGGAGATTATGATACTGTGTGGCCACCTAAATGCAGTCATAGCCAGGGTCCCCTTTTGCCTGCTCTGGAAAAATAGCTCAGAGACTGCTCATGATCCTGGGTGCTTTGGGAAAGGCATTTGGTTTACTCTTTCGAGCAAATCACATCATGAACAATTTCCTGCACTTAGAATGATTTATTCTAAAATGGGATGAGCAAATGTTCATCTGACAGGCACCCATCCAGGAGTGCTAGCAAGAAGCAGTTGCAGTAGCCTGACTTTGCAATGAAAGTTACAGAAATTTATAAGGGCACTCATCATTGTTGCTTTACCCAGTCCTTCACTGGGTTACAGTCCTTGTATGTCTATCAATGGCTATAGGCCTGTTCTTTCTCCTTATGGTAATTCTGGATGATGTGCTCACCTCCAGAGGGAGAAAATGTATGGGTATATGACAGAAAAGAGAAGTCTTGTTCATTTTGAATGATACCAGAGATGCAATTGTGAAAAGATATTTCCGTGAAGTTTGAGAGTCTGACTGAACACGAACCTTTGAGAAAGTCACTCTCTCCTTGTGCTGTGGTTATTTTACAGAGCTTTAAAATTTTCCTTTTTTTAAATGAACTATCACTAAAATCTAAACCAAGAGTAACTTCCTTCCCAATAAATAAATAAACAAACCCTTTATAATATTGTTCCAGACAGCACAAAAGGGACAGATTACTACATTAAGTAGTGGTATTCAAAATTTCCTTTGCTCTCTGCAGGCTTCTGTGTTTTTGTATATTTGTTTGCTACTTCTCTATGAAAATAACAGGCAAAAATGTTTTCTAAAAATGTATCAGCACCTTATTCGGATTTCTGTATGCTTGGGATGTGTTGTCTAACAAGTGTTTGGGGAGAAGAAGTAATTTTAATAATCTATGTAATATTTCTCATAATACGTCACTTTCAAGAGAGGCTCTTTCTTTATTACAGAGAGCTCTAATACCAGTTAGAGTTTAATAACATCTAGAATGAAACTATTTTATCCTTTTATAAGTTACCTGTAAATGTTCACAAAGTTCTGTATCCTAATTTGTCATTTTCTGCTGCAGAAGAGTAAGTATTGATGAAGTGATGAATCCTTATAAAGCCTTTTCATGGCATGCTATCTTTAATGACAATCTTGCAGTCTGCAGCTGCGATCAGGATAATATATTGCCTGTGACTAAGCATTTTGGAAACTTTCAGCTTTGCTTAGGATCTGAGAATTCAAAGCTTTTAACTCTGAGTGTGATTGTTACCACAGTTGATTATAGACAGAACTGGAGCATCCAGCACAAAAATGTCCCAGCCCCTTGGCTAAGGACATTTGAGAAACGTAGAGCTTGTGCAGTCGTTGTCTGGAAGGAGGCATGGCAGGACTCCAGCCTCCTGCACGAACTTTCCGTTTGTGTCAAGCAATGAGGAAAATAGCTCAGGCCTCTTACAGCTTGGAGTGTAACAGCAGGGAGGCTCTATAGGAAACACTGGCAATATGGGAACTAATTACAGAAGCACTTCTTCAGTCTGTTCTGGAAAAAAAGGTGGAGGAGTAGAGATGCTGTTATGCTTAAGTACAAGTGAAAAGAAGTGAGGAGGAAGGAACGTTCAAATCATTGAAACTCCTACAGATGAAAAGTCCCTGTCCTTGCGAACTGATTTGAATATAAAACAACACTCCATAACAGTAATTCTAAAAAGAAAACTTGGATGAACTTAATAGACCATTTCTACTATAAAGCAAGAGAAAAACTGAGGGAGATGCCAAATTCCAGGGCAGAAAGGAAGTCTGGATACAAACCCTGGCTTAAAGTTCACTGTACCCTGAGGTGCATTGGGCTAGCCTTGGTTTGCTGCTGATCCATGGGTCCCTTCCCCTCCTGAGACTCTGCAGCCACCCCATACTGCACTGAGGTGTCCAGTGCCTCTTTTCCCCAAAGGCCCTGGGCTCAGGAGCAGCTTAGCACAGCTGCTTGGTGTATCCAAGAGAGGGCAAGGGAGAAAAAACCAAAGAAGAGAAGCTGGAGCCTGCTTTTCACATGCTCAGAGTAGAAAACAGTAGCTTCTTGCCTCTTCTGCCTCTGAAGAGTTAGGCTGATAGGTACAAATCGTGCGCTCTCCCATCCTTGTCCCATTCCTCACTTGTGCTGCAGTTCTTTTCGTCAGTCAAAATCTCGTAACCATGCACTTAAAAAATAAAGAGCAAAACTTTCTCTTTTAACTCCTGTTCAGTCTCCCTGCTCTGTTTTTTAGATTATATTAGAAAGCAAATATTCTCTTCGATGCCTCATTTTCCTTTCCTTTTTGTGTGTGTATGTGTGTAACTTTCCTTCAGTCTTAGCTGTGATCTTCAGCAGGGTCTCTCTGGAATCCCAGAGATGAAAAGCCTATGCCGAGCAGCCAAACACCATATCTGTCTTTCAGAAACAATTTTCATTGAAAAGGAGTAGTGGTTTTTCTCCTACATCCTGTCTATCTACTCCTACACTCTTCCCTCCTCGGGACCTTTGCCTTTCATGCCACTGAGATCATTAATTGATTTTTGGTACCTATTCTGTTAATCCACGCACTTGTCACTGTTGTGGTGGTGCTTGGGCACTTTTCTACAGGCTGGAGATCCAAGCTGACTTTCAGCTGGATGTCATCCCTGACTTTCATTTTTTTCCTCTATGTAGTTGCAGAGATGTGCTAGACAGCTCAGATATTTTTATTTTAACTTATGTGTAGAAAGGAGTCTTTTGGTAGGATAGACTGAGAACAATCTTTGTGACAGCTTATTCAAACACAGTGGTCCTAGATATTTCCTTAAATAATTTTTTGGGGTTAGTTTTTTTATAAACCCATATTTTATTTTTTTGGTCAAAACATTGGCTATTGTATTATTTTGTATTTTTTAAATTACTTTCTAGGTAGTTAAGCATTAGACTTTGTGTAGACTGTCTTCCATCATATCAGTATTTTATTGGGTTTTATTGTGTTCTAATTACATATGCAGTTTGGTTTGCTAGTGTAACAAGCTTTGACAGTAGTATACAAAAGATAATTACTAAGATTTGCCCTTACAATTACTCAGTTTGACTTGACTGTGATTATAAATGTTGTGTAATACAGTGTATGTAGGTATGTAGTAATAGGGAACCCCACTCAGCAACTCAGAAGGTAACTTCTGACTCTTCAAAGTTAATGACTGAAACTCAGTAATATTTTCTGCATTACACTGATAATATGCACGAGGATTCTTTTAAATAAAAGAAAAATATATGTACTTTTTCTGGGGCAAAGCTTATCTCAGAAGTACCTAAGCATACTCATCTTTTCTCCTGAGATGGCTCCCCGTCCCCCTATGTGGGGGTATCGTAAGAAATAATTCACCAAAACCTTTTCTTTAGGCAATGACAATGAATTACAACCCTGGACTATTCAAAGTATTACATCTCTGGTCCTTAAATGTTTGTACAGATGAGTCAATAAAATGCTGGATCATACTAATAATTTATTATAAGGATAATTATACAGGAAATAAAAGGGACAGAGAAGGCCATAGTCTACTTGTAAAATTTCTGAACATTAAGAGATATATTAAACGTCTGATGTGAGTTCTTAATGCCACTTAGAAACACTGGTCTTTGACTATGCAGAACACCTTAGAGAACTATTAACAGCCTATAGAATATTGAGAGACCAGTTACTGAAGGTCTGAGCATCAGGGAGAAATAGTGCAAGTTTAAAAGTTTTACTTGGGCTGAGCAGTACACTTTAATTGAAAGAAAACAATAATTGTTAAAGTCACTTAACATTAGCTGTCAGCCTTGTCAAGAACTTACACTTTTTCACCAGTACATTTCTCATTCCTAAAAATCACTTTTGGAGGATCAGAATAATGAGCACAGAACAAGACTCTTCTTTCTAAGAAGGTGGGAGAGGCTTTCTGCTAGCTTCTATGGATCCAGATTTCATTCTGGCATCTTTGTGCAGACTGAAAAATAATGTATCAATAAAAAGTCCTGTTGTATCTCTAAAATATCCTTCTTGCATTCTGAGTATGAGAATCATTAATAGACTGAAGCCAGGAGGCAAGGTTAAAATTATACAAATCTTCAGTCTACTTTCCCCACCCCCACTGGAAAACATTTTAGAGTTCCCTTTCTCCCTCTTGTAGCTAATTTTGACCTTTAAACTTGGTGGTGATGAATCTGTGTGAATATTAGTGATGCATCATATTGTCCAACTTTTTTGGAAGCAAAGTACCTTGCACATCATGTCTATGCTAAGTGCTGTCACTGAGATGACAGGACTGATAATTTTGTTTGTTTGTTTTAAGAAATTGTACAAACCGACCACTATGCCCATTAATATATTTTTCAAAACTGAACGTACAAGATTAGGCTGATTAGGGCAGGTGAGGATAGTACTTTTAACCCTTTAATTTTAGATTTATCTTTTTTGATTGTCTATATAATGAAAAGAATCTATGTTGGGACATTACCAAAACTGAGCTTAGGTGGCAAGTCCTGGTCACTTAGTCTGGTCTTTTTTCATTCCAGGTCAAAAAGCAGGTGGGTTAGTATCACTCATTTTTTCATTTTCATTATAGCTCATGTTTCCCAGTGTTCTCTGTCATGTTTTAAAATCAGTCACTGGAAGCAATGTGCCCTAATTTCTCCAAGCCTTGCTGAAGCCTCGAGACTGAACGTATGTTTTTCTTGCATGGAATTGAACTTGATACAACAGCAAGAGACAACAGGCTCTCTAGGCACATTTTTCTTACAAGATCTCGCAGGAGACCTGGTAATGAATTACTGGGTCAGCTCTCCATCCTGCATGCAAAAGAGAGCAAGGATGCAGAATTACCTCCAGCTGTTGCCCATACACACCCTCACCTTCCTTTTCACTGGACTCCCTTACCCTCTCCTAGGTACTTTGAGCACATTACACCAGAGGCTGCTGGCTGTGGAGTACCAGGAGGTGAAGTGCTTATGACTGACCCCATGCATCTCAGGGACTAAAGATAAATTTTAAACCAGGGTTTGTATCCACATTTTCTCTGTGTCCTAGACAGTGATTGTTCATCTGCCTTGTAAGTTTCCTTACACCATAGTAGAAATTATCTATTAGTTTCCTCGGAATCTGCTTTGAGAATGAATGCCTATGGAGTGTTGTTAAATATGCAAAGTAGTACAAGAGAAAGCTTTCTGTTACTTGCCTTGCTTGCCATCACCAGCCTTTTAATAGTTAATATAAACCATTTTGATTTGAGTGGCTTTTGTTTGTTTGAGAAGAGAGTTAATTGTATGTTCCTGAAGAGATTATGAAATTGGGGTTATGGTCACCAACTTTTTAAAAAACAAATTTTACTTAAAGGATGAAATCTTTGTCTTATATAGAGAGACTTTAATGTAAATAAGCAGACATTTGAAGTATAATAGACATTTAAAGTGAGATTTAAAAATTATTTACCATTATAAAAACTGCTCTGATGGAATCATGGAAATATGGGGTGGGAAGAATCCCTCCTCTTTCATATAATATCCCTAGACTGAGTTATTTATGTGTATTTTATAAAAAATAATTTAATTTGTCGACAACTGTAAAGAATATTCCCTGAGACATGTAATAAAGCAGTCTCTTTGAAGTACAGGAATCAAAGCAGTTGGTTTGAAGCTCTGTACTCAGGGACACAAATGCTGACTTGTGGGTTGTTTAAGTTAGACTGCATGACCTCCTCTTGGCCAGTGGAAGGGAGGATGTGTGCTAACCAAGGAAGAGTCTCTTTCCCTTTTAAAATTCCCCAACCCCAAACTTCTCTCTCAAATGCATGTCACTTACTGTTCATGCTCATGATTGTTTTTTGTTCACAGACAGGGCCCATCCTCATTCACAGCTCTAAGTCAAGTCTCTCTTAGGCCTTAAAAGAAGTGATGCAGGTGCTCTCCTGAATGAGATTGGAGGCTTCTGGGGTGGCTGCTCTCTGGGCAAGCTGCACACTGAGCAGGGATGTTTGATCAGGAGGACATGTGGGGACTGGGGGGGAACAGAAATCCTGTGGTGCAAGCTCATGCCCTGCTCGCAGAACTGGCTGCTCCAGTGCATGGCACCAGCTGTTGTGTCACGCCATTCTGGAGACACATGTGTTCAAGACCTAGGAGGCAAATAACATTTCTAAGCATTTTTTTGTGCTGGCCCCTGCTCCCTCCCACCTTCCCTTTTTTGTTTGCTTTACACTGTGAGCGTGAAGCGCTGTTGGTAATATTCTGCTGAATGGGAACCCAAACATATTATACAGGACAAGCTTTTGAAGAGATGAGAGCTTTCCTAATGTGATTGGTAGTCAGAGGTACTTTAAGGAAGTGGCAGTTCTCTTTGATGTCCTGGGCTCCATATATTTACGGACAGTGTTGCAGAAAAGGAATAGAAGGACAGTAGTATGGTTCTTCATTCCAAAATCGTTAGCTGTGTAAAGAAAACTTTGAAGCTGTAAGATTTAGGAAAGGTAAATGTTCATGCCTCAGGAGAGAGATTATGAGTTCCAGGAAGCTGAGACCAGATAATTCTGTGGTTTGATATTCTGATCTGCCTATCATAGAATGTTTTGGGTTGGAAAGGACCTTGAAGATCACCTAGTTCCACCCCACTGTTGTGAGTGTGGACACCTTCCACTAGACCAGGCTGCTCACTGCTCCATCCAGCCTGGCCATGAACACTTCCACAGATGGAGCACAGCTTCTCTGGGCAACCTGTTTTGGTGCCTCATCACCCCCACAGTGAAGAATTTATTCTCAGTATTTAATCTAAACCTACGTTCTTTCTCTTTACCATTCCTCCTTGTTCGGTCACTACGTGCCTTTGTAAAAGTCCCTCTCCAGCTTTCTTCTAGGCTGCCTTTAGGTAGTGAATGGCTACTCTAAGGTCTCCCTGGAGCCTTCTCAAAGCCAACCAACCTCAACTCTCTCAGCCTTTCCTTGTGGGAGAGTTGTTCCAGTTCTCTGATCATCTTTGTGATCCCTCCTTTGGACTTGCTCCAGCAATTCAACACCTTGCTTGTGTTGGGAGCCCCAGCCCCAGACCCAGTACTCCAGGTGAGGTCTCACAAGAGCAGAGCAAAGGGGAAGAATCACCTCCTTTGACCTGCCGGTCACTTTTCTTTTGATGCAGCCTGGGATTCAGTTGGCTTTCTGGGCTGCAAGCACATGTTGCCAGGTCATGTTGAGCTTCTCATCCAGCTATACCTCCATGTCATTTTGTGGTCTTTAGGTTGCTGGAATGGTTTCAATTATAAGTGTTGAATGGATTAACAGTAGTTGGAAATATTTGAAAACTACATTTTTGCACTGATTTCTAAAGAAGGTCAGATGTTTACTGTTATGGTCCCTCTCCATCTTCCCTGCCCTTTGAATGCTGAAAAGCTAATGTCTGACAGATAGCATTTCAAATCTAGTTGTGTGCACTTCATTGCAATATTTTGCAATCCTTAGAAAACATTTTAGGAAATAATTTTGTAGTGGCTAATTTAGGAAGAACTGAGTTGAACAGAGGTGATGATTTTATCTCAGGTCTGCCTGTTTCAAGCTGCATTTCCAGGAAAGGAAAGAAATACTGTGATTTCTGCTTTGATACCAAAACTGTAGCTGTTTTCAAATTTTCCCCTTATGTAATATTATTGTAGCTGATTTCTATCACTTTAGCTGATAAGAGGAAGAATGCTAATTAAAGTAGTGCATTATCTTTGAAATAATTGTTGTTTTATTACTTTCTTTTCTTGAAGAAACTCTTACTTTGTCTATGTTAAGACCATTAATACTTTTTTCACTTGAGGAAAAGTGTTCTGCTCCTCTTTAGAAGGGCTGAGGAAGTAACTTAAAATATTTCAGAAGAACCATCAGGTTTTCCAGTCCTCTCAGTCTGACAGTGCTGATAAGTGTGCATTCTCAGTGAAATGTTCTTTTCAGCAGTGATAGCATAAGGTATGCAAGCCACAGAAGTCACATTAAACTATCAAGATGATTCTTACTATGACTCTGATAATGTTCATGCTGCCTTGATGGGAAAGAAAGAATTTTCATCTTAGCTCTGTAAAAGAAATACAGGGTGACAAGGCTAGCTGAGTGTTGAAGATAACTATCTCTACTCTGTGTAACAGAGTCTTATATCAGTAGAGTTATACCAGTGTAATTTTGGGGTGGTGAAATGGAGAATGTCCCCAAGCACATCTGGTTGTTCAAGCAGTTCTCTGCCTTCTCTTTCATTACAAGTGTACTATAATATCTACTTGGTGATGTTGCTAAATAGAAAGTTTATTGGCTCCCTTCATGGGTTTTGTGTAGCACACTGAATTTTTCTGCTATATGAAAAGCCAAATCTTTGTAAGTACAGGCAACTTAAATGTATATAGGGTTTCCTTGCAACCTACCCCAGCATTTTCCACAGATCATAGAATCATAGAGTAGTTTGGGTTGGAATGGATCTTTACAAACCACCTAGCCCAACCCCTCTGCTGTGTGCAGGGACAACTTCTAGTAAATCAGGTTTCTCAGAGCTCAGTTGAACTTGATTTTGAACTCTTCCAGTGATACGTGATTCAAGAGTCTCTCAGGACAGGAGATGCAAGGACCCACTTGCCTGATAGACACCTTTGGGGTAGGCAGGAAAGAGAAAGGTAAAATGATGCAGTGAAATCAAAACACCTCACTGTAGTATTCGTGTTAGTTGTGGTCATCAGGCTACTGTCTCTTCTGAGGTGCCTTCCTATTATTTTGATTTGTAATTTGATTTGGGAGAGTGTCTGAGTAAGAACTTTGTACTGATCCAGGAGCTGCCTTCATTCATTGTAATAGTACCCACGAGATGTAGCTGAGTCACCAAGCTGGGTTATTTTTTCTAATGTACATCTGTGTTTTATTTAATTATAAAGTCCAGATCCTCCTGCTTTCTGTTACAGGCTTTTTATCTTACTCTGTTCATGTCAAAATCAATTTGTAGTTCTGTGGTGTACATATGAAATTAGTTTTAATTTGCTATGTGTTTCCAAGGGTGACTGACATTTAATATTTTCTTCTGAGGGTCTCATTAGTACACTGTACCCATAATCTATTCTATGGGTGTAATGACAGAGGGTAAGTGAGCTATTGAACAGCATCCATCTGTTCACTTAGTGAATGGCCAGAGGGAAATACACAGGGAAAATAGATGGATAATTGTTAGCATTTCTCTATTTTGCAGCTTAGAAAAGTCACATGGTGTGCTGTGGGCTTCAAGGATTTTGGCTCTCCATGACCCAGAGGGTGCTTCTTAGCAGTACTTTGTACATGCCAAGTGATGAAGAAGTTATGGCAAAACCTTTAGAGGCAGAAATGATTTTCAAGCACAAGAGCCCTTGCTGCACAGTGAAAAAAGCAATGCCTTTTATGTTCCTAACGTCTATATAGAGAAGCAAGTTAAGTTTAATCTGGTAACTGTGAGCCCGCTTTTATCTTGTCCATACGTATGTGGGTGCATACCACTTACAGCCATTGGCTGGCTTTATTCTTGCTGTCCTACCAATGACTTTTCTCAGGGGTTTTGAAGGACCTGTATGGTTAAAATCTTGTGTCAACAGAAACTACAGAAGAAAGAGTAGTTTTTCTTTTGTTTTTCACATGGTCTCTGAAGAAGCTGTCTGCTTTGTCTCTAGGCTTTAATGAGCTTGGAGGAAGGGTGGGAGGATAATAAAATAAAAAGTAATGCCCAGAAGGCAGGGAAAAAGGAAAGAGAGCGGCACGCAGGAGAAGAGGCAAGAGGTGGAAGAGTCAGTGAGAAAAAGGAGCATAGCAGCAGTAGTGTTACAGTGTAGCACAAATGAAAGGCAACTGGAAGTAGCATTTGTGCATACCATCAGAAATATTATTAACAAAGGTCTATAAAGGTTTTGAGAAAACTTACCCATCACTCTTCTCCTTGGCAACATCTTTGCCCATGTTCCTTGCCCATGTTCTCACCCTTCAAGAATAGTATGTATTTCCAGTGCGCTTTGAATTAATGAAAGAGAGATCTACTGTGGTGATTTGTGGAGAAAGCAAAAGTATTGTATTTGGTACTTAAGGAATTATGGAGGGGTTCGTATTTGCCTCCAGGTGATATGAAATTTTCCTCTATTTCTTGTTACCTGTAAGTAACAATATGGCAACTTTCATTCGCAGTTTATAGGGTGTTTTGACTAAAAAATTGAAGTTGAGTGGTTTGAAAGAGGCTTGATACCTAAACTTTATTTAATCTGTTCAGGGAGGGGCTGCCACCTTCTTTTGTGTATTTAAATTATGCTGTACAGTGGTATCCCCACTAGTAACTTAGCACATTGTGTTAAACTGAGACCTTTTTCATTTTGTTAAAGCATCACTGGATCTGACTGTATACTTATTGAGTATTTTTCAGTAAGTTTTATTAATAAGCTGTATGGAGCAATTTGCCTTATAATTTTAGTGTCTGAAAAGTATTTCATTGAGACGTTTTGGAATTCTTTGCTTCTCAATGTAGTGACTAAATATTGTTTGATGATTTTTCCCTGGCAGAAAAATTTGTTTTGTATTAGTCATATTTTTATTAAAAATAGACTATTTTGATTGTTTTTATCTGGCAAATTAATTTCTGTTCACTAGAAGAATAGTGATTTTTCTATTAAATACAAAGATATAATGGATTAGGAAAAGGCTTTCCTTGTGTCAACATAAATACTTTATATTGGGATTGTTTTCAATAATGGATCTTTTAACTGGAGTAGTCAGTGCAATCATCATAAATACTGAAAAAAAATATATACTGAAAAAGAAGCAAAGAAAAATTCAATTAAGTGATTATGAGATAACACAAATCTGTGTGAAAGTAGGTAAAGAGAATGATGACTTATAAAGCAAAGTATTTCAAATCTCTATCCTGGTGAATTCTTGAGATTAGTTATTTCAGGATATTGACTTCTGTCACACTGTGGCATAATTCACATGATTTGTCTTGGTGATTTTGGTTTTGTGTGTTTCTTCAGGTGAAACAACAAAAAAAACCCAACAACCAACATGCAGGGTTTTTTTCCCTCTGACCTTTTGTTAGATTCATCCTAAAAATCTGTTGTGCTGTTCATATCGTTCTCCACCTCTGTCTGATAAAATTCCCCTGTCTCACTCATTATTGCTGAGGTGCCTGTCATGGTGATGCAAGAGCAGGACAGCTGGTAAGGGCAGAAGAAAGAGCAGATTGTACTGTAAGATTGCACAGTTATTTATGCCAGGGCAAAGGACAAGCAGAGCATTGCTTACCAGAGCAACTGCTCTTATCTAGACGTTTTATAGTGCTTTTGAAGTTGCATCTGCTGTTTGTGTGTCGTCACAGAGCCTTTGACTTTCATCAGTCTGTGTGACCTGTGGTAGTGCAAGCTTTTCTCATTTGCACAAATGTTACTCTGCACTGCAGAGGGGTTGCCTCGATTTCCCTTACATTTGATCCTGCTATGAATTCTTGCTTTTGCCATGTGCTTTTTCCATGTCCTTTTTATAGAAAACTCTTTAAGTAATTTTTTTGGTTTTGTTTTGTTTTATCCTGAATTCATGTGGAGCTTGTACTTTAAAAAATTGTGACATTATATTTAGATACATGCATTCACTTACATATTCTATAGAAAAAGTATTTAGATATGTAGTAAATAACTGCTAATAATTGCATGCAATATTTATCCTCATTTTTTTAATAACATTATATTAATTACCTGGTTGTAGCAAGCCATTACTTTTATCCATGTAAATCTTAAAACAAACAAACCCAAAAAACCTCCCCCATCCTTTCATCAGAAAATTTTTATTCTTGCCATAAATACAAGCATATTGTTATTAACTTTCTCCAGTATTTCTCCAATATTCTGCTCCATTTGTATAGATACTAGTTTTACTTTATATGTAAATATAAGGTTTATATTTTTATGATATGAATATATAGTATAGCTTTATACTTTTAATACAATTTAGATTGTTTTATATATATATAACTTATATTCTTTATATTACAAGGATAGCGTATGTCTTTATGTTAAGAAGTGACTTTGTTTTAGGAGCTTATTAAAATGAGAGTGAAAGAACAATTAAAAGTATGTGTTTTTTATTCGTCTTCAGTTGCCTGCAAAAAAAAAAAAAGTAAGGACTTAGGTCTCGTTCTTTTCTCAGCTTAAATATTAGGCTAGGCTTTTTGAAACTTGCTAATCAGTCACACCCAGCTCCTCTCATGCCCCATACAAAAAATCATATGGAGGTATAAGGTTCAGTATGATATTAGAATCATCTTTCTATATGAGAAATTGCATCACTGAAGATGGTTTTATTGCATGTGGGAATTGGCCATCTTTATATGTAGCTACCCGTCTTTCTATTAATGACCTGTGAAAACAGAAAAGAAAAATGACAAAAATATATTCTTGAGATTCAGAAGTTAAAATTTCCCTTTTGTAGTAAGTCTATTAGAATGTGTTCTCTCTCAAAAACAAAAAATGCCAGTGTTTGCATCAGCTTATTTTCCTTTTAGTCTAACGGCTCTTCTAAATTATTCTCCCAAATGGCCTAACCATTTGGAAAAACATGTGAAGGGATGAGAGGATTGAAAGGAAAGGTGTATCTTCAACGTTTGCTTTTCATATCAATGAGTGAAATATGGGGGACAATATATCAGCTACAGAAGAGTGTGCTTTAGCTTTTATGCTGCTAAACCTCTCCCATGCCTGATGTGACTTTAATATAGTTTGGTCACTTTTCCCTGGACTTCCTGGCCTGAAGCAAGGCTCCTCACTGCATTTTAGCCTATCACAGCAATTATATCACTTCAGAGCTCAGCTAAGCTTGTCAAGCTTGTCTACTCAGGTTAGGCAGAAGACAAGACGAGACAGGAGAGGGGAAAATATGGGAATAAGGATCAAGTGCTGCATGAACAGAAAAAAAAAAAGCACTGAGATTTAAGACTCTTTAAACATATGTTTAACATTCGCTCACATTGAATATATTAAGCATTGGCGTCCTGACAAGTGTTTTTATAGGCACCTTCTTTGGACTCCAGAGTCAATTTGATCTTGCAAATTCAGTGGAACTTGCCACTTTCAAAATTAGTGGTGCTGCTGGACACGGGTCCACAGTGTGCACTTGGATCCCAGAGAGCCAAGCATACCCTGGGCTGCATCAAAAGCAGTATGGCCAGCAGGTGAAAGGAAGCAATTCTTCCCCACTACTCTGCTCTTGTGAGACCCCACCTGCAGTGCTGCATCCAACTCTGAGGTTGCCAGCACAGGACATTGAACTGTTGGACTGAGTCCAGAGGAGGGCCACCAAATTGATTAGAGGAATAGAGCAAGTCTTCTACGAGCAAAGTCTGAGATACTTGAGATTGTTTAGCCTGAAAGATGGGGTGACCTAATTGCAGCCTTCCAGAACCTCAGGGGAGCCTGCAAGAAATCTGATAGGAGACTTCTTACAAGGGCATGTAGTGACAGGACAAGGGGAATTGGCTTTCAACAGAAAGAGGGTAGGTTTGGATAAGATAGCAGAAAGTAATTCTTTACTGTGAGGATGATGAGGCACTGGAACAGGTTGCCCAAAGGACTGGAGAGGCACCATTCCTGGAAGTGCTCAAGGCTGGCTTGAATAAAGCTCTGAGCAACCTGATCTAGTGGAAGATGTCCCTGCTTAGGTGCATGACCATTTTTTGGCCAAAGAATGCACACCACTAAAAGAAAGATATGGAGATTCTGTCCTTTTAGTTTAAAATATTACCTTCAGTTTTTTCTTCCAAGTTATAGAAAGAAGTAAAGAAGGCTTAGAATGTAAATGTGCTGTCTTCCCCAAAAGGAAATCCTGTTTTAGTCGAACTATCTTCAGTTGAAGTGAATATTGTTCCTTTCTCGTTTCTAAAGTAGCTTTCAGTGGGGAAATTTATACAAATATAGATTATTCTTACATAACAGCAAGGAGTTTGACATTGCAATTCTGCAGAGTCAAAAGCAGATACTAAATGTCACACAGCTTTAGTAAACGTCTACTGTGACTACACATACAGATATCTTGTTTACGTTTTCCTACAGAAGAATAGTTCTAGGAGTAAGGTGGTTGACAGAAATGAGCTGTGTCCTTTCGGTGGCTGTTGGACTACTGAGAGTTTTAGTTTATTTCAATAGTGCAACCTTGGAGCAAATCTCATCTGCGGTTTTGTGAATGTTGCAAAGCCACCTTGATGCATGCAAAATAGACACGCGATGAAACTAAACTGGAAGAAAATTGCAGTTTAGAAGCCAAAATTATAAGTAAAAGACTTTGAAATTCTATATATTTCATGTGTTTTAATTCACTGTAACCTCTTTCTCAAAATGCTTCACTTGTGGCTTTGAATCTCTCCACTGAGCGATGAAGCAGAAAACACTTGGTATGCATCTGCAGTATTTAATTTGGGACTGAAATAAGTTCAAAACCAAATGCTTTTTAGTATTTCTAGGTGATTACCAGCATATGAAATAGAGATTAAAAAACTGAAACAGACCAAAAAAAACCCAACCAACCAAACAAAAAAAAACCAAAACCAAACAAACATTAGTATTAATCTATGCTTCTTTACCTCTGGTTTGTGCTTTGTTGGTTTTTTGTTGTTTTTTTTTTTTTTTAAATAATGCTCTACAATACTTTTTTTTATGCTAATGTAGTAGGAAGCAGAATTTTCTTTTTCTATTTCCAACTCTTTGATGAATGACTGTCAGAATTGATTTTGATATGGAAAACTGAAAGGCTCTTATGTTTTTTTTTTTTGATTGATGGATTAAGTTCGTATTAATATAAGGATATCCCATTATGAATCCTTTAACTTTGGAAATAATCTGAAACTATACAAATCTGTATGATTCCCAGTCTTTATTTTTGTGGCTTCAGAGAAGTGTTTTCTGGAAACAAACAAAAAATTATGAGACAATTTGAAATCTTAAATATTTTGTTATTCCCTTTATTCATTGTCATTGATTTGAAATTTTAGATTTATTTCTCTGAAAATTAATTGTAGAAGCAATTGTTTCAATCCCTGTTGTAAGAGAAAGAATTGTAATCAGTCTTGAAGCATCTCTGTCTACTTGGAGACAACAAAACCTCTTATCTAAGTTCTGATATCTAGAAAATTAAAAACTATAAAACCTCTTATTGGAGTTTTGATATATTTAGGATTATAAATATTTGTGGTTATATTTTGTGGCCTGTTTATCAGCATTTACTAAGGATGCATTATTGGGATACAACTCTACACTCTGGGCTTAATTTTCAGGCTACAGATTTGAAATGCAGAAAGGTAAATCCTGCAGTGTTTAAATCTATTAAATGTAAAAAGAACTTCACAGAGGGGATGAAATTCAGGAAATCACTTGCTTCTATGATCTACATTTTCCTTTATTTGGAAAAAATACTATGTATTTAGGAAAGAAAGAAAGAAATCAAAATACTTGAAGAATCTATGTAGAGGCTATGGCAACATTTTTATTTTTTCTCTTTTTTAATGAAAAGGATACTGAGTAAGCAGGAGAGTGAATATGGAGCATAAGATAATCTGGTGCTTTCTGTTTTTCAAAAATTTAGTTGGAATAATGTGTATCTCACCCCTGAGCACTGACTGGAACATACATCTGTTTAAACATTGTCTTAAGGGTTACCTTACTTACATTACAGACCAAAGACAAAATTCTCTGTCTGGTATTTTTGCAGAATAATTGTAAACAGGGGCAGAGAGAATATATGTGGTTCTGCTTATCAGTTCTGACCTTTCTAAAAATTTTAGCACTGATGAAATTTCCCAAAAAGCATTTATATGAACTAATTAGGTGACATTTATATGAACTGAAGGTGACATTTAGATATGTCATGATAAAAGATACTTCCAGAACTTTCTTAATTTATGTTGCAAACCTGTTAGTATTTTCATTTGTGTCTCTATAGCTAGTGTGGGAAGATCCTGAAATAGGTTCCAGTTTGTGTTAGGTTGAGATATAGATAGATAGATAGATAGATAGATAGATAGATAGATAGATAGATAGATAGATATATCAGTGGGCTTCCTCAGAATTTACATTGGTCTGACATTATCCAGGCCAAATTTCAGTCTTGAAAAGATCCCAGGCAAGACTCCAAACTCTTCCCTTTGAACTCTTGAGATGATGTAAACTCACTGAGTTCCCTGAAGTTGACGTGAATTTATTTTCCCTCTTTTTGCCTTCTGAGTGAGGATTTTTTTAATATGTAAGTGTGTATGTCATATCTAGCTGTTAGGTGTAAGTATACAACATATACTGCAGAGCCTTTCATGTTAATTCAATGTAGTCAGTAGTGGGTGTGACAACGAGGTGCCATTGATGTAAAGAGATCAAAAAATAAACAGTACTGACTCACCCGTCAGTCATTCCTTTGCTCTGGTGTGGCAGCAGCAGAAATGGCATCTTGGGGCTCCTCACTTGCTGTTTCTTACCCAACACCCTCTGTACCCCACTGGCTCACTGCAGGGGCTCCTACCGGCTTTGCTAAAATTGGGCTGAACATAAAACACAGTTTGGCTAAGTTTTATTAGAGTGCATTTTCTGGCCAGTGGTAATAACACTAAAGTGAGTGAAAATGGGAGAAAAGAGGACAGGATAAAGTACGTGTAAATCATACCATAAGCAAAGATCACCTGTCATTCTCAAGCAGTTTATTCTGTTTTGGAAAAGCAATGCCAAAATTAAAGATGACAGATGATGACAACTGATTTATACTGTTACTTTTATGATATCTTTATGTCCTATGTGTGTACTTATAAGAAGAGATATGAAATATATGAATTCTTTTCTTTGGTTCATCCAAAGTTCAGAAAGATAGAAAGAGCTGTCACTTCAAAGAAATACTTCTGTCCAGAGATACACTGAGAACACAGTGCTCTGTCAAGGATCCTATCAAGGGAGTAATCCCACATATTTGTCCGTGTATCTCAAGTATTTTCAAATATACAATTGATTTTTGTAGCAATTCCCAAAACTTGCAGCTTTTCTGATGTTGTCTGGCTTTCCTCTTGTGTAACCAAACCAGAGCAGTGGGGGGACATGGAGGGAGGGCACAGAGGGACTAGTGACAGCCCAGGGGTAATTGATCGGTTGCCGTCTTTAGTAGTTTGGGGAAGGATGTAAGCAGCATAACAACCTCAAGGAGGGAATGAAAGCTCTTACAGCTTCAGGTTCTTTCCCAGCTCTAACAAAATGGAAAATTGGTTCTAGGGAGCATTTTAAATAGAAATGATTTTTGCATAACTCTGTTTTGCTGAGATTACTGTTAGGAAATTCTCATGTCTTGGAGTGTTCTCATGACTAAGAGAAACTTGCATATTGTCAGAGATATGTAACCTTGAAGTTCAATTACACATGAAGAAATATTAGAGCAGCAGTAAGAGCTTGAAATATAACCATCACTACATAGAAAGTCACAGATAAGTGTGAAGAATAGAGTTGGGAAATTCTTTACCCATACAGAAATGTCTAAATTATGAGGTGTTTTCAAACAAAGCCTTCTATTTCTATTAAATATGAGAATTCCATTGTCTGTCTGGTTTTAAGGCATCATTCTCTGTCACCTCTTGCTTAGGGCCCTCTCTCCCCACATCTTCCTGCCAGCAGATTGAAAGTGGACACTGTTCAGATTGGTTTGAGTTTGAGTTTTTGTTTTTTCCTTACAGGGAATTTCTCTCCCATTATCCACTGTTGGCACAGCCAACATACAACCAGTCAAGATGGCAAAAACAATAAAAAAAAAGGCTTAGCTATTCTCCAAATCTTTATCTAATTGAAATGATACATGGCACAACTTAAATTTCACTAACATAGCTGCAGTCAAAGATGTTTTGCTAAGCGTGGCTGACACGCAAAATTTTAACCAACTAGATTTTATTTTGTTTGTCAGAAATGTGTGTCTTGCTTCAGCAAAAGACTCAAAGGATTTTGCCAAGATGTAGCCATGTGACTAAATGTAGTTCTCTGTTTAATACCTAGGCAGCTTTCCGTGCCTTTTTGTTTTGTTTTCAATCTACATTCAGCTTGTGTAGTCTTGCCAACACAGAAGTCACCAGCAACTCCGAATGCCCAAATTTTAATGTAGTTGAAGTGCAAAATAGCTGTTAATCATGACTTCCTGATTTGAGGAATTTAGCATATTTTTTTAATGATCTGTGCTAATTTACTGAGTTTGCAACTTAATATGTTTCATTTTGCAAAACCTTAGAGAGGACAGTAAAGTTAACTGGAACTGTGTTAGATTTTCATGCATACTCCTTTATAAAAAATGTGTCAGAAATGAGAATGAATATTTTTCTTATTACAAAAAAGTTTCTGTGATCTGACATTCTTCTGACCAACAATCATTATGAAGTGTACGATTATGTTGGTAATATATATTTTACAGTTTGAGCTAAATGAGGTTGAGATCATCATTGAATGCAACAAAAATCAGTGAAGTACTGAATTTTAATTAGATTTTTGTATAAAATAAACTTCAGTAGAACAAGAGGAAATTACTGAACTGCAATTTTTTGTAACTGTTAAAAGTTATTAAAGATAGGTATTTAGAAAGCATTCTATTTCTTAGGTAATGTATGCTAATTAATTTGCTATTTGAAGGTAATACTGCATTAATAAATACTTATATCTAGTACAATTTGATAGATTAAAATTGCTTTAGCAACTGTGCTGCTTGTGAAAATATAAACCAAGCCATGTAGTTGATGTTTTTAAAAGCTTAATCCAGAGGCATATAGAAGATTTGTTGGAACACTGAGGGGACGTACATAAGTACTTTACATCCACAGTTATGGTCAGAAGCAGCCAAGAACCAATTCATCTCTTAAACAAGCTTTTGACTTGCTCTGATTTATTCCGGCTGATGTAACACTTACACTAGTTTCAAGTACAGAGAGTAAGATACAGGACTTGAGCCCATATATTGAGGGAGCTGGAGTTGTTTAACTTGGAGAAAAGGAGGCTCAGGGATGACCTCATCATTCTATACAACTACCTGAAAGGAAGTTGTAGTGAGGTGGGAGTTGGCCTCTCCTCCCATCGTTTTCCCCTAGCAACAAGATAAGAGGGCATAGTCTCAAGCTGTGGCAGGGGAGGTTCAGGTTGGACATCAGAAGGAATTTCTTAACAGAGAGAGTTGTTAAACATTGGAATGGGCTGCCCAGGGAGGTGGTGGAATTGCCATCCCTGGAGGTGTTCAAGAAATGACTGGACATGGCACTTAGTGGTGTAGTTGACAGGGTCAGTTAGAGGTTGTACTGGATGATATTAGAGGTCTTTTCCAACTTAAGTGGTTCTGTGACTAGAAATTTCTCAACCAGCCAATAAGGCAAGTCATGGAAGATTTCTGCTGGGAAAGGGAGGGATTGAGGGGGGGGGGGGGGGGGGGGGGGGGAAAAAGTGGGAGNGGGGGGGGGGGTGGAGAAGTGTGTAGTACAATGTGTAGTACCTTTGTTACCTTTCCATCTTTTTAAAATGCTGAAAGAGAGGCAAAGAAAATGGCAATGGAATTTAAGGTGATATAAAGATTTTAACATACTTTTTAATGTGATTCCTGGAAACATTCTTCCAAGTGATGCATGTAGTCCAATCTCCTGGCAATAACAAGACACAAAAATGTATCTTTTAATACAGCAATTATCATAAGTATTGGTGTTCATAATATATTATTTTGAAGTATGACTATTCTGTTAGATTAGTTTCAAACAGAGTAGGTGGGTTTTTGTCCTCTCTCTGTAATCAAGCTTACTTGCCATTATCAATGTGAACGAAACTCAGAGAAAAGCTTTTAAAACTCTTCTCACAATGGCTGTTTCTTTTCTTCATGCATGCATATGGCATTCAACATTTGAATCAGCTGTTCCAGGTCAGTGTGCCCAAGACTACATTTAATGTCCACAAGCAGTTTTCAAGTGTTCAACCCAAGACATGAAAAAACAGATTCACTAGTCATTTGAGAATATCCCAGGTAAATTTTCAGAGTAAATGTTCATAATGACCTCCTATACTGTCTTTCTGAATTTCAAAATGGCACCATATCAAATACAGTGCTTCACATTTTAGTTCAAAAGTTCTTTTACCTTGTGGCAAGTCATAGAGTTGATGTTGTTTATTAATTTAAAAAAGCGAATTGGCTTCTTCCTTCTGATTTGAAAGCAAAAGTTGGTTTGCATTAGATTGGTCTGGAAATCATCATATACAAATGATTTTCCTAGTTATAAAACTTGTCCATTATACTACTCATGGAAATTTTCCTGGTGAATTGCACATAAGGTCAGGTGTCTAGTAATCTCAGTGAAATATATTTATAGTTTATGGACATATAGTTCTCTTCTAACTGGTGTTGCTTCTAGCTCATCCTGGGACTCTTAATTGGATTATTTTCCATATTTAATCATGTAAAATAATTAGCCAATTTTTGTCTATTTCCTAGAATTTTCCATCTTCTGTGGATATAATTCTGCAGTGTCAATATGAGTTATTAACAATAGTTAAGAACTGTGCCAATGGTAAAATTGCTTCTACACTAAACAGAGGAAAGATCTTTTGAGTGAGCAGATTCTGCTTTGTTCCCTAATTGTGCAGTCTCAGTTCCTGCAGAGGTAGTTGGTGAACTTTAAGAACTCTGAATAATTAATTTGTCTCCAGTAACATCATGTAAAAAGGCAAGGATACTTTGGTCTCAGCAGCACCAACAACTTCAAAAAAGTATTACTCTTGGGTTTCACAATACATATATGCAGCTATGCTGAAAACTAGTATTCTCTGCCTGTCACCCATTCCTAGTGTTATGGTAAAACTGTTTGTGCAGCTGTGTGCTGAAACACATTGGAAAACTGATGGATCGTTTTTTCTTGAGGGAGGTAGAAAAAGGTGGAAGGGAAATTACCAAGAGATTGTCTAATGTTTTATGTCATAAACTGTAGCAAATGTTTCTGTAGGCATCCAGAGAGATTGCTTACAGGTTATAATCTCCATTTGACAAAAGTGAAATAAGTTACAAGATTTAAAGCATCATTCAGAAGCATTTTCCAGTTAGGTCTAGAGTGCGTGAAGTTAAAAACTGCTTAAATGCTGTGAGCTCGCTTCTCCTGATGCAAAGATGTAACTTTCACATTGTGAGTAACTGCTGCAATCATTTAATAGTAAAGCTGCTGTTAACCAAAACTGACAGAAAACTATTTTCAGACATAGAACAGTACCAGCAAAAGTAAAAGTGATTTAAACTCTTTGAAGCTCTATAGTGCTCATAAAAAATGTTAATACCTTAAGTACTACCAATTATCACTTTGTTTTATTAAAGGAAAAAAAAATCCATTCTTAAATAGAGATTTTTCAAACTTCAATATCTCAAGATGTATTTTCTTAATCATGAGTAATTGATCTATGCCCTATAGGATTACCCAGAAATACATATGTAATCTGCACCAAGAGGAGGCAAAAGTCTTTTGTTTGTTTCTGCTCAATTTTTCCAACCTGTGTGCTAAGGAGTTTCTACCATCTTTATCCTTCTGTACATCACAGTACATCAGAACAGTACAGCCGGCATGTAGAAGCAAAGAGAAACACACAGAAGTGAAAGCAGAAGATTAAACACACTAGTCTAAGGCATTTCTAGCCCAGAAATGAGCATCTCACAATTTGTGGAGTCAGATGCTTGGCAAAAGTCGACATCAAACACGTAGCTCTGAGGGTGCTGCATGAAACGTAAAAGAGGAAAGTAGTCACTGTCTGCTGTGCTGGAGTCCCAGCTCGGTGCGAAGGCAGGCTGTGTCAGTGCCATGTATTTCTCTCGTTCATTTCAATAATTTTTCGTGAGCTGTTATATCTGGCATTTGCCTGTTGTTCCCACTTCAGAAAGCAAGTTACAGTCATGCCTTTTTCCTGCAAAGTTCAACTGATACTGTTATTCTGTGAAAAATGGAGAAGCTGCTGCTTGTAGTCACTTTCTCCATTCTGGAGCACTGGAATAAGAGGCCAAATGGTGTGCTCTCTAAGAGTGTGTAACAGAGCAGACATTTCAATTCTAGAAAATCTGTAGAAAGTGAGGTATTTTCCTAACATGCTCCTTGACATGCACAGTGCTGTGGAACATAAAGTGATTTAATATGAGCCATCCAGGCACAGTGGGAATAAATGGAATTTTTTCTACAATATCTGAAATGGATTGAAAAGCTGATGCAAGGAATTAAAAATCAATTAATTTATATAAAACCAATCACAGCAATAGTATCAACTGATTTATCAAGGTATCAGTAATAGTGTATCTAATCAATTGAAATTAGTTACTAGTATCTTTGGGTTAAGCACTTTAATCTGATTTATATGCAAAAAAATCAGTCCTGATGTCAAGTGGACTTGGTTGTGCCAATAAAAAATTCTTACATATACTTCTTATATTCCTGAAGTGTGTTAATTTGCCATTACTCTGAAACTTCAGTATTTGGGTGCCACTTTTGTCCTGGAACCAGTGTTGAAGGTAAATGTGAACAATAAGAATTTTTTGCATGTCTTTCTACTTACAATAGGTATGGTTGGGAAGAGTCTGTTTTGGTTTGTTATAAGAGATTTAATTGCACGTAGTGGACGACATGGCTTAAAATGAGAAATGTGAGAAGACTGTCAAAAAAACTGTCAGCTAGGTGTTCATAGCTTTCTACTCTTTTCTGATTCTTCAGCAAGTTCTTTTTTCAGACTGACTCATCTGAGTTTTATAACTTCCTTTGAAAGAAATCTCCTCAGGCATTTTAATGACACCTAGCAGTTTTTTCTGATCCACATGGATGTTTTCCTTTTGCTGATGAGCCTTTCCTTGGCAAGATATTTCTATATCTTATTTTTTCTCTGAATATATTCTTGGAAAGTTAAATATATTGTCAAGATTTATCATGCTATCATCTGAGGAAGCAGATATATTCTCTGTAACTCAGATTATATCCTCTTGCCTTTATTATTAATTTTTCAAGCAAGGTTGGATTTCTTTTTTTAATTTTTCTTTCTTCATTATGTTTTTAACAGGTGTGTGAAAGCAAATGGAATATCTAGTTTCTAGTAAAATGTTATATTATAAAACGTTAGTAATCTGTAAATATCCCTGAATGATAGTTCTTGTACTTGCTCTTCTCTTTCCTATGCTTATATCAACACTGATTCCCAGAGTTTTTCTTTATGGGCTTTCCTAGTTGTAGCTCACAACTTACAGGTGTGCCTCATCATCACATTTGCACCCTCTTTATCATACTTTTTAAGGGACATATGCAGAAGTAAATAACTAGCCTATACATTGAAAAAGTAAACTAGAACAGAAGTGATGTGTTACCTTATCTTTCTCTCCTTGGCACTGTTAGGGAAACTATTTTGTGTCCTGCTCCCTACTTGAAGACCGAAGAAGTCTTAGCTCCGCTTGTGTTCCATTGGACATAATAGTGGTGGATCTTTGTGACCTGAGTTGCAAGGCACTTCTTGCTCTTCTGAGGGCACCTAGCAGTGAAAACTGTCTGGGAATGAAAGGAATATGTTTGAGTTTTTTGTTGGTTTTGAGATTGCTCTTTGCAAACTGTCTCCAGCACTTTTATGATGTTTACTTGCCTCTGCTTCCACCTTTGCTCTCTTTCAAAATCCCTACGAAAAGTCCCATTCAGAATATAGAAGTTAAAAGTATAAATCAATGAAATGGAATGTGACTGAAGAATTCCTAACACACTTTTTAAACATCTTAAATTTCCAAACTACGGATGCTTCTTGTTGCTAAAAAAAATATTATCAAAAGGGCTATCAAGAAATTACTAAATAGAGAAATGGCCCAAAGAACTGAGATCTAGCGGGAAGAAGGAAAAGAGAGCATCTTTGTAACAGGGAAAGATAGAGGGGAAGGATATGAAAATGAAAAATAAATTATATAGAGGCCAAAGGGTGCTAGCAGCACCCACAAAAAGCATAATACTGCAGATCTAGAAAAAAATAAATGAAGAGATTGAAACTGTGTTTACAGACATGGAAGGGAAAAATAAGTCAAAGAGCAAAAGAGAATGAAAGAACACACAGACGTCATTATTGTGGGTTTTTTATACATTATAATATAATTTCTCCTTTTCAAATGTGGCATGAAATTTGGTGTAGTCAGGATCAGACCAAAAGCTGGTTGCTTTTCTCTTCAACGTGTTCTTTGAATATTATATCCTACTTAATTTTGTGAGGGAAAAGAAAGTATTGTTGCTGCCTTGCCTTACAATAGTGGACTGGGCAGCAACCAGATTGGTTGTGGGTTTGCTGTGAGGATCCTTGGGAGAAACTCACTTGATCAAGTGTGCTAAAAAAAAATAGCCAGAAAGAAGAAAAAGCAGAGAATTGCAGAGAGAAAACATTGGATCTACAATCAAGTTACATCAATTACAATGCATGTAGAAGAAACCTACGTTTTGTGTTGACTCTTGAACAAAAATTAGATTTTTTTTTCCCCTCCTATGCATTTTATAATATTCATTTTGTTTATATATCTCCTGGACTACTTCAACTGTCTCTTTAGAAAACATTGTCTATTTCCATTTACTTATGTTGTTTTATGACTTCTTATCCTACTTCATGGAAAAAAAACCAACAAGCAAACCACACAAAAAACCCCAACAAAACAAAAAAAACAACACGGACCCAAAAAAACCAAACCGACAAGAGCAAAAAAACCCACTCAAAATTCTGTTCTAAAAAAATCCTGTCATAACTAAAGTGCTCTGCATTTTAGAATGCCATCACCCTGAGCCTGGCTAGTAACACTATTCTTTCATCTGATCTTGTCAGAGCTGGAGAAAGATTTGATAAATATGTAGAGGTAGTCTTTAAGCTGCCAGTTTTTAATCTTGATCCCAGGGATGCTTGGAACAAGAAAGATTCCAAAGACATTGCCATCCTTTGTAGGAGAACACTTTGTAAATGATCCTGTATATTACTTTTTATTAGATTAAGTGTATGAGCACAAAACTTTTTTAGATCCAAAACCTTGATTTCTTTGAAGTCACAATTCAAAGGGAAAGTTGTCTGATTGTTTTAGAAATGAGTAGTAAAATATTGATGGAAATGCTGGTTCAAGCCATAACCCAGTGCATGGGTTATGGGCTGTCTCTTCATCTGAGCTCCATATGTATCTCTGGGAACTTGTAACAAGACAAATTCCCGAAGGCAACGTTCTTCTGTAGTTAATGAATTTAATGTACGTTTACACAAACTGCTTATTTTGGATCTGTGAACTATAGAATTCAGTTGCAGTTCCCTAGAAATACACACTTTTATTAAGTGTTGGAAAATCCTGTAAAATACACAAAAACTGAAGACAGTATAGTTTAACAAGTCTCTTTTTAAGTATATCTGCACATTTATAGGTATTGTTTCTGACAGTTGAGCAAAAAATTATCTAGAATTTTCAAAATATGTTGTCAATCTGTCCATTTCACTACTTTTTTATTACCTGCATATAAACCAGCTAAGCAATGAACATTGCAGATATGTATCCCCAGGCACAGGTGAAAGAAAAATTCCCTGTTTTTGTAAAATAAAACACAGGAGTAATGCAAATGAAAAAATAAATTAGTCCCATCACATTTAGCATCCGAGGTGTTCATAATGTCCCAGGAGTTAGCTGTGATAATAAGCAAGTTAGGTTTATTCTATTGCAAAAATATGTAACTAATATGCAAGATTAAAAACCAAACAAAGTAAATGTGTTTACTTTGCTAACATGTTTAGGTACAAATATGCTGTCCATCATTAGTTAACTGTTAATATTCATCCCTTACTTCAAACACAATTGTAAATCATTTAATCAGGATACAATTCTGCAGGGATTGCAAACTGTTCTATCCCATTGGGTGGTTCCTCCACCTTTTTTTCATCTTGGATGGCAATCACAGGATGCAAATGGCAAGTTCTTCCAAGATATTTTCTAACATCTGGCTCTTGACGGGCTTCTTAGACAGCTGGGCTAGACATGCTGGAAGAACTTCTGAGCTATTCTCATAATGAAATGGTTTCTTGGCCTCTTAAATGCAATGTCCTCTCCAAGTGCCCTTTGGATATGAAATGATCTGCGTGTTCTATATTGCCAGAGAGTCCAAAGATGCAGGTTATTATGCAGCTGGAATCTGCAAATGTATGGTGTAAATTGAATATGCTGCATATCCCCAAGGCATGTGGACAGTTGGGTATTCCGTTGTGATGGCTGCTGTGTTTCACAGCAACATGTGCAAACCTCAAATGCATGAGTTGTAGCAAATGATTCCACAAATTATTGGAGTAACATGGCTTGTAGTAGAGGCAAATGGAAGGAAAATTTAGATACTTTGATTTTAAATTGGAAATTAAAATTTACTTTCTGTGAATTTTGTTTGTATGCTAATTTTCCCTTTTTTTTTGGTGCGTATTCTTGGGCTGTAGTTCTGTATTACAAAGAGATAACCAGGGGTGCTATATAGCCTAGTGTGATTTCAGGTATCTTGAAAGAGAATATTTATCTGTAAGTACTACTCAGCTACATCTTTCTTATAGTATGGACTTTCACTTTCAAGTAAATGTGATGCTTAATATTCAAGATTGCAAAACATATACCAGCCTAGTATGTTAACAATGGTAACAGGAGACCTGAAAATAGAGAGCATATCTTTTTGTCAATTAAATTAAATTGTTGTTACCTAACCATACAAGTGGACTTGACAGTTAGTTGGAAAATAGTTGCTTTCTGTTTTTTGTCACTGATTATTGTCTTAGATAATCAATATTGTTGTCTTAATAAGTACTTGATAGGAAAAAAGAAAAAAAAGAAAATGAAAGATTTAAAGAAGTTTAGATATCACATTTAAAAAAAGAAAACTGAAAAAATATAGGGTTAAACCCTAAACTACATCTCACTGAAACAAATATTTTCTAAGATGCTCTTGATTTTTTTTTTTCAAAATGCATCATTTTTCTGTGTAAATCAATACCTGAGTAGAGCTAAAACCTGGAAAGCTCAAAAAAAAAATCCTTTCAGTTTCAATAAGCATATAAAACTGGAATACTTTTAATATCTGCTTGGGCTTTATTTGTAGAAGCAACTCAAATTGAAAAGACTCCATAGGGCTGGATTCTGTGAATTCCTTTAGCAATAAAAAGAACTTTAAGTAATCTTCTTGTAAAGAGGAACTTGGTTTTTATTGACACAAGTGAAAAAGATGAAATCCAAGATTACATTAGGAGGAGTGAGATAATTTTTTAATTGTCCTTTTTTCTTTCCCTGCTATATTAGTGTAGGAAAATATGTCAACCTTAGGTAGGAATTTGCTATTTTTCTCATTGCTGAACCAGTAAAGAACTTGTGTGTAATAAGGGTGCATGATTAAAATTCTTAGAAGATTTCAGCTGGATACTTCTCTGATCAGATGGAAAAGAACACTCCTCAAAATCAGTTGAAATGCTATACAGAGATGAAATTTTTTTCTTTTTTTTGTTTGTTTTGCTTTATTACTTTATTTGTATCTATATTTTACTTCGATGTTATAGATTTGATAAAAAGGGTTTTTTTAGACCTTCGTATAATTTGACTTTTATTTTTACAGATACAGAATTCCCAAGTAGCTTTTCATCCTGTGTCTGGAAAATTAAAGTTTTTATATCCAATTAATCTGGACATAAGAAACTTGGTGGTTCCCTGACAGAAGAAAAATTTAATTTCCTTTTAGCGAATGAGCTACAGTTCAACATATTTTCTGATATGATTTGCAGAGCAATGTTCTGGGATGTGCCACTGCAAAACATGTATCAATCTTGCCATTTTGCCAATTATTCCAAGAGATTTCAGCAAACTAGTTTCTTAAAGCAAGAGATAGAAATAGATTGAAAAGTGTGTAGATCATGCGTTCTGAGTTAGGGGGAAAATGTTCTTGTGTTGAAAAAAGGCAAGGAAAGCAAAGCAAAGTGTAGCTGGAAAATTCTCTGTGAGGCTTTGTTTCGAAGTACACATGTGATTCCTCTTTTTACTCTGGAACTAATCCTGCCTTGAGACTTGCTGCTCTGTGTGAGGAGCCCATGGGAACTGCTGTGCCCTACAAACAGGTTGACATCAAGACTTGCAGGGTGCTTGGTGCAGCAGCATCGTTTCAGTAAAGCCTAAAAACTCCTTTCAACAGTACAGTGCAAATTCAGGATCACCTAAACTCTTTGCTTATGCAGTATTTCATTAGTTTTTGGTTGAGTTGTTGTTTGTTTTTTTTTCTTTCCCTAAAAGCTTTTGCATTTAGGAGTGAATGAGTGCTATGCACAGATTTATTGCAAAATTTCATCAACATCATCTTTTAAGAAACAGTGACCTTGACTCTTCTTCTTGAGCACGGTGCATTTAAAAGTGGAAATGAGAGACTCCTTTCCTTGTATTTCTTCTTTTCAAGATGAGCTTTGGGTTGAGTAGAGTAGTTGGGTTGCAGCAGCTTTACTTGGTAATTTGGATTACTGTGAGGCATGGATACAGGCAATAACCTGCCACTCCAGAGCAGCAGAGTGTGTTGATGGTGAGCTATTTTTCTGGTTATCTAATGTGAATTACAGTGTTTTTATTAATCTCAAACTTGTGAGAAGAAAGTAGACTAAAACCCAGCAAATCTGCCCTATCATTTAGTAAGCACTGTTGCGTTAAAAAGACCAGAAACAAACTTTGGAAGATAGTAGTTCAGAGTGGAGTTTCCCCCCTTCTTCCAAACAAGGTGCATGCTTCTTCATTAAAATATAAAGGGAAAATCTTAGGGAAAAGGTTGTGTTTGAAGTAAACAGCCATGGATTGGTTGCACATTGATTTGCTGGAGAGAGCATCATGAGTTTAGCAACTTTGAATACTAAAGAGTTGTGAAAGGATAGGTTTCTTTTAAGTAAAAGCTATTGTCAGAGTAACGTCCATTTTAAAATTCTATTCTGTTCACCAGAGCAAATCTCTGTCTCAACTAACTTTGCTTTGAAATGCAATGAATATAATGAAACTTATATTTGCAAGTAAACAAAGCCTCTGCCTGAAATAAGATGATTGTACCTGGTTGAAGGCTTATGAGCTCCACCTGGGAGCTTACATTGCTGGACCCTTACTGTTACCCATTGTGTGTTTCCTTACACTGCTTTCTTCTTTTTCAGTGGTGCACTTTTAAATAGGTGACCTTTTTACATCTAATGCATATATTAGTGTTAGAGGCATCAACACACTTTTCATAATTTTACACCGCTTTTTGAATTCACAGGCTTATTAAAATGTTGCCAGTTGTTCCTTTTGTTTGCTGGGCTGAGCAAGAGCTATTCTAATACTGTGTAACCACACAAATAGTGGGGCCTTGGGAAGTTGACTTGTTTGAAGTTACATGGCAGGGGAAAAAGTTTTGTAGATGGAATTTATTTATTTGCTGCAAGGTATAAAAGCTGTCCTTGAAAA
Source organism: Sclerurus mexicanus (assembly GCA_013396755.1). Classification (NCBI taxonomy): domain Eukaryota; kingdom Metazoa; phylum Chordata; class Aves; order Passeriformes; family Furnariidae; genus Sclerurus; species Sclerurus mexicanus. The sequence goes on from VWZF01003842.1 coordinate 2,552,463, forward strand.
TTACTAGCTATTAAAATGTAACCAGCCTCTGGTTTGAACTGATATTCCCATTAATTTAGCTCCCCATAAGAAAACTGTACTACTTAAAGGAATAGATGACACTAGAAGTAGTTTTTAGCAGTGCTTTCCCAAACATTCTTCCAGTATCGAGCAATTAGGAATGCTTGCTTCTCTTTTTCCATTGTTTTTGCTTCATGAGTGTTGACACTGGAATTCTTTCATTGACTTAATGTAGAACAAGATTATGACCTTATCCCTGAACTGTAAAAACACACAAACAGGCAATTTATTTTTTCTTAATAAAATAAAATATAGGAATGTGATAACATTTAGAGTTGAAGCAGCTAGTGTTCCTGCCTGTAAGCAATATATTTGGTGGCTGGTAACACTGTTTTAAAAAAACAGGAGTGCTGCATTAATGCCTGCTGTAGCTTAGCTGTACTTTACCTATGTTTGCAGAGGGGGGGAAGATGTCTGCAGGACCAAGGCCCCTATGCTGAAAGAAAGGTATCATGAGTGGTGCTGAAAGGGTGATACTGTAGCTCTGTGCCCTCTGAATAATCTGGTCAGTGCAAGAACAGTCTCTTTCCTGTGGATAAGGATGGTTAAGAGATGCATTAGCTTTGGAACACAGAGCGAATTTGGGGCAGGTGTACAGAGTAACACCTTACTCTCCTTTCTCCTTCAGAGTTCAGTTCAACAACATGCCCTCTTTGGTGGAGTTCTTGGCAAAGCCAAAGTTTAGTTACGAATCTTGAAACCAACTGATTTCTCCACTGACATATGTTTGCAAAGGTTGGTGGTGTTACGATTTTCTGTCTAACCCTATAACATTAGCTGTTCCTGTATATGACATCAGAATCATTTTCTCATTATACAGTCTTAATACTTAGATTTCTGTTCATAAATATTGCTAATAAAGCAATAGCTAAACAAATCAGGTAGAATTATAGGAATTACTGAGTCTGCTTTGGGAGACTTGATAAAACCTTTAGAAGTTTAGTTTAGCAATCAATAGATTTCAGACCATTTTCCGATGGCTATGAAGAGGGTGATATTTGCTGACTTGGAAAACCTTCAGATCTTGACTATCACTTCTTTATAAGAAGGAAAAGACCAGATTTTCATTCAGACTCTTGACTTAGTTTTGGGTGGAATCCAACTTGTCTAAAGTTACCTGTCTAGATATTGGATGTTTAATCTAAATCAGCCATGGGGCATTTTTGTCTAGTCCTGGAGAGAAGCTGCTGCAAAGGATGATTCACATCAGAATAAAATAAGTAGTTAAGTTACATGGTATCAACAGCCCTCTTTAGGGCATTTCTTATATGTCTGGGAAGTTGAGCCAAAGGGATATTGCTGAAGGAAAAGATGGAGTGTTTTTTAGAATTGATGCAGTTTTCATTTTCGTAACACTGGAGTGATATTATTCCTCCTGAAGACAGTTAATTCAAAACTTACCCAGAGTGATCCATTTTTTGCAAGAAAAACATAAAAGACACAATAAGTCCTGTTGGTTATTTGGCATTGGCATTCTGTTCTACTAATGTAAAACTGCTATCTGAGCAACCCTTGAGGGTTTTCACTCTGGCTTTGACTTTTTTCCTATTGCTGCCTTTAGAAAAATAGATGAGCTTTCTGTCTCATTTTCTGTAATGTCAGCAAGATGCAGAATTTCTGTAATTACATTGTTAGCTCCTAATAAATCAGGACCTTACTTGACTTATGAACCCCATGGAGATGATCACAGAATTTTTGTCTGTAAAGTCTCTATTAAGTAATTTAAAATCTTATCCCATTGAGAGCCCTTGCTTGGGTTGATGGTGTGCTAATGTTATGTTGCCTTCCAGAAGCACAAATATCATAAGACAATGCTGCTAAAGATCTTAATTGTCTCAATACATCCTGGTGTTCTTTAATGCCTCTAAATTAATTATGCATTTTAATATTGTTATTAAGTCTTGAATTTCATTACTTCAGCAGAAACATAAAGCTAATGTGATTGTGTACAATAGGAATGGAAGCACCTGTGTTTTTAAGGATTATTCCCCACCATTGCAATTATTCAGTAAATGTCTGGTTCAGAAGGTTCACAAAACATTTTGCTCATGTGCTCCTGGGGGCCCCTGAATACCTTATATGTAATTTATAATAAAAGGTTGAAAGCCACAATTACAAGATGCCTCAAAAAGAGAGTATAAGAAATGAAGGCTACTGCCAATAGCTTAAGTGCCTGTAGAAACAGAAAATATGTGAAATAGAACTTATATGTAGGATAAACACTGTATCTTGTATTACAGGGAAAGGCAGTAATAAACAAAGTCAAACCCAACAGTCCCTGCCAGTCTAACCTATTTGTGTTTCTTCTTACCTTTCACATTTGGTTATTGGCTTAAAGATGATTTATTTTATTTATGATATTTAGTTTTTTACAAAATCTAGCTAGGTACCTGAACATTTTAGTATTGCTGGCGGCATTGGTTCACATCACTCAGATTGGTCTTCTATTGTTAACCTTTTCTTAAAGAGGAAAATGGTTTTCCAGTATACTTTCACCTCTGGCTGTAACAGGAAAGAAAACAGATATGAATCCTCTCCCCAGTTTCTGAGGCATCTCATTTTTCTGAAATATTTAAAAATCTTAAGTCACCTACAGTCATATCATCTAGCAAAAATCCCACAACATTTTCTTTACTTCCCAAAGCATTGTTGTGAAAACTGTATATACAGGAAAAACTGAGTCATTATGCTTTAGGGAAAATCACTTCTACTGCAAATGTATAGAAACAACACTACCCTTTGATTAAATTGAAATACAGAAGGAAACATGCATAGGTTAAAACTATGGTTATTCCAGCTAGAAAATGTGACTACGGTTGCCATCAGTTCTCAAGAGAAACGTGTACTTTCACATTTTGTCTACATGACAGCACTTCCATTACTATGATGACCTGTGAAATCAGAGAGTAGCAAAGCAGTGCTGCAACACAGGAGTGATTATAGTGAATCAGTCAGAAGTGCCTGCTCTTATGATATTGCTTGTGTAAGTCAAAGCCTACATACAGCGCACAGACCTTCTGGTCTGCACCAATTCTCTGTCCTCGTTCAGGTACAGGTCATTCTGCTACTTTCATAGATACATCCCATTAGAGCTTAATCTCATGTATCACTGAGTTTATATACTTCTGGAGTCATTTACAGTGTTTTACTCATATTAACTCATCTGAGTAAATATATATCTATAACAGATGTTGATTACTACTGCCCTTGGTAGTAATCAGTTCCAAGCTTTTCCTAATACTCAGAATTAAATAAATCCTGTGCAAGGCCAAACCTGTATTATCTGAGCAGAAGAGTTAAACCGTGATAGGAAAACGACAGGCTTATTTCCCCTCGGCTCCCTGTCTAGTTTTAGTAAAGCACTGGGTTGATATAGTATACTTTGTGATTTGGGGAATTGGATTTGTTGATTAAATTGTGACATGACAAAAGGGTTTCATGTCAGGGGTTTTATCTTCCCATGTGTCATTCCTTTTTTCTTTTTTCTTCCTCGTCCTTTCTCCCCACCAGTCAAAAGCTATTTAGCTTTTTGATTCTTACAAACATTCAAACATAATTCAAGATATTGACAGAGGAAAAAAATAGCTGAGATGCCTTTTCCAATACTGAAGTTCTGTATACTAATTCAATACTTCAATTCAAGGTCTTTAACTTCAGCTGCACAGAAGGTCACACTGCAAGTGATCTAGAGAGGTTAACAGATTTTCAGACATGAGCAAAGGCATGTTACAGTCCCAAAGCATACTTATGATGCTCCCCCCTAGGGGATTGGGAGTACTTCCCCACAGCGAACCTTTTTCTCAGGTTTTGCTCCTCAGTCCTGATGTCTGTATGGCTGTTCACAATAACAGAAAAAACAGCAAGCAGGAAGCTGCATTCTTAGCAATGATAAATCTTAGTTAAAAGTCGAAATAGCAGCTTTTCCTACATTGGTTTGTGTTGTATTAGTTGTTGCTGTAGTCTGTAAATGGAACATAACTATAGGTATTCAGTCCTGGAGCTGAAGTACAGTTAGGCTTTTATACAAAGAAGTGCTATCTTCCTGTTCCGCAGTGAGACCCAAATGGGCAACCTGCCCCTTTGAACACTGGCATCAAAGAGAGCAGTGACTGCCAGACCATGCAAAACTGTCCTTGCTGGGTAGCAGAAGCCTCTCAGTAAAGCCTGGGGTTATGATCCACGCCAATCCCTTGGGCATTTTGTACTAAATTAGCTCAGTTGATTAGAGCATGATGCCAACAACGCCATGGTTGTGGGTTCAATCCCTTTATGGGCTATTCACTTAAGAGTTGGATTCAATGATCCTTCCAACTCAGAATATTCTATGATTCTGTATGGAACTGTAGCTTGTGGCATTACTTTAGAACCCAGTACCTCCAAAAAGCAATGCTTCATGGACTAGAGCTGCCGAGTTGCTTCTGTGGTGGCACACAGGAGCAGGGTCAGGCGCTGTGGTCAGTGCATGGTATCTCCTCTCTGCCACTCCTTCTTCGTGCTGGAACACTCCCTGTTCCAGCCTGGGGTCTCCACAGGCTGCCATCCTTCAGGATGAACCTGCTTCAGCCTGTGCTCTCTGTGGGCCACCTGCTCCTGTGTGGACTGCCTGAAATTGCTTTGTTCTTTTCTAAGATGTTTTCTCCGAGGCACTGCCAGTGCACCTGCAGGGCTTATCCATGCCCTGCAGTGGGTGCCTTGGAGGCAGCTGCAACAGGCTGCACCCAGCACAACGCCTCTCCTCACAATGCACCCTGCAGCATGGACATGGACACCCAGAGCAGAGGTAAATCCAAGGCCTCTTAGGTGATTTTATTTCATTGTTTCAGGGGACATTTGCTCCGGAGGTTGTGTCAGTGCTGCCATGTTTGCTAATGTCCCTGGGGCGTGCAGCACTTTCTTCCTTCCCTTCCCAGGGACCCTCTGAGTGCCTGGGAATAGCCACAGGACATGGTGTGGGCACCTCTGCTGAGGTGTTCCAGGGTCCTGCCCCCCGCCACGGGAAGACACTTGCTCCACAAGAGCTGAAATTGAGGCTGGAGCTGGGCAGGTGCCCACATGCCAGGCTGTCGGCTCCACAGGGCTGCGCTGTGGGAGCTGGCAGGTTTAGAGCCGGTGTGTGTATAGTCAGGGTGGACCTGGCCTCAGGTCACGCCTTCACCCCCTGGCATTTTTAGAAAGGTTTCTGAGCTGTAAGGGTTTAATATTATTCTTTAATTTAAAAAGAAGGAGAAAAAATAAATAAATTTCTTTGGTTCAGCAAATAGATTTAGTGAAACTTCTTGGATAAGGAGGTTTAATTTCAATAATATGCAATTACAGTTGTTGTTGGGTCTATAGCTCTTGAGTGTAGAAGGAGCTGGATGTTTAACATTTCAACACCTTTTTCCTTTGCCAAGAGACATAGTTTTATATGTTTGAATATAAAAGCTGCATGGAAGCCACTGTTTGGGTTTGTGTAAAGGGTTGTTTAAGATTTTCATGTACATACTGTTAACTCTCTTGATATAGCAGAGTGGATTTTGGTAGCTGAGTGTGGGAAATAACTGCACCTCTTGCCAATAGATTATCTCTTCTCTGTGCTTATAAACACCTTCATTAATCCCATATTTTCTCATCAGAAGTTTCATTGAGACATTTGTTGGGTAATTTTGTGTATCCTTGATACAAACTGGAGTTTAGAAAGAATTTCATGATTACTGAGATTTTCCTGTGCTGTCTGCAGGCATAGTTAGGAAAGGCCAAATTACGGGACATTTCCTACCTGGGTACCCCAGTGAACAAGAAGCACATTTTCATTAACAGACTTACCACCCCTTTTCAGAAAAGTCCATCTGCTTCCAACTGATAAAGCAGCATATTAGTCACTGTGCATTCAGCTGCCTCCTATGATAATCCAAAATTTTACTTATGCTTTCCCAGTCCCTCAGATTTAACACACCAGACATGTATCTTGTGTACATAACTCACACCCAAATACTTCCTCAAATGTTGAAGTGTCTAATGTTTCAGGAGGTTTCTTTTATTTTTTTTCTTCTGTTCAGAGTAATCAGGGACAGCAAAAAAACACAGGAGGCCAGAAACATTTTTATCAGGTGCAGACATAGGTGGGGAGATGGCTGCCAGTAAGGAGGTCTTGAATATCTTGAAACTTTTGAGTAATTGTTAATAGTGAAACTCCATGTGGAAGAAACAGAGCAGTATGTTTGCTCAGGACATCTTTTTCAGATAAGGCTGTCTTCCATGAGTAGGATATGTGTTTTTTTCCCATGAAAATATATGTGTATATATATATATAGTGGAGCCTAATCTCACTCGAAGTGACTGTATGGATCAGAATATTTATAGATTAAACAGTGGATGAAAGGGATTTGTAAAAACAGTTATTATGGATAACATGAGAAATTAACGTTCAGGATGGGATTCATCAAAACACATTTAGATGTGCTGTGCCATGAACGGTGGATATGAGATACTTCTAAAGCTTACTTCATCTCATCCTAGGGCCAGCAGCTAGACTTCATCAGGATAGTTGGCTGGTCCTTTGGGGTCGCATTTTTCCATGTGTTGACTGTGCAGAGTCCGTACAGCTCAGGGGTACAGCCTGTAGCTGCAAAGATATCTAAAATTAAGTGGGACCACTTCCTAAACTCTTAATGCCAATATGTGTATACCAAATAGTGAGCTTCCTGGTTTGGTCTGTTTAAGCATTATCTACTAGTGTCATGTAAAATTATATGTGATATTTAAGAACCTTTGGCATAAAAAAACCTAAAATCTCTTTCAGAGATGCTAGAAGTCAGGCATCAGTAAGTACCCGAAGGAATAAAAATTTAAGGAGATTCTAATCACTTCTCAAATTTTAAAAAAGCTTTCATGATTATGTATGAGATACATAGAGAATATGAGTAATAAAGAGCAGTTAGATTGAAGAACTCTCCTAGTGGGTTTTTTCCTGATGTTTTCCTTTTTCTTAACTGCTTGTTCTACTGATTATACTCAGATATCGTGGTGCACTTATGAGATGCTTTCTCTGTGAACTGAACTGAGTTGAACACCTTTATGCTGAGTAGATTTGAGTATTTCCATAACAGCCACTCTGCCAATAAAACACTGAAGTCACTATTCTAGAGTGAAACAAATGTGATATGTCTAGACTGAACAATTTTTGAGCTGTGAGACTACCCAAACTTAATCATGTCTGAAATGTCTGGATTTTGTTTTACCATAGTCCTCCGAACTGCAAAACAAAACAAAGGGTTCTAGTTATTCAGCAGCTAAAACAGAGTTGGCTAAGTCAGTACTATGAATTGGTATCTCTTCACCAAGAACACTGTCTTAATTCAGGATGCTAATAATTAACTTTTATCTTTGTTAAACTGAATGAAAGGGGCATAAAATTGTTGTTTTCAGTCATCCCGAAGAAAGAGAAGTTGACAAGTTGAATGAACTTGTGTGGTATTAAATTTCTCTTAGCAAAGAAATTCTATTTTGAGCTAGATGTTGCATGTTTTCCTGTCATATCAATGGAGAGGAACTTTTCAAGTGTATAAACATTGCAGTTTCAATCTCTTACCATCCAGCTTTGATCTTGGCTTGGTCCAGAGTAGTATCACTCTAACCTCTTTCTAGTGACATCCAGTGAAAGAAGTGCAAGGCACAGACACTTCAGCTTGCAGCCTTTTTTATGTCTGAAGTTTAGAATTAAAATATTTTCTGCCTTTTAAGATCCACTAGAAATAGAAGTTGCAGAGCTAATATAGTAATATGCCTTTTTTCTGATTTTTTTTTTTTTTAGTCATTTTGTTCTTAGTCACTAAAGTGGCTTCTATCTATGTGGGTTCATCTATATGGGTTTTTGAAGATGACAAACATGATGTGTAGTAGTATGGATAAAAACAAGAAAATACAAATATGTAATTAAGTCAAATTTTCGAGACCTTTTTCTCCCTCGCAATAAGGCAAAAATTGCACAAAGTCAATTTTTAAAAAAACCAAACAACAAAACCAACCTGTGAGATCACCTTTGTCTCTTGATACACAGGTGAAATTCTTGCCTTTTTATGTATAAAGTTTTACCAGTCTGTGAATTTTAGTTCGCATAGTAGGGAACCTACTTGGCAAAACACAGGAACTCATTTTGTCAGTGTTGAATCAGCACGTGCAGATTTATCTTCTTAAGAAAGCAGACCAGACTGTATCTGTAGACTGTATCTACAGTTTTGATTTCCACAGAAGTAGTTCTCTTATTTAAATGCCTTTTCTGACACTCAAGTCTCAAGTGAGTTTTTAACAAAAATAAATAAAAAGCTAAAGGCAGCACACAAGTGTTCTTCTTGTTTTAAATAGGGATTCTCATTAATATAGGAAAGGAACCATGCATGTCATACAATATGATTTTCAGTTATGTACCTGGAATACTGAGCACCTACGCAGACAGCAGCATCTTTTAAGTTATTATAATCACAGGTGTGTTTGTGGTACCACAAATTTCAGTTCTCTCCATAGCATGCCCACATACGCAGAGCCTGACTCCAGTTCCTTGGTTGTGCTGCCTCCCAGACCATGCCCAAGCTAAAATCCTACTAGGACCAGTCTCACAGTTTTATAACACAGATTGGGTGCCAGTGCCTAGAAGCACCCCTCAAATGAAATTTTGTAGCACAGGCGTAGTAATTGAGGTTGGAGTTGGCTGATGTTTGCTTAAATAGGTCCAGAATTCATGCTGATAACTCAGTTGGTGTTTTGGAGAGTTTGTTGACATGGTTGCTTCAAATGGAGCTTGATGTCCTGCACTGTTCAAGCTGAATTATCAACTGGTTTTGATTACTGTTCATGAAGAGTAGGGTTTATTAGCTTTGTAGCTGAATATACAAACAGCACGAGCTTATTTGAGGAGACTCAGTTTATCATAAATTAAGGCAATGAATTCCAAAGCTCTGAGTCAGAACCTGCATTATTAGGGGGGTAAAACTGTATTCTTGATATTAATAGCTAAAATTAAAATATGGTAGAAATTACTGGGAAGATTTTTTTTATTGATAATAGCTTGAAAAGCTAATTTAATAATAAATTAGCTTATTGCTAACTAAAAACATAATAACTTGATGAGAGGGATATTATTAAAATTCCATTTTTAATTGTCAGAAACTGCAATTCCTCAACTAAAAGGAGGCTCAGCTAACTAAAAAGAGGCTTATCTTTTCAATTGTTTTGCAGTCTTAAAAGTTTACAAGTGGCTTAACTGACTTTGATCATGAAGCAGATTTTTTAAATTATTTTTCCTCATTAATAGTATAAATGAGAAATGCTTTTCAGCCTTTATACTTTATGTGTAAAAAATAATGGAACAATTAATTTTTTAAGCATTTAAGTGTTTTTAAGTGTCCTTCTCATTTTTGTTTCATTATGTTGACGATATGTAAGCATTCCACTAAGGACCCTTAGGGACCTCAATTAAACAAAAATTGGCACATACTGTTCAAATTGTAGTTTTACTATGTGAGTGAATTACTGGGGAGTAGATTCACTGCTGAATCGCTGGAGCGAAGTACTAAAATCTGAGCTGCTGTTTTGAAAGTTTGAAACCATTCTTCTGAGCCCAAAGATGAAGTTCTCCCACCAGAGGCTCTACAACAACCTTACAGAGGTTCTGCATCACTTTACAGGCTGAAAACCCTTTCCAGGTGGGAGGCAAATAAATGGTATGTGTGAGCCTTCCTTGCTGCTCCTTCCCTGTTTCTGAGAGTTTTGCTTGCTTTTCATGGTGACCCTCAGTGCAGACACATTTCCTTGTGCTGAGCTCCCTGTGCATTGCCTATCTGGGAGCAGGGGCAAGAGCAGAGTGTTAGAGTAGTGGTGTAACAGCTAGGCCAAGAAATGCCTAGGAAAATAAATGTTTCAGGAAGTGGGTTTGGAGTGATTGTCTATCATCTAAACGTAGATCTCGGCTGAAAGGCTATCGAAGCCTGTTCCTGTGAAAGGGTTTGTCACACTGAGATGTCCAGGTTCTTTCTAGTTAGGGATTGCTTGGCACTGTTTGTAAGACAAATAATACATATTCAGGTCGTATTTAGAATTATTTGCTTCCTTTCATTCATTCATTCAAATACAGCCTCTCTTGTTCATTTGGTTTAAGAGGTGTTCAGCTTCACTTCCAGTCTAGTGCGTTGCACTTCTTGACTGTGTATGGTTCATGGGGGGAATAGCTGTCTTCCAGGAGAGTGTTTTACCAGAGGAGCGAGAGACCTTTGTAGGTAATGGTATATCAGAGATGCATTAGAAGTGCTGTTGGTGTGCAGCAATGTACATGTGTATTTTCTTCTGTTCTGAAAATTAACTGGAATATAGTCATAGTGTTGTTTGTTGATAACCTCAGCCTTGTTGTTGTAGTTTTGGTTTTGTTGTTGGTTTCTGGTTTGCTTTTTTCTCCTGAGAAACAGAGCATCTAGCATAGCCAATGTGTTCCCTCTCTGGTCTGCTGCCTCCTTTTTGTAACACCTGGGAGTAAAATCCCTTGGCATTCTGGTAAAGGCTATGATGCTGCACAAACGTGTGGAACACTTTGATTCAGATTTGCTCTTCTGTGTTATTCAAAAGGATTTTGAAGACTTAGGCTGCAATGGCATGTAATAAATGGGATAATAATGGCACATGGTTCTACTAATTATATATTATATAATATATAATTATATGTATATAAAATATAAATAATATATAGATATTTATGTATTTATATAATAAATACAAATTTAAATGTGTTATGCACTAAATATAATATTGTAAGTAATTATATATCATATTTTATATACATATATATAATGAAACAGAATATGGTGGTGTAAGGATTGATATGCATGCAGGTAACCCCAAGCACCAGGCTGTGGCTAAAGTTTTAAAGATTTATTTTAACAGTCAAGGACACTGCAGTATATATCTAAACGATCAATACAGCTGGCCAAAAAGGGGAAAACAGAAACCCAGTTTGGTGCTTTTATAACAACACCTTTTGCATTCGCAATAAAAGCCCAGGCTGGGTTCTCCCTCTGTGCTTTATGGCCTGCCTGTCCCTCCAGGCAGGAGCCTCTAGGCATAGCCATGAGAATTTTATCACTTGTAGCAAGGGAGTTACTTCTCAGCAGACAGATTAAGAGAGAAGAAATTCATTCCCACCTTAAAGCTTTTCCCTGGCAGCAAAAGTTTCCTTGAATGAGTGCTAAGCTCTCCCTCCTCGCTATTTCTTCTGAAGGTCTTCTGCTGCTGCAGGTGGTCAGTGGTTGATCTTTCTCCTACACTTATGACTTTATAAATTTACAACTTCTGAAGAGAAAAGTGTGTTGTTTATGTTTTAATTATTATTTCTGCTTCCTCTGTCAACTTTTAAAAGCATCGGTATATTAAATGCAGCTGAAAATATAATGTATATAATAAAATATTAAGAATTTTATTTTTCTAGCTCTCTACATTTTTACATGAAAAACAATATTTCAAACCAACTTGCTAAATTTATTTGCTTGAAAGACTGCATAATTTGGGGGATAAAAGACAGCCTCAGTTGTGAATTCTCTCCCTATGTTGAGCTGCTCTTGGGTTTGAACAGGTTCAGCATCCCATCTCCCTCTGTGCATGGAGGTGCCAATTTCCAGAGACAAGCCAGTCACCTTCGCTTTGCTGACTCAGCTGCAGACTTATAATAATAATCTCCCCAGGAAAGTGGTGGATCCCCCAACATTAGACACTTTTAAGATTTGGCTGGACAGTTTGCTGGGCCATCTTGACTGTATTTTTGCCAAGAAAGATCCAGCCTGGTATTCATTGATTCTATGACTATTTTTGCTGTCTTGAAGAAAGTGTTATCTTCACTCCAGTTTGGTTACTGGGTTTGAAAAAATAATCTGAAAATACTGTGATCATACAGAGCCCTTTGGAGGTAGGTGTGAGCATCCCAAAGGTTTGTCAGTACCATTTTATTACCACTGCACCAAATCTCTGCATGATAAATGCATACTTGACTTCTACTTTCAACTGGGTCTCTCAGATTTTTTTAAAAAAAAAAAAAAAAAAAAAGGAAAAATTATTAAGCAAGAGAAAGTATTACAAGCTTTTGTCTTCTCTTGCTCCAAAGGAGGCCTTTCGGCTTATATGTCTCTGCCTCCCCCATGTTTCTGTAATCTGTTTTAATAATTGTTCCGTCTTTTGTTTTGTTCACAGCCTACATGCTGACACACTACCAGTTTTGTTTCCAAAAGAGGAGTTCACAGAATTACACAGTGTCTGATCCAACTAGCCACTCTGATGATCCTCACCGGACCATGTAGGTAAAATTCAAAAAACCCTTCACACTATTTGTTTGAGAATATTCGACATGTTGGGAAACAGCTGATTTTTGGACAACAGCTCTCACTTTGTGGAGTCAAGGTCTTTTGCCATTTATAGACTGTAGTATAATTTTTTAAGGCCCTGCAACTCTGTGATGTGTTTGTGTTTTATCAACAGAAGCACGAAAGTTGACTGTCATATGTCACAATGTTTTTGGTGTTCTTGCTACATCTGTTTCCAGTAGTTGTGGGTGCTGGCAACACCGTGATACCTATCATTCCTGTAGGTGTACCTGAGCTAAGTTTAGTAGCAGTTGCAGTGGTGAAAATTTCAGCTTAGGCACAAAAGCCAGCAGAGAAATGAATAAATTCTGAAGTGGCTGTTAAAGCTTGAGCTTCTTTTTATTACAACCACAGAGCTAGCAGAGTAAGTGCTAGCCAGGTAAGAGCTAGGCTGAACAGGTTTGCATGTGTTATGTTTGTCTTAAGAAGAGTAGAGGAGTACCATGGTATTGGTAATGAAGAGAACGATGCCTTCAGGTTATTTCTGTTGATTTTCTTGAGCTTCTGCACAAACAAAGTTTTCTAAGTTTCAGACAAGATAAAAAATGTAGCCAATATATCACCTCCAGGATTTCCTTGCAGAATAATTCAGTCTTGCTACAGAAGACATGAGAATTCAACAATTTAAATTCAATTTCATGAAGTGTGTTTTTCCTTTTTGTTTTGATATTCTAACTGCGTTTAGTTTCAACAAGACACCTCCCTCTGAACTAGCAGACCTAGGAAAAGAACTAAATTGTTCTGATTAAATTGTCAGCATTCATTATTTCTTGACTGCTTTCTCCCTTGTATGCTGTGCTGTTTTATGTCTCAATTGCAGTGGCATTTAAAATAATTTACATGAATTGGTAAGCTGCAGCGTTTATGTCTACTTTATAGATGGTGTTTCTTTTACATTCCTTACACATTCTGTCAAAGTTCTGTCTTGGTTTACGTTTATAATTTTGTGGAAATGATCTGTAAATTTGGATGTGTAGCAGTAGTTTAGATGGTCTGTATTTACGCATGCTGGCACGCTCTTCTCATGTAGAAAACATCTCTCCTCACATACTTGCTTTAGGGACCTTGATACTGGCAGTTGATTGTAATTGTTCCTTGAGTGTCTTGAGAAAGCTGACCAAGTCATCTCAGGAAAGCATTTTCAGAGCATGCTGGCTGAATCTTTATGGCTTCAGTTTTAACAGGTGTTTCAGATGAGTCCTGAAACAATTCTTACTTCTTTGTGTCCCGAAATTTTGACGCAGTCCATTGCACACTGTTACACTGTTGGACGTATTCAGTTATAGTTAATTTTGCCTTTCATGTTGTGGTGACCATATTCCAGCTGTAATAAAATGTTATTTCAAGTATTTTGCATAAGGTGAAAGGTCATGGATTTGGGCTTTTTTTTTTTTTGTTTTTCTTTAGATGGCAGTATTTCTATGAATAAAATACTGAAAACACTAATTCTTTCTGGTTTAGTAGTTAAATTTAAATTGTCATAATTCATAAGTGGGTTGCTATCTCCACATTGGAGAAGAGATTCATATTCTCTGATGTGAGTGTCCAAAATCTTCCCTAGTTGTAACTGATGGGGAGTAAAGCAGTCCCAAAAGACATTTATTATGCTGGAGAGGATATCTAGTCTAAGGAGAATGTTTTTTCTGTAGATATCAGTGGCATAATTATTCCTCTGCAGGAAATTTTTTAATTAATGTCAAATTTCACAGTACCCAAGGGAACTGGAATTGAACTGTATTCAGTTTTAGTCTGAAAGGAAAGTAACAAAGAAAATACCTAAATTCATATAATTAACTTCTGCAAATTTTGTTACAGTCCACATCTCTATTCCTGTATAAACATTTATTATTTGTCACTTTTAGACACTGATATGACAGTGGAGAAACTTTGAGCAAAAACGAAAGGGTTAAAGCGCCCACTCATATAATCTGTTTTCAGAAAAGCCAGAGATTAATAACTGTTATTTGAGTATTTTTCATGATAATAAGTTAATGGCAACAAAGTAATTCATGCAAATAAATCTAATGGTTTGCTTTAGATTTACACTACACTGTCATGCTATCTCTTAAGGGATTATAGCTATAAAGAAATAATAGAATAATGTTCTTTATTACCCACAAATGTGCAGTGCATTTAACAGAATTTGTCAGTTCATCTGAACATGTTACATTCATCAAGAAGAACAGCATTGTCTTATTTAGCAAAGGTACATTAGCTAGGCTGGGTTGTCAGAGTGTTAAAAGTCTTGCCTCAAATGCAAGGATAATGGTCACTTTGACATATTTTTTTTCATTTAACACAAGTAATGTTTGTGCTTTAGCCACTTTTAGCAAAGTAGAGATGTTTGCAAAGGTTGTGGTACAGCTTGGCTCTCTAAATCAAAGTGCAGTTTCTAACACAATTGATATAACTTTCAAGACTGAACTAGATAATGGCTAGGGCTAGAGGAAATGTCTTCTCCTGGAAGGTTCTTACAATAGTATATTCATAAGATTATTTTTTAAAATGCTCAATGTGTTACAATTAATTAGTATTTGTTTCATATAGTTATAAATCTGATTATAAATATTTTAATGGATTTAAATAGCTACCTGAAACTTTGTAATATTGGTAAAATCTACGAAGTCCATCAGAAATTTAACTCCAGAGCACTGATTTTTGTTTCATAGAGTAGTTACAAAGAATTATTACCCCTTGAGAAATGATTGAAGCTTTTAATCCGAACCTAACAAGAACTTGCATTTTTATTTATTTATTTATTTATAGACTTGGGTAGTAGATTAGAGCAGAAGAGTAGCTCTGACAAAAGAAAGAAACAATTCAAAGCATATGTGATTTGTGACTACAGCTGTCATGAGTTCGTGCTGTAAGCAGTTGCACAGTCAGCCAAATCTTGCCTTGCTTTCTTGTCTGGTCCCTTTGAAATGACTTGTTGTGACCTTATTTCAGAAGCATCATGGCTTAGATTATTGTATATCTGTGGCTGGCGTGTTGACCTAATGATTCATCCATGAGGATAATGTACTATTATGCTTTAAAAAGATGATTAATGGCCAAAATTAATTTTCTAGAGACAATGTCCTCTTTGTATGTAGGTAGTTCTACAATATTGGTAGAATACTGTAGCTATTGAGGGTGAGGAGAGCACATAGGCTGAGGTTCTATTTATTAATTCATAGCTGCTTATTTATTTGTATATAGATAGTTTTATTTACTTGGAGGAAAAAAGGTTACACATATGAAGGCATTTATAATTTGTGTCATGAAAGAAAGTGTACTTTTTGTACTAGAATTAAATTTTTAAGGATTTGTGATTTAACTGAAAGATGGAAATATTTATGTATTTAAATTTAAGTATACAAAATATAATTACTCTCAGCTGAAATTCCCTCTAGGGTATAGAGTAAACAATTCTTCTTTCATTATGTGCATTAAAAACTCAAGTGAAGTGATTGTGGCTGAATTCCATTCCCTCTGAAAAAGCATATCTTTTACCAACAGAGATCTTCCAATAACTTTTTTTTTTTTTTGAGGAAAGTCTATTAGTCTTCAGAATTACAAACTTCTATTTCCTCAGGCATTTTCAAAAATCTTGGGTTTTCTGGTCACGCACTTCACCAGACAGATCATGTTTAACTTGTGAGGACTGACTAGTTTGCAGCTGTAGGTGGTATGTGAGATACAGACTTCAGGAAGAGCATGATTTCCATAACCACTTCAAAGGAAATACATTATAAATAAAGTGCATTTCTCTGGGGGCTTACAAAACCATTATGTTTATAATTTAAATTACATTAAGCTAAATAAAATAGTGCAACAAAACCCTCAAGAGAAAAATACTTCATTTAAGTTTGAACATTACATTACTTCCATTAATTGGAAGTGTTTTACTCTCTCTCTAATAGTTTATTTTTCATTGAATATATATAATTAAAAGTATTGTCATTACAACAGCAGTAGTTCTTTCCCATTTTGTGTTCCAAGCCCTTCTGTTCAGTAGATCACTATAGTTTTATTTGCCTGCATTCCTTCATTTCTCACTGCTTTCTTACGGGTGTCTAACCCTCTGAGCATCAGGGTGTGACAGAAGATTACCATCGCTGTGCCGTGCATGTTCAACTTTAGTAAACTCATACTGGAACTGAGTCTCTCAACCAGCCTGAAGTTTTGTGTCAAAACAGTGAAGGAGGAGAAGCTTTTTTCTGTTGGAATATTTTAAAATCTGCTCCTCTAAACTGTGATGTTTGCTTCTTCCAGAGTGCATGCAGGGATACCTTCGGCACAGGCTGCAACACAAGCAATAGAATCCATTAGTCTCCCTACTTCATAAAGGGAACTTGGAGACACAGGGGGAACTTGATAGGATATGAAGATAATATGTCTTCCAGGAGAGGGTGACTAGGAAAGTATTGGAAAACCTCACTGAACTATCTAATTTTAAGAGTGATTTATTCCACCTTCTTTTTCACCCCATGACAAGAGACCATACAGGCTGAACTAAATCAGGCCATCATTCCTACCAGCATGGAGGGCAGTAAATCTGTAGTGCCAAGCTCCTCTGATATTGACAGCTTTGCAATATGGCTTTTTGTAGAAACAGTCTAAGCACATATAAGCTTACAAAAGCTGAAACAGGCTGTATAATAAAAGCAGTCCAGTCCCATGTGCAATACTTATTCCCACTAACTTCAAATTAATCTCCATTTAAGGTCTAAAGCATGCTTTTTGTTTCATGTACATTAATTTCAAGTGATTAAAAACATTTTTACGTAGAAAATAAATATTTGCAGCTAAATGTTAACAGTATTGAAATACAAAAAAAAAGAAAGAAGCCATGCACATATTTTTCCCTAACTTATAAAATGTTTGCATTTTTAAAAAGCAATAGTAATTAAAACTAATGCTGGATTGAGAAAAAGCTTTGGTCACCTGGCAGTTTCATGTGAGACTGGGTAACCCTTGAAGACAAAAGGTATTAGAAAGAAAATATCAAAGCTTAGACATTTTTTGTTGACTCAACCTAAAAGTTTTATGAAAAAAGTAAGCAGACTTAGTCATTAAAGTCTGAAGAAATAACTTCAGTATATTTTCCAAGATTTTTCATTAATGTTTAAATAAGTTTGCAGTTTTATAATACATCCCAGAAAGCCAAACATGTCCTGAACTGCATCAAAAAAAGCATGGGCAGGAGGTCAAGGCAAATGATTTTGCCTGTCTGCTTCACTCTTTGAGACCACACCTCAAGCGCTGCATCCAGCTCTGGGGAGCTCAGGACAGGGAGGACATGAACCTGAAAATAATCAGAGGGCTGTAGCGCCTCTGCTATGGGGAAAGGCTGAGAGAGTTAGGGTTGTTCAGCCTGAAGAAGACTCCAGGGAGACATTGCAATCTTTCAGTACTAAAGGGGACCTACAAGAAAGATGGGGGCACACTTTTTAGCAGGGCCTTGCAGTAGGACAGGGGTTAATGGTTTTAAACTGAAAGTAAGTAGATTCAGACTAGATATAAGGAATATTTTTTTTGCAATGAAGGCGGTGGAACAGTGGAACATGTTCCCTAAAGAAGAGGTGGATGCCCCGTCCCTGGGACTCTGAGCAACCCGATCTATTGAAAGATGTCCCTGTTGATTTCAGGGAGTGTTGGCCTAAGTTACTTTTGAAGGTCCCTTCCAACTCAAACTATTCTGTGATTCTATGAAATTTATTCTAAAATAACTTTCATTAGGCAATTAAATTGCATCATGATTGGGGTTTTTTTTTCACTTTCTTTTATCCCTTTCCACCAACTTTAAAGTTAGTAGATAATAATTTTATGGTTTTAATAAATTTATATGCATATACTGCTACATATGAAGATTAGGTCTCTGGATGGAATGGTTTGTGATAAGCCAAATAAAAAGGTAGTTCCTCATTAAAAATCTGAAACTGTTGTTTCATGTAATGAAAGTTCATCTTCCTGTAGGTAAATGTATGTTTGTATCTCCAGTAAATTCAACGTGCTGATGGTTCAGGTCCTATTCTTAAGGCTGATTGTCTGATCATAACAAAGAAAGAAGAGTCCATGGTGAAATTCACATTCGTGGCAAACACTGGAGTCGTGGGGCAGTAGGGTAGAAGTCCCTTTGTTCTCTTCCCCATTGCAGCTGTGTCCCCCTTGCATTTGCCTGCTCTTCCCCTGATCCACAGTGCATGAGGTGGCAGTCAAGCTCTCCTTGTAAAACTTCACATGCAAGGACTTAGGGAGGAACTTCTAGTAATTATCCTACTGATACAATCTCAGGAGTTTGCTGAAATGTCTGTATATTATTGTCATAGAGGTGCATAGCTAAAGTTGTGAGGTAACTGAAGTTCTTTTAAAGAGGAACTACAAGGCTTTGAAATGAGGCTTTTTTTGGAATTTGCGGATTTTACCATTTGACTGGTTGTGCATTTAATCATGCACTCTGTCTTCATATGCACACAGCTGCCACGCAGCCATGCTCTGAATGACAGCAAGGCAGTAGATTGGCAAGTTATAGTCAGAATACGAGTCACAAGATAACACAGTTCAGAGTTCACTGAATCTGTTGTTTCACTGTAATTTAAAGTAAAATCAGCTTTCAAATGGATAGTCAATGTGGGAAGGAAAATATTTTAATTCTAAAACATCCAGAAGTTTTGTTACAAAATACTTTCAACCTTCTCTGCTTATTATAACACCTTGCTTGGTCTGTTTTTCTAGTTACATTGCTCTGAATGATAATCTCATCTCGTATTTGTGCCTTTCATATTGTGTCTCATGATGTTATAGAATTGTCTTGAAATATCCCCTCAAGTCATACTCTTTTTTTTATCATTATTTTGAACACTGTGGTGAGCAATCGAATATGAAAGATTACAGTGTTAAAATCAGATATACTTCAGGATGTGTTAAGTTGCCTAAATGCTTAACAATGTAATGTAAAACATACTACATTTATATAGATGTTAGCCATCTCTTGGTTGTTTTCTTATTTATCCTCTCAGTTTTCTGGGCAATGTGTTGTGTATGGTATATTGGTGGCTGCTATCAAAATACAAATAATAGCAGATACCATATTAGAGTCATCAGTCCAGCTGCGGTTAGTCATCAATGTTTCTTTGAAGCAGAGAATGTAAGAGGAAAGAAAATGGTCCATACAAAGAAACTGCATTTGTACTGTTGCCTTGGGGTTTTTTCAAGCTTTTTTTTTCCGTTCTAGACATCAGAAGAATAAGTTTTATGCTCTCTGTTCTTGGAAACGGTACATGAGAGCTTGAGAGGTTTAGTCAGCTCTAGCAAGATGGTCACTGCTGATTTGCTTGGTGCTGGGGGGAATTACAAAGCTTATGCTTTCATGCCAGTGCATACCTTTTGTAAAATGCTTGAATTTTATTGGTATACTCTTGAAGAAATTATCATCCCCTAAGGTGTAGAGACTCTCAACACCGGCTGCTGTATCAATCTAAATCTAACAGTTGTTTGCATTAAAAAAAAAAATATATTCCTCAATGTACAAAATTTTTTAAAATCTCAAATTTATTTTTGGTTTTGGTTTTTGAATAGGTGACTGAATCTCATTGTTTTAGAACAAATTAAGCAGGTGCTAGCTCAGGCCTAGCATACACTATCCATAAGAGTTAGACTCACTTTCACTGCAACCTGTAACTTCTTCGTTGGAAAATTCATGCACCTTACCCTAGTAATTAATAGAAAAGAAGAAATTGATAGCATGCCTCTACATTTTTTCGTTGTTGTTGTGGAAGATATTCCATCTCTTATATTAATTTCTATTAACAGGTTGACTATGTTGACAGACTCGCACTAAGAAACAGAGCTTAGGAATGATTTTGTCTTAGGTGTAAAAGAATTGATTCACTATGATTCTTCAATTTCAAACTTTTCTCAAAATTAATCAATTAAATCATTAGTTTAATTAATTAAAAGAATTGTTGGTTTGATGCTTAGCTTAAAGTGAAGTGAAAAGTATTATCAACAACAGCACAACAAATTTGCAGGGTTGCACTGTGGCCCAGCAGATGCCGAGAGAAGGTATTGCAGCACTTGGGAGGGATCCCAAGGATATCCCAGGGACAGAGACTTTATTGCAATGTACAGCAGAGTTTTCTGTGGCATGGTGACAAGGACTTGGACTCAGTAACCCAAATGCCCTCTTGTTTCTATTTGTAACTGGCAGTCAGCCAAAGCATTTTCAAGCTTTGTTTCAGTTTATCTTTGTGCTCATTTTTTGGCATTTGTCTCACAGGTTTTTTTTCCACTGCTTTGTGTCTTTTACGGAGTCTGATGACCACAGTCTCAGAGTCTTGTGTGTAATCATTGACCATTCTCCATTGAATCACTGGGTGACAGAACTGCAGGCAACACAGCTAGCAAGAGAGAACTTCTCAGCCTGATTTCTGATTTTCAGGTGAGCTTTAGGCACCACTCCTGTACCACTTCACCTGAAGTTACTGCAGCCCTAGTGTGACTGTGCAAAGGGATTTGAACAGCTGGAGGCTCAAGTGGACTGGAAAACATGTACTAGGCTGTTCACTGGCTGGCATTTACTGCTTGACTGACTTGTAAAACCGAAGTTGAGAAGCAATGTTTTGACATGAAATTTGTCACTGATATTTGTAATAAATGAATATGTCTATCTTCAAAAGTACTGAGCCAGATCTTCAGGATGTGTTGCTCTGAAGAATTTTAGAAGTGTATCTTCTTCCTTTCTGAAACAGTAGCAGACATTGCATTTTTAATAAGGCCTTGGTGTACTTAATGGTCCCTGAGAAAAGAAACAACAGGTGTTTCATGTAGATCTTTTTTTTCATGTGAGGGGCACCAAGCTGAGGTTTGGCTGTAATATACTGTATTGTTTTATTTCTCTCTCCACGGGAAATAAGTTGCGTTGTATACCAAAGTATTCCCTAGTGCTTCTTGGGGAGAGGATATGGACTCTTAAGTTTCTGATCTTTTGTGCAAGCCTCTTCGATGAACTCCATTTCTACTTTACTCACATGAATCCATCTCTAGTATTCCTTTTCTTCTAAATAGCATTCGAGATTTTCCAGTCATTATTGTACATTATCTTTAGGCATCTATTTTTTGGGGGACTATTTGGATTATATGCCTAAAACCCAGTTAGGATTAAGAAAGCTTTGAAGTACTGACAAGTTAATTTTCTTCTTACTCTTTTTATTGAACTGGGAAAAACTCAGAAACCTAAGGACTACCAATCCATTGATCCCTTTTTCTCTCTAACCAACGTTTTGCATTATCAAGGGTTCTATTAGCAGTTCTTTGGTTATTTGTAATTGCTGAAGAAGCCTTTGAGACAAACTGTACCAAGTATCTACCAAAATATATATGATTGTGTAATGTATTAGATGTCATTACATGCTTAAATTAGATCCCTAGTGCACACATTTGGAATCATTACTACTCGTAATATGTATTAACAGTTTTAGCTCTAAAAATTTAAACTTAAGCTCTGTAGCAGCCACTGTCATTAATTTGCTCAGAATTTCTCAGTACACATAGGGATTTGTTGGAGAGGGTCAATAGTGGGAAATTTGCTGATGTTTCTACTTCTTTTTAAACATAGTTTTACATTATATTTCAATGATTTCAGTGAATGTGGTTAGCTTTTTGCAATTCAAAGAAATTAAGAGCACGTCTTGAACTGGGAAGAAATGCCTGTATTCTTTTGGGCCCTAATTCTGCTAATGCTGCCTGGAATAGAACAGTTCTATAGGAGAGTATCTGTTATATTAAAATAATCAAGGAAATAAATCTTCTACTTCTTGAAAGTTGTCCACTTTGAAGACAAGAAGGTAGGAAGCTGTCTGTACAAGAGAAATATATTTAGAAAAATTATTTCAAGTTGCAAGGGCTTATTTCTAAGGAAATAAGAAAAGCAGGAGGAAAGGTGTTACATTTAACAACACTTAAAGAAAATAGGACTTCATCTTTTAAAAGTCCTGTGGAGGATCCCTATATGCTAAGCTACACAGAATTTAATCTACCTCTGAAAGATGAAAGGATGAGGTGAGCCAGCCAGAATTTAAGCTTCTGCTTCCATGGAGTCTAGATTTTAGTTCTTTAGTGATTAGATCTCAAAGGTACTTTCTCTGGTTGTAAGTTCCTCTGAATCATTGATGTAAAGAATTGTATGCAAACTGACTGTATCTCCATGAGGTAGGGAGCAGCTTCCATTATTTCAGTGCAGGGAACAAGAGGATTGAGAGAAACACGGACTATTCTTGGTTGGTTTCTTCTTGCTCAGTCCTTTTTCATTTAGAATCCTTGTCGCATAAATAAATAACACATCTTTGATTTTCCAGTTCAGTTTCTAGTATAAAGATTCCAAAATATAGGAATTTTTATTTCTTACATATTAGATGTAGAAAACTCCTTGAAGATTAAGCAAAAGGAATTCCTTTCTTTACATACCTATTTACGTGTAGATGCATTTGTTTATTTTTTACATTTGATCTCATGGTTGAAAGTTTAAAACCAGTGGAATTCTGTTGTTCCAATTATGTGAGGCTTGAATAAGCATATGATAATGGAAATACAGAAAAGCAGGTGACTGCTCTTGGTCTGCTAATTAATAGTTTAAAAAGGCTGGACTTGTTAATCAGTTTTAGATATGAAAGCAGTATGTTTTTTTAAATAGTATCATATAAACCTAATATGAATGAAAACATCTTTTTGTTTTAAAATTGATGATTCAGTGTAATAGCACATTTTCATTTTAGGATAGTCTGTACATTTTCTATCCTGAAAACCTCATTTTTTAAGTTCAACATAATCAGATATAGCAAATGCTTTTTCATCAATTTTTTTCCTTTAAATTTCTATTTATTTTTTTCATTCTGAAAATTTCTAAAGGAGATTAAACTTATGACGAGAAGTTTTAGGTTATTTTTTAGAATTAAATAACATATTTCTGACAGTTTCCTGACCCAGAATACTAAACTCACTTGTAAGTGAGGATTGGGTCAGAGAGGAGAAGCACGTGATTTCTGAGCTTTGTGCCAGTGGGAGGGACATGAACCCAGGATTTTTCTGCCCCATTTACACGGAGCTGAGAAGCAGCAGCAACAGTGTTGTGCTGGGAAAAGCTGTGCATTATTTAATTTCTCACCTCTGTGCAGAAGTATGAAAAGCAGGGTGGTCAGATTAGTCCACCATATCTATTTTTCATCAGAGAAAAACAAGCACAATCAATCTTTTTATATGTGCAAACACATCTCTTGGAAAAATATATGTTTTGGCCTGACGGTGTCCAAATGGGCTTAAATATGTGTCTCACAAATGTAATAGACCAAAGAAGCAGAACATTTATATGATACTGTTAATCTCAGAATAGCACAGAAGACTTTTACCTGCAACTCCTGATAATGACTAGATAGGAAGCATGGACAAACTGTGGGAGATTGCCAGCTCAGATGGGATCTCAGTAGGCAAGGACTTGAGAGCACAGTTGACTGATGGCAAGCACAGCACTCCATTATTCACAGGTGCAGATGCCTCTATCAAGGTATCTGTTGCCATGCTTAGCCCTCCACAGAGGGCTGTGTAACAAGTGGGCTGGAGTGGATATGGTCTAGGCTTCACTATGGTTTTAGAGGAGTTTAATTATCATAGTTCAGTATGGCAGGGGAAAAATTCTACAAAATCAACATGATGGATGTGTGATCTGTTCAAAGCATGACTTAGAGCAGACTGGGTTAGAGCAAGCTGGCAGGTCATACAAGGGATAAGGTTACTGTAGCACAAAAATCACACAGAACTACAGCTGTCTAATGTCAGTGTGATTTCATTATTCCATTTTAATAGTTGAAAAGTGAATTCTGGTGTAACGTTCTTCAAAGGCCACTAGAAAAAAGTCTGATGTAACAATACTGTGCTCAGGGCCTTTTCTGATCTCTACAATCAGGATTGGTTGGTCTAAATGTATGATTATTCTTTTGATTTTTTTTTTAATAAACTATTTCCTGTTACCAAGTCTGAAACAGGAATAAGGTAGAACAAAACTTGAACCTGTTAATCAGGGGTTGTTTTAGGGACTTTTCTAAATTTGGAACATAATACACACCTAGTAAGCAATAGGTTTTGGAAACACAAATCCCTTCGTGATTTGTGCTGGACATATTTCTTGCTTGCTAGATGCTGTTCTTCATCACTTTTAATGCTGTCCTTCCCATAGCAATATGGTATTATATTTTGGATGCAACTTGATTAGTTATCAAATATGCAAAGAAACACATGCAGTACTGTGTTCCATCATGGAAGGTGTTACCTGAAACATTCACACTGCTAAGGAAGGGTAAAATGTGTTGAGGCAAGATTGTGCTTGTTCTTTGTTTCTCCAGGAATTCATTCTTCTTGTTCTGGCTAATTTTTTAGGGAAACTTTCTCTACTACATGTAATAAGTATCTCCATACAAATTTCATGCCAAAGAAGTAAAGTCATATGTTTGTAAAAAGGCCAAGTTCCTAGAGGACAACTTGAAATATTACTCCCAGATGGATCAGCCTGAACAATGTAATGCCAAAATGTAATCATGTTGAGGGACCTGCCCATTAAGCGATACTGCCATTAGCGTTTGTTACATTTTTGTTGTGCAGATGAAAATAAATGCAGTATTCTATTCACTAGTGCTTGTTGTGTAACACTGAAGTCCTGTTTTTGTTTTGCATGAAACTTCTGCCACCCTGTCTGTCCTCTGCTGGACAGTCTAAACAGGGACAAGATAATTTGTCACACTGAAATCAGTGAAAGAGCTTCAGGAAAATGGTGAGCAAATAGATTAACTCTCAGAGCTCATTTGATGCTCATAAGCATGCAGGAGGGAGAAACTTTAAATCAAGGAGAAAATTGCTTGATTTGCACACATGAACAAGCATCAGAAACCTCCATTCTACTCAAGATTTCTTATATATCTAGGAAAAAATCTCTGATACACTGTAAGTCCTGGGGTCCATCAGGTAAAGCATCACCAGCTGCTGGAGGGAGGGGATTGTCCCGCTCTGCTCTGCACTGGGGCAGCCTCACATGGAATATTGTCTGCAGGTTTTGGGTGCCACAATATAAGGAAGATATTAAGCTCTTAGAGAGTGTCCCAAGGAGGGCAGTGAAGACGGTGAAAGGCTTTAAGGGGAAGCCGTATGGGGAGCAGCTGAGGTCACTTAGTCTGTTCAGCCTGGAGAAGAGGAGACTGAGGGGACACCTCATTGCAGTTACAACTTCCTCATGAGGGAGGAGGAGGGGCAGGCACTGATCTCTTCTCTCTGGTGACAAGTGACAGGACCGGAGGGAATGCCCTGAGGCTGTGTCAGGGGAGGTTTAGGTTGGATATTAGAATAAGGTTCTTCATCCAGAGGGTGGTTGGGCACTGAAACAGGCTCCCCAGGGAAGTGATCACAGCACCAAGCCTGACAGAGTTCAAGAAGTGTTTGGATGATATTCTCAGGCACATGGTGTGACTCTTGAGGATGGTCCTGTGCAGGGCTAGGAGTTAGACTTGATGATCCTTGTAGGTCCCTTCTAACTCAGCATATTCTGTGATTCTGTGAAATGCCATTGCCACTCACAGCCATTAGGCACCCGTCTCCCACTAGATTATAACTTTTAATGAGGTGGAGAGGAAAAAATAATATTTGTAAAAACAAATAATTAAACAAGGGGGTTTTACATGTGTATCACTTCTATTTCTTGCTCTTTCTGTTGGAGGAAGGTCAACTTTTAAAAAAGAAAAATACTAATTTTGGCTTCACACCCCTTGAAAATGAAACAATATCTAAAAAGTGCCTTCGTAAAAGCATCATCAACATGATCTTATAGCTGTAGTAGCTTGTTGAGCTGCACAACATATTTATTCAGTCTGTGGACCAAAACACTATTGCTGTCTCTTAGTCCTCTAACTTTGAGAATTCAGGTACTCAAAATAAGATCCTTCCATATCCTATGCTTTCATCTTCCATGCTTTATTACCTGTAGTTGAGGTTCTTTGAACTTACTGTCAATCCATTATTATTCGTTGCTCGCTTACAAGGTTTTCAGTTACACCTGTGCTTTTTATAGGTCCTACCAAAGAAATCTTAATACAGTGTGTTTCAGAGATATCAGAAGCTACATACCTTCAAATGCTAGGAATCTGCTATAAAAGGTACAGCATTTTTTTATTATATGAATTTTGTGAATTCTCAGAAAACTCCAGAGAATACACTGCTTAATTTGCTTACATTACCCTAATTCTGTTCAAGAAATTTGTCCTTAGATCTGTGTAGTGATTGTATCTGCATCCAGTTTGATCTTTTGAGAGAATCACTGTAAGTACCAGTCTGCTTTATTCCCAGTCTAAGGTAATTTCATAGACCCTTTGTAAGGGCTTAATATGAACCTGTATCACCCAATTGCTTTGTTTCTGTGTGAGCTGTTTACAGACTTTCCTCAGAGACCAAAGATATTGCACATAGGTAATGTGGCAAACCCTCCTAATCTGCAAGGTTTAAGCCCTTCATATAGGCATGAGATAAAGTTGTAAAACTATTGTTATGCCCATTTAAAGAACAGCTCTTCCTGTTACACTAGAGAAAAACACTGGCTGCATTTCAAAGTTGAAAACATATTTTAGCATTTCTTAACTTTTCTATTCCTGATCTTTTTTTCTTTCATCATTTTAATGCAGACACGCTAAATGGATTATTATGTGCTCAAATAAAGACCTTCTCAAAGGGGAACCTCTGTCTCTGTACTGTGAGAAATCTTGATATCCTGCTGTGGCCTATGTTTTCAGCCTTAATTTACATCTGTTCTGTTCTGTCAGCCACAGAGAAATAACACAGTCATGGCTGTCTTATTCCCAAGTTATGATCCTGTTGGGTTTTTTTAAGTCTTATATGCAGTATTGTAACCTAACTTGAATTCTCTGTGTGAGGTGGGATCAAAAAAGTAAAAATAGCAGATGGGTTTTAGAAAAACCTGGAAGAAATTTTGGTGGGAGTTTTTTGTTTGTTTTTGTTTGGTTGGGGGTTTTTTTTGGTAATTTGTTTTTGTTTGTTTGTTTGAGATACCTTTAATATTTTAAATACTGTTTTCCTAATGTTCTAATCCATGGGACTGTGAAAAAGTTTGCCTCTAACTCTTTTTGTGTAATATTTTTTTTCTTTTTAATATGTATAAAGCTATTTGAAAGGTATCATCAGATTCTCTATCTTTCTATGCACACAGAGCTATTCCAGGAAGAAGAGGACAGTTCCCAAAAGAGCATACCTCTATTTAACCAAAGTTTAAACTAGTTACATCAGTGTTTAGATTAGCGCCTCACACACTTTGCTTTCCAGATTTATTTCTTGCCATGCTTTTCATCTGGTTTAGATAACAGTTAAATGATGTTTGTAGACCTTCTGATCCATGACTATGACATTTTTTTCCTAAATAACGCATTATTGCAGCACAGAATCAAAGTAGCTGAACCACGGACTGATCCAAAGACAGGCTGATTTTGGAGGAGTACAGAAGAAAGTGGGGAACTGTCTTGATTCCCCCCTGTGTAGCACAAGCAGGTGCTGAAAGCATCTATGATCTCATACTCTGAAGAGCATAACCTCTTCCAGATTTTGTGGAGATTAAGAAAACTAAATTACAAATTCTAGGTTTAATACAATTTTTACTCCAGGCTCCATAACCCCCATGGAGAATTTGTTTCATCCTCAAACCTGGTTCCTTCTATTACTGCCCATCCAGTTTTTGTCTTAGCAATGCACATTGCCATTTCTTCTTGGCCTGCATGAACGTTACCAGCTTGGGTCCTCCTTACTGTTACTGACCTTTTGATGGAGTGAAAAAATATCTGACTTGATGCCTAGTCATCTAAAACAGCACAGTATATTTTGTGTTCCTGACAAATAGTTCTGTCATGAGGGTGACTTTTCAGTTTCCTGAGTTTCCTGTAGCAAAGTTGTATTGCTGTGGAATTATTATTAATTATTTAGGGAAAAAATTGTTATAAATTTTGTGAGGTTTATTTTTTTTCCTTAGAATCCACAATAAAATAAGTAAAAGAATAGTCTATAAAATTTCATAAGAGTAAACTCTGACTTCCTGTCTGTAAAGAAGTGGGCAAAATTGGTAAAAGGCTGCTGTTATCATTTTACTGCAGTTCTGTCTGCCTCTGAATAATTTTTTACATATCTTTCATGGGTTCACAGGAAAGAGAATAATTCTGCCACCTGCAAACGTATCTTAAGAGGGACATAAACTCTTGCAGCATTGCAAGGTCTGGAAGGAGAAGAAAGGGGCAACATCTACTGGTACTGCAGAATTACAAAGTACCTAAAACCACCTTATATTGCCAAGGGCTTCTTTGGACCAAGGACAGTTTAGTGTTGCTTTTAGTAGAGTTTCTTGTTTCCTAGTAGAGTTCATGCAATCCATAATTCCCTGTGGTGGTCTTTGTATGCACTCCTTGTGGGAATGAAAGCTTATCCCGGACAGCAGTAATGAGAGCCTTGGTGGCACCACTGGGAACAAGTAGCCACCCCAGAGGTCCCACCTTCTCAGTAAATAGTAACTATTGTATTTTGATGACTACAGGCAGCTTTGTTCCCTAGTAGGTAAGGAAATCCTTAGATGTCATCTTTGTTTAGAGATTAATGGGTTCCATTTGGCCAAACTTCTTGATTGACACCATTGATATTTAAGGTAAGGAGAACTAGAGCACTGATAAAAAAATTATATAGGATCATAGGATTATTTACATTGGAAAAGGCCTTTTAAGATTATCAAATCAAACCATTCACCTATTACTGCCAATTCCACCACTTTAACCGCATTAGAACCCAACTCATTAACTGCAAAAGGTATTTAAAAAAAATCTGCAAATTAAGATCACATAAACTGCTATGCAGCACCAGCACTTTAGAGATAATTTGTCTTAGGTGTATTTCATCTCAAAGATAAATTTAAGCTTTTATAATTACTAGTTTTTTCTTCTTAGCTTTCAGTCAGCAAGGTGAAAAGAACACAGTGGCATCATGAAAAGTTCTGTGAAATGTATATTAGTCTGTTTTCAAAACAGGCCATGGAGTTTTTATCTACCAGACTGTGATAAACTGATGGCTACAGTGTAATCACTCGAGATAATGTGCCTCATATAAACATCTCACGCTCGCTTAGAATTGCTGAATCTGGGATAATTAGAGTTGAGTTCAAGTTAGCAGCCTTCGTACATATTTACCAAACTTCTCAGACTGGCTGTGCAGTCAGTGTGTTAACAGACCTTGGGCTTCACGTTGCCACAGACGTCATTAACCTTCAGTATCATCATACTAAAGTCTCTATGCCTATGTAACTATTAAAGCTTCTAGAGTTTTAGTTGAACAGGGAATGTGAAATGGACCATCAGCAATGGTCTTTGCATTGATTTTATGGGGCATGTGCATTCACCATCTTGCCAATGGATTTTTGGCCAAATGGAATCAGAAAGCTGTTGTTCAGCTTAGACATTATAACTGAAAATGATTATAAAATACTTTGGCATATCTTCCTTAATGTCAAACTTTATAGCTATGCTTAAATGTTGATGCAAGATGAATAAACATCCCTTAAGAGTTTTTAGTGTGGTAATTTCTTTTAATTTAAAGCAGTGTGCTCTGCAAACCATACTGACATTAGCCATATTGTATTTTAGATTATGTCAATTGTTCTGTGGTGCCTGAATCCATGGAAATATTTGCAGGCTTCTCTTAGGCTTTCTTTGGCACTGAAAAGCCAAGACCAGGGCATGTATAGCAAAGCCTGATGTTTATCTTTCATATAATGCATCTACATTCTGAAAACAGCCAGAATATATTTTTGATTAGGGTCTTCAACCTCAAACTACAAAAGGTGAGCCATGTTGTCATCTCTGTACAGAAAGCCTGTCTGAGTTGTTCCAGCAGGAAGCCCAGGCTGAATAGAAAGTGGCTCTTCTGGAGTTTTCAAGCTTCATAGGCTAGACTTCCAGATAATCAGCTAAGCAGCAGTGACAGAAACACCGCGCCCACCGACACAATTCAGAATTATGTTGCAGCAGGAAGTTGTTCTGTGATCTTACGCACCTCCAGAGACATTTATTTCCCTGCTTTTTGGTCTATATGCACATGCTGGTTGCTTTTCTATTCTGCAGATGAGGACTGCAGTTTGGTACCTGGTCAGTGTGCACAAGTTGCAATCTTGCATCATCACTACCCATGCTAGTGCCCTTTAGAAGAAGCTGTGCCTTTGTGATAAATGCAGTGCTTTGAAACAGTCACATGGGAAAATTCTCCATGAGTTCCCATCATAATCCTATGATATGATATAAACAGAATGTAGTGATAAAATATGTGCTGAACGTGGCTTCAGCATAAGGGGGAATTTCTGCATGGTCCTTCTCAAATTAGAAGAGCATCTATATAAGGTTTACTTGACCTTTTGTCTTTATTCTCTGAAGTTTCTGGGTATTTTTTAAGCCCTCTCAAAGACACTTAACTCTAGGTGCACATTTTCATATGCATCATCAAGAGAGCCAGTCTTCTGCCTCTTTTGGTACAACAGCTGTTGATACCAAATAACCTCTCTACAAGTTCAGTTTCAGAGGAACATATTTACCCCTTTTACTCTCATTAAATGGGAATAAAACATTTGTATATTTTTTCCCTAGGTACAAGTAAGGGAAAACTGGTCTCAAAAGAAAACTGATATGTAAAACAATATTCTCTCTCCTGATCTTTCCTGCTCTCCCATCTCAAATTGCAGATTAAAAATTCAATAACCCAAATGTATTCATACAACATTACAACACTTTTAAACTTAAGAAAACAAAAACTAAACCACTGTTTTGCTGAACTTTGATGGAGGATAAAGTTAGCCTAAATACTGCCTTTGGGGCAGGTGGTTTTGGTTGGTTTTTTTTTTTTTGGTTGTTTGATTGTGTTTATTAAGACTGGTATTATATAAACACATCTAAGTTATTGCAGTATTTTATTTTTAACTAGAGAGCAGCAGGAATCAGGAGGAAACAAACAACTCTGAAATGAGAAATGCCACTGAGAGGATTCAAGTGTCAGTAGCAGGTGTCAGCAGGGCACTGGGCGTTCAAACCATACCCCTGCAGGATGGGGCTGATACATCATGATTTTGCTGTATCCACACTTGTGCAAGAATCTTGCATGTTTTTGTCCCTTAGATACCTTTCAGAATAATCTGCTCTGGATTAAGAACATAGAAGTATAGAAAGTTGACTTTACAAAACTGTGTCATGTGCCTGCAGAATTCACCATTAGCAAGTGTTTCAAGATACAAAGTAAAATTAGATTTTTGCAGATTTTGCATGTTACAGTAGGTCTTTCTTGGTTCTAATAATAACCACTTTTTTCCTAAATCAGTCCAGGGTTTACAATTAGTATGACCTCTTACTACCCTTGCTTTTGTTTATGGTCATTACTTTTATATTATTACCACCTATTTTTTTTTCAGGGTAGGGAGAGAGTGCCATAAAAAACCCGGCAGAAGGCAAGGAATTAAAATCAACAATCACAAATTTTCTATTTTTCATATTCATTTATCTTATCTAGTGTGGCAAATTCATCTATCTTTTCCTCTGCCTAGAAAGTTCAGGACACAATTAAATTAGTGAATACATGCAATAAAGATACTAATCTATGGTAGATTTCTCAAGTAATACTTACATTTATAATGAAAGCTTATTTCACGGAAACTAAACACATATTGCTTTATATGAACAAAAAGAAAGCTAAAACTTAACTCATGAAGTTATATATTGTCTGTAATAAGAACGTGTTAAAACTCTCTAATCTCAGGATTTATCCTATTATAGTTAATGTGTTCCATATGCTACAATTAATCTTAAAAAAAACATATGGAGGATTGGAAAAATGCAAAACTTTATCTGTTGTTGTCCATTCAGTTACAGATGAACTGATTTGGATCCGTGTATATCTTTGCAGGTACATGCTTTTGTAGGTAACTTATTTATGGATTATTCATAGTTAATTCTGTCTTTTGGTCAATCACTAGGATGGAAACTATGTAATTATCAGGACGACGTTTTTGTCAGACCAACTATCTTGTAATCCTTGAATGGTTTTAAAGGCCATAAGAATCAAATAATACTGCATTCTTTTTATTATTCCACTAAATGCAATATATCCAGTACATGTATATGAAATATTTCCTGTCTCAAAGTTAAAATTATATGAAATAGTTACTTTGGACTTCTAATTCAGGCTTCTAATTCATAATGTGACAAGACCATAAGACTTAGACTTGGCAAGACTTTTCCAGCTCTTCACTGCAGAACACTGACTATTGCAAAACTGCATTTTTGAGGTGCAATAATTTTCTCTATTATGAGAATTTTAACTGTAATCCTAACACCTTCTGCAGTATATAGGAAATGGCACCTAAAAAGCTATCAGAGTGTGTGAGAATCTCCCTGAAAGAACCACAAGGAAATGCTGAGGAGCGAGATGGGGTCTGTAGCACACCTTTCATGCAAAATAAAGGGAAACATCATCTTGCACTTGTGAATTTTCTCCTGTAGTCAGTCAGCAGCATTTGGCACACACTGTAATTGGAAAAGTATCTTTTCAATATAGGTTTGAATAAAATCTTTTTCTTGAAACGAATACATGCTTCCTGCTTCCAGAGAGTATCCCAACACAGGGATGAACTGCTGTGTTTGGACTTTCCCCAGCAGTGTTGCCAGCAGAGCTCTCCTTTGCCTAAAGCGGCAAAGCTCAGGGTGCCTGCAGAGCTAAAGCACTGTGGCGTTCAGAGAGCGAGGGGCTCCCCTACCTCCTGAATAACTTGAATATTTTCATGTAAATGCAAAGGTCTGCAGTTTGTATAATCTCTGTTTTATTTTGTGTCTGGTTTGGTGACCCCAGGGAAAGGTGTCAGAGAAAGCCAAAGAAAGGGCTATGTGCTAATCCCTGTTTACATGTTTGGGGGGTTGTTTCTTTTAGGGGGCAGTTTTGTGTGTGTCTTTTAGGGGATTTGTTGGTTTGGCTTTTCCATTCCCTTCTAGGGCATCATTTTGGAATAAGTAGCACATAATCAAGCAAAGTTATTGAATTCTGTGTAGTGTCTCTATAACTCAGTGTTATGAAGAAAACCTTCAGTCAAGCGTGGTTTTAATAACTGCAAACAGATGCCAAAATATTAATGGGTTTAAAGGATTTTATCTTCTCAGGTCACCAGAAGAATAATTTAAAGTTTTTATTTTTCCTTGAGCACTTCTCTTTTTTCTTTTTAAAAGCTTTTCATTTCCAAATATCAGTGTTTCCTACCTTTTTTTTTTTTAATACATTTGAAGGGTTTTTATGCTTTGTCAGCTCTCAGTAAAAATGAAAGTCTTTTCAAATAACCCGATTATCCCCCTACAACATTGTTAATAAAGGGAAGGAAGAGCAGTGGGAATGACAGCAACATAACAATGAGGAAAGAGAGTGACAAGGCTGAAAAATGTAGACTGAAATCCCTATGACTAAGGCTCCACAATAAATTGAGTTGAATTCTTTCAGTAAGTTGTGTCTGCACGTCACTTGAAATCTCAGTAAATAGGATGGAAGTTTTTTTCAGGGAGTGGTCAATATTTCACTTATTTGACTTCACTCCAGAAGTCTCTTGTTTCTGCAGACACTTAAGATTGATGATACGTTTGCCTGTCAAATCCCCAGGAAGCATTGCAGGAATGAATTCTGTCTTCCTCCACCTGCCTGTGGCAACAGCACTGCAGCTCACACCTGAGGGAGATTTCTTTACATGCTAGGACTTGACCTTATCAGTTGTTGACACTTACGGCTTGGTTGGAAATCATCTTTTTTTCTGAGCAACTTAGGTTTGCTCCCAGTTGCAAGGATTTTGCCTATGCAATGTTTATGGGAGTTGCCTTCTTCCTGAGGAATAATGTGCTTCCCACCTTTCAGGTTAGATTGAGATCGCTCTCCATAAGTTTCATCAAAAAATTGTGTTGTCTGTAGAAAATCAAAGAGTCCTTCTTAATTGCTGTAGATAGCTTGTGAATGTGTCTAGGGCATGCCCACCTCAGAGCTGCTCTGCCCTCAGCAGCTCTCCTGGAAGGAGCAGTCTCAGCAGGACTTCTGCCCCTGCTCCTGGTCAGCCCTGTCATGTGGTTCCTGCTCTTGCATTGGCCCCACCATGTGTGAGACCACAGGAGGTTGCAAGGGGCTGACCAAGCTGAAAACTAATCACTTCAGGTCTGAGGGGTGAGAGGCTGCAGCAACCTGTGCTTCAATTAAACTGCTCCATAACTGGAGCTACACCTCTATCCCATCCTGAAACTGCAGTTCCTCTCCTCTCCCACGTGTGTTTCTTGAAGCCCCTTGATCCTTGCTGCAGAAGTGAATCTGAATATAGCTGTGTCTGTGGTATTTAGTCTTCCACCTTCTTGTGTTCCCTAAATTGGATTATAAAATTAGAAGCTTTGCTTTTCCTAGAGATTTTATCTAAATTTACATTTTTGAATGTGTTCTTAAGTTGTGGTTTCTTTAATTTAAGTGATTTCTGATGGCTCACAGTGTTTTCATGACTGGCAGTGTGTTTTATGAACTACAGGCCATAAGATGTGCACAATGGGCAAGGACTACTTCTTAAACTGCCCTGAAACCATCCATGACAAACTGATGGTTGAGGTGCCAAGTTGGGAACTTGAAGGGCTTTCTCCATGGTTGCTCTGTCCTACTCTTTCAGCTTTAGAAACATGTACCATTACGTGGCCAGAAGCTCCACTTCATCTTCAAGAGGGCACTGCTTTTACAGTCCCTGTGAATGCAGCTCTTTGTGAGTCTATGGCCCTTTTTTGCCTATGTTACAACTATATGATCAACTCTTTAAGGCTTAAGTTATCTTAAATTCCAACATTCAAAAATAGGCTGGGGATCGTTTTACATTCGAGTAAGGGTAGTACAGTCCTACGAACAGTGATTAGTTTCCAGTTCACTCCTCTGTTTCACGTGCCAGTCCTGGTACAGCAACAGAGCTAGAATACATGGTTAGTGACTTGAGGAACAGCAAGCCCATCGTATCCTTGATTTAAATAAATTGTAACTGCTGTGCAGCCACACTTGAAATTTATATTCTGAAGTTCCAGAAAGCTGACAGACCAACCAATATGCCACCAAGAGAAGTTCCACTTCTGCTTACCTATTTCCATGACTCAAAGTAATGTCGCGTCATTTGTCCCCAATCTTTTTTCTAAAGGTAGAGGTAGATTCCCCTTGCACTGGACATACCACACATCACAGCAATAAACTGCTACACCATCACTTCTTTTCACACTCCAGAAAGAATAAGGCATCCTTTGGTCTTGATAAATCCAGAGTACTGGGGTTGAATGAATGAATGAATGAAGCTCTGGGCTG
This sequence comes from Sclerurus mexicanus, assembly GCA_013396755.1. Lineage (NCBI taxonomy): Eukaryota > Metazoa > Chordata > Aves > Passeriformes > Furnariidae > Sclerurus > Sclerurus mexicanus. The sequence continues at coordinate 2,588,333 of VWZF01003842.1, forward strand.
AGCACAGGTCTGGGCTTTCACTGAGTACCATTACTTATATCATTGCACAGATTTTAGTGGCAAGCATCAAGTTTACATGTGAATATAGAGTAAAAGTGGTGGTGCCTACATTGCACATGACTCTGTCACTAGGTTCAGAGTATTTTTATGTTTCTGGGAATGCGTGTAATTCTTCAGTCTCTGGGGTTTGATTTGGAGTCTGACTTGAATGTACAAAATCTGTGGGAAAATTTAAACTGTCTTCATGTTCTATTTAAAAGAAGACTTGTGTCAAAATAGGATCTCGTAGACATTTTTGTATTGGTTGATAAGTATCAGGAGAACTACTGCATGCTGTACGGTTACTAATACAAAATAGTAAAGATTCCATGGCAGAAACTGAGCAGAGTTCATGGGAGGATATTCCTTCATTTTGTGTCTCTGCCAAGGAAGTGATGCAGGTCATCTTTTTACCACAAACTCACTGTTGTGTGCAGTAGTACCCATGTTTGCATGTGACTGAGAATTGAGGTATTTATGCTGGTTGGATTTGTAGTTGTATTCAGGCTGACAGAAAGAAGTTCAGTCTTTCATGACCTTCCAGCTGTTCCAGAAAGAGCCTACTTAGTGAAACACTATACTATGGTATTTACTGTGTTCTGAATTTATTCTTTATATTTAGAAGAGGGATTACTTCTTAAATAAAGGCAAGTGTATCTATTTGTCCCTGATCTTAGCAGTTCTACAAGTGGTAATAAAGAGCAGATATAGAATCTCTAGTGCCTCTACATTAATGCCAGGATAATCTTTATTTTACTACTGCACCTCGGCACTTATCATAAGAATTTACCTCCTCTCAGTTTATGCAAACATGACAATTTTTTTGCTGTATTGCAATGTATGTTATATTTTTCTTAACCTTTATTTCTCATGAGATAATGTCAATTTTTATTTTTTTTCATGTAATACTTCCATAAGTGTTGGCACTAAAATCCTATGCTTGTATATCCAAAAGCTTTATTTCAATTTTGTGAAATACTGCTCGTCATAACTTCTTTTTTTAAGAATCTTCTTTTTCCTGTGGCTACTTTTCCTGCCTTATAGATAATGCAGTTCATATAATATGAAAAGTAACCATTGTCTCACTGTTGCTGCTTGCAGCAACAGAATATGAAAGGAATATTAGCCATCTTTTTTTAGTAGTGCAGTAAGTGTAGTGCACAGGTGGGCATGAATGGAATTTTTACTATGGGATGTCATTATCTCACTCTTCTGAAAAACCTCAGTGTTTGTTCATTAGAGATGCTGTGTTTTACACTTATACACAGGTTAAATTATGAAAGTGTTTCTTCGGACTCTTCTTTCATGGATGGTGTTTTTATTATTTTAGTAAATTTAAGAGGCAATAAAATAGCAAACAGAGTAAATATAATTTTCTTTTCATACTGAGAACCTGAAGTCCATTTGGGAGATTCCTCTCCTGAGAGAATTTTTTTTGGAAGTTATGCCAATCTTTTCACAATAATTTTAATTATTGTTGCATGAACATTATACAGAATTGTTCAAAGGAGAACTCTGGATTTGATAAATTTCACAATACTCATTTTAATGTTTCAGAAACAGTAACATTGCATTTCCTATATAGGTATAGCAGTCTAAGTTCATGGTTTCTTCCTCATTGTCCTTTTGGTCCTCTCATATCTGCCATTCCTCTAACACATACCTACCAGTACACAGACTCTAGATTAGATTTGAAGTAAGCTGATTTTTATCAAGCCACTGGGTAATTCTGACTACTAAGTCTGACATTTTTGGTATTGTGCCATGGCAGCTGACCTATGTAAGTCAGGGATTCCTCTATTACCAGCATACTGAAAAATATCTTGGAGCATCCGTTCAGCACATGCCTGTTCAAGGTAAGAGAGGGAAACACTTGCTTTCTGTGTATTAAAAATGTAATAACTGTTATGTGGAATTAGGGGATAAGCGCTGTTTTCATTCGGGTTTATGAAGGCTTTGAAGGAGCAGCTGTGTGGACCTGTCACGGCATCACAATAGTTTTGCGTAGATAACACACTATTGTCATTGCACTGTTCTTCAATCCAGGAGGAAATTTGTGACAGGTTCTTCTTGAAATCTGTTATACTACCAGGAATGTAATAATTTAATGGGGCAAAACTAATTCCTTCTGTCAAGGGAGTTTGTATTTACAAAATACTTTGCTGCAGCAGTGTTCAGCATGTTCTTGGTGCTTTTATTTCAGCTCAAAGAGCAGCATTTTCTCTTAGTGCGAGTGCTGAAACAGGCAGTATGTTTTTCTTTATCATATTTCGTGTTGCATGAGGAGTAGATAATCCTCAATTCAAGCTGATAAGCCTGAAAGGGATTTCAGCTGCTTGTTTTAGCAAAAAAATCTTTTCTCCAACTGCTTTATTTTTTTGTTGGTCATGAATTCTTTTAATAAACAGTTTGTATTATCAGTACAACAGGAGGGTATTTTTTTGTCCAGCATGACAGCCATTCTGGCTGGCTGACCCATCAGTTTGGTGTGAGACACACCAAGAAAAATAACTGATTCTGATCAAGGAAACAATGTGATTATGAACCATTCTCATCCTGTGAAAGAAAATAACATCCTTTGTAGAAAGCATCATTTCATAAGCAAAATCAGCTTGTAAAAAACTGCTCAAACATAAACATATGCTCTAAAATAGACATTGCATCATCCAGGAAACTCATGTGGCAATCCTTTCTGATTAAAGACTAAGGTAGTCAGTTATTCAACTGGTTTTTACAGTAGAGGTCTTCTCATATGTCTTGACAGAGATTTATGTCAAGAATTGGTTTCAAAACTTATGGTATCGTTTGCATAAATGATTACTGTTCTTGTGATGCCCTCTCTCAGGAAGAAGAGCACTAGTTTCCACAACAAGACTGAGAATACTTCATTTTATAGATCCTAGTTTTCGTCAGCTCTATAGTGTGGAAAATGGAGATTATATTGTAAATATTCTGGGAGTATTCACAGTGATCCTGGTATCTCAGTCTGAGGTGATTGTAGCATTTAGCTCTTGTTCTTTTCTGAAAGAGTAAGATGGAGAATAAAACATTTTCTTCTATCTGAAAGCCAAGTTTGCTATACAGTTCAGCAAGGAGAAGGTCTGAAGTGGTGCTGAAACTGCCGTGTCACTACCTCAACCATCTTTATTGCCCAATGGTCTTCATAACAATGGCTGACAGACTTTGGGTCAATTTTAAAACTTGTATATTAGGCAAATCATTCTTAGAGACTCACTTTTTTAAAACATCTTTTCACTTTTCCCTGTTATGAAGGTATACCATATTAAACTCTTTTTTGAAGATTTTGAAATACTTCAAATTTTTCTTTCATTTTCCTTTGTTGAAACAAAAGCAAAAATCTCTGCTGAAACAGACTAAGACAGGCTTTTACATTAGGAGCATTATAAAGTACATTGCATTGTGCCATTTGTGCTGATATGATTTTATTAGCTGAGAAAAACTGAGAGAGCCAAAATCATATCGAGTCAGAAACACTAATACTTAAGGGAATTGTTCTATGCACTGCATATTAAAATAATAAATGATTTTCATATAAAGAGCACCGCACATTGGAATTTTTAGAACTCCCACATGAGCACTACATGAGTAGTGCTTTTCCATTTGTTTTAAAGAAAGACAATGTTTTAAATAGCACTATTGGGAAAAAAAAGATAATAATGATCCTTCTGCAAGGCATTTCATTAGAGGAGGGCAAAAAGAAAGGGAATGCATTTGTTGGGGGTTTTTTTGGGTTTTTTTTCTTCGTTAGATATTTGCAGGTGAAATTTCATTATTTGCATTATACTATTTCAAAAACAAAATGTAAGTGCAATTCCTGTACTGTCTTATCTACCAAGGGATGATCTCCTGGGACTTTTTACCGCCATAACTTGGACAAGATACTTGCTGTCAGGACCAAATCACCTGAATAGTACTTGAATCCAACTACCCTGTTCCAAAACCAGCCCCTGCCCTCCACCCTGAGAAACATATGATGCATATGCTCATGGAATAAGCTGGTTAGGAAATGCAAATTCTAATCAAATTTTTTCATCCCTCACTGGAATGATTTATGATGTGTATTCTCTAATATTAAAATAGCATGGTCATAGTGAAAAACAGCACAGAGCCTCTTTGTCATATTGGCTGGGAATGATATTACCAGCCAAAATTATGGTCCTAGGAAATCTTGCAAGGATTTTATCCCTTTCATCAGAAGAAATTGGACTCCAATTGTGTCAATAGCCTGCCCCTGCCCACCAAATCCTCTTGATATTTCTCTGGGCAAGACATGAGAAGGAAAATGAAACAGAATAAATGGAGAGGCCAGGATGGCAAAACATGTTCCTGTCTCTGTAAACTGGTAGATTATGGATAAAACAATCTTTCAGATGATACAACATTTTAAAATACGTAGGAAATAAAATTGCCCAAACTCCTGAGCGTGTGTGCTGTGGAGAAGCACAGTGCAGCGACACATTTAGGTACTGCATCTTTGTTGGTTCTTGTGCTTGGATTGAAGTGTGGGGACCTGTAGTTTTACAGAAACTATTGAATATCCTCATAACTTGAACTGGACACGTCAGAGCTTTCTAGACCTCATCCCAGTTTCTCTCTAGTGGTGCTCAAATTGGCTTTGAGTTCATGGTTGCTTGGCACTGTTCTCTCATCCCTCTCTGAAATTTCTCTCAGCTGCTCACAGTTTACTATTCCAGCTAATTAGGTGACAATGTAATAATTGATTTGTAGGTGCTTGCTAATTAAAGTTAATCGTGTATGCACAGTTGTGATTTTCTCATTTCAGAGCAGTGTGGTCGCAGCCAGTGAAAAGATGGCAGGAGTGAATGTTTCAATGTATATGCATAAGTTTCATTTGAGCTGAAAATGCTTCCAGGGACTGAACAGAGAGTCAATATCTTAGGGTATACCTTTGGTATCCCAATATTAATCCATAATTTATTGTAATGAAAATCCTGCCTGAGTGGCTAAAAGCTGGGACTAGGAACTCTCAGGCAAATCTCCAGGAGTAACAAGCAGATGTAATGCAACCTTTGGTGATGTGAGAACTGGGCTGAAAAATTTGTCAGTATGAGCCTCCTTACCTACATTTTTGTACCTGTTTTCATTCTTCATTTTCCAGCCTACAGTGTATCCTATAGGTATAAAACATTGGAGAGTTTTAGTCTAATATTAGTCTGTAAATGTCTGTGGTTGTCCTGTCCTGAGTGTTCATTGGTAAATATATCCAAGGTGTTTTTGAAAATCAAGGAGAGAGCATTGTGGATGTCTTCCTTGTCTTTATGCCAGTGAATGTGAGCTCTTTATGTGGGGTTCTAGACCATCATATTTGCATCTAAATCTTGCTGTGCATTATTCCTGCTGAAGTTGGAGGTGGACTTTGTTAACAATGTATTTTTCCATTGTTTTTAATCTCCCCTGGACTTTCCTAAGAATGGAACTTTCCTGCTAGTCTTTTGGAAATAAAAGGAATAAAGGCTATACAAAGTAGTTTCTTCTTTTCCCTACATATCAGAAAAATATGATTTTCAATTCAGATGGTAATATGGATTAAATTGGTTCTGCTCGTGAAAAAAATTCATCCTAGTATAAGGAAATGTGGACTTTGGGTTTCCACTGTGGGTATGGCCATGAATAGCAGTGCCGGAGCAGAAATCCACAGAGAGTCTGAGTGTAAAAGTGTGTGAGCTCGTGAAAGTGCAGAGTTGCAGCTGAGGAAGGCACTATGTTACCTCCTGGCCTGGATAACAGGTGAAACCTTATTTCCCTGTTCCAAAGAAAATAAATGGGTAAGGAGGTTCACTTTCATTTCCCACCTCAGAAACAGGCTGGCAGTCAGCCAGAGACAAGTATAGCACAGGAAACCACATCCCTGCAAACTGAGGATCTATGGATTAATTTCTCACGCATGAACCAAGCTTGAAGTGCATTTAACACCTTTTCTATGTCCCTGACACCTTTACTGGATATTCTGCTTTCCTCATTCCTGGGTGCATAGTGCCCAAGTGGGCACCCCTTTCTCACCACCCAGGAATTGTCATGAAGTGTTCATAAGAGTTTTCATTTGAAAGAGTGCTAAAGTACTTCAGAAAGCTCAGCTTCAGCAATGACAGTGTAAATGGTTTGCTGAGCGGTATCTTAAAAATTGCTGGTATGCATCATAGACCCATTTGTTTTCCAGAAGTTTTGTGGTTTGGGTTTCCCACCCTTCCACCCACCCGTTTTAGTGACAGCTCTTAGTAAGACATCCTTAGAATTGTTTATCTGTTTGTACAGCTTATATTCACTGATTCCAGTCCTGCCCTGGCTCTGTGCTGGACTGCAGCCAGGTGCACTTGTAGGACAGGAGTCAGAGTTAGTGATCATCCTTGGTATCGACCAGGATTATGTTGAGGAGCAGCTTTAGGGGTGAGTAACAACATGAAAGTAATTGTATATGGCTTTAAGTACAGAATGAATCAAAGAAGCAGGAGAGCAACTGGTTATCTTAACCATATGAAACTGCTAGGGAAAGCAAGAGAGGATAAAGATGTGAAGAATAGGAAGAGGTTTTGCAAATTGGTTTGTGCTACATGTCTATGATAAGTTGTTCTGTGCCACTTTGGTGATACAGAACAGCCATAAAGCTAGTTTAACAACATGGGTTTTTGGATTTACTGCTTCACCAGAGTACTGCAAAACAACTGGAGTGTAATGATGAATCAGTCCTGTTTATTTAATTTTGTTTTGCATACTTGAGCTTTACAGCAGCATTATTAATGGCTAAAACTTGAGAAACATTCATCTTTGTTTATAGCAGAAGCAGAAATAATTGGGAAAAAAACCCACATGTTTTCCCTCTGTTTTTCAACTTTTTCAATTAAATTGCATTTGAATTTTCAGTCTCTTGAGACTCATTCTTCAATATCTTTTCTCAGGGTTGAATGTGTGTATCATTTCCCCAGAGCTGAATTCCCTAGGGCTAAGAGTCACTTTATATATTCCTTAAATATGAGGCAATAAAGAACAAATGCATTGAACAAATACAAAAGAAGAACAATGCTGTAAAAGTAGTCATTATCTTATGCAGTTATAATTATTACGTGTTGTCTTTTTTTGTATCTCTTCTTTACCTTGGATAGTCTCTTACCTAATTTTCTGTGCATATGTTGTACTTCACTGTTGCTTAACAACATATTGGACAAGTTCTTCAGCAAATAGACTCTGCTGATGATGGAGAAATTGGAGGTTAACAATGTATATGTTGTGAGTCCTGCCAAAGACTTTAGACTATTTCCATTGACTTCAAAGGTGTCTTTTAGGAATTTAAACTGTTTAAATTGTGGAAATGAAATCTTGAAGTGTGGTGAAAATTATCAGCTGGATTCTTTAGTAGCCTCTTAAAAATTTTTGGTTCAGTGAAGATCTCTTGGGCCGAAGAGTATGGCGTTTTCCTTTGTATTGCATTTATTGCTCCACTACTGCTTATAACAATGAATGATAGCTAAATCTAGACCATCTCTCTATTTGTTGGGCTTTGATTAGTAGTTTTCTAAGACAGTAACTTCACAAGCCAAAAGGTCAAAGGTGGGCTTCACATATTTGTGTTCAAGTGGAAAGAATATGTCTCCACCCCTTTCCAGTTTATGGTGCTTATGTTTATTCATTTTCAGCCAGCTCTAGAGGAAAAACATAAACACAATTGAAATGTAATGACATTTAGTAAAATACAATTTCTCAAGTATTTTTCTCCTATGGAAAGCTTCACAGTCAGGGTGAAATTTGAGGAAGGGTCTATATTTGTCACTTTTGTTACAATTTACAGCCAGAGTCAATCTCACTTTATTGCAAAAGATGGGTCCACAGAGGTTATCCTGCTTATGAACCATACTCCCATCCACCAAAGAGAATTCAATAAACATCTAACTCTCAAGGTCTGTCTGCAAAACATAGCTGTCAGCTTAGGGGTTCTTGTAAAGCAAATGCTTTACTCCAATCCACCATGCTTCAGAATGCATGGAATGATGGATCCACAATGTTTGCAGGGGGAACAGAGTAGAAGTCACATAGATAATAAAAAGCCAGATATTCTCTGCCAGAAATAAATCACACTAATTTTTTTCAAAACTACTAAAAGTAGTTGTAAACTCTTTTATTTACCTGTGGATTTTTAAAATGCGATTCTAAGTGAAATACAGAATATTCACTTGAAAATATGTCGAAGTTAAGTTGAAATTTGGATTTCATGTCTTTCCATGTCTGTGGTTATCCACTTCATTATTAAGAGCATATTCTAATGGGAAATAAGGCCATTTTTACATTCTGACACTAAAAACCGTAATTCCGTTGCTTCATTAAGCAGGTACCAGTAAGTTCTATTTCCCATCTGAAATATTTTCCATAAGTCAGATTATTGCAAACATTTGAAATAAATCCACATAGGAAATCTGTTTTTTCTTAAAACTGCCAGTGAATAAACACACATGAAGAGCTGTCTTACTACTAGTCATTTTTATTGAGTTCTACTACCTTGAAGAATGTCATTAAAGGCAGCATCATTTTGAGTCATTAGAGAAAAGGCATCCTCAACTTTTTTAGAAGAATCCATGAATATATAAGAATTGTGTTTACATATGGCTTGCAATTTCCTGTAATCTTCTGCAGAGTCAGTGGTACTTATTTCATAGTAAAGTTTGTCAGTATGCGCCCATGGACACAAAAAGTTCACATTTTCAGTAGTGCAAAGATTTAGTTGAATTTGGCTTACTTGAAAGCAACAGATTTCTTCTTTGCTTAAAGTAAGGAAGCTTTAGAGATATCCGGAAGGGGTTTAGCCACTTATTCTTTGAAGCTGGAATGTCGCCCTTTATTTTGTTTTTCAGTTTCCCCCTCAGTGAACTTGCCCTGCTCGTGGGTGTGAGCATCAGCCGTTTCTGAATCCCACATCCCCACGGGTGGCTGCTTTCAGGCTCATTAGCAGCAGTGCTGCCCACTCCCCTCCTGGCTCTGCCCCCTGGAGATCTCGATGCCCACACTTCACTGGGTGTCACCAGCATATTTTGGGCAATGCTGTGAGGACGAGGGGTTTGCACAGCTGGAATTGAGCCCACTGCACTGCCCAGCTGCCCAGCAGGGTTGGAGATGTCTTGTGTCTGCTTCCAGGCTGCATGTATGCAAATGGATTTTAAACCAAATCCTTTCAGCCTGGGGATCACTGACACAAAGCCTTCCAGGTTTGCTTTAGAGCCAGTTTTGTGTGTGGGTGGAATTTTAAAGCATATTTATTTGATAAGGCTGCAGTCTCTGGGTACAGAAAGCACCCGTTCATTAACAGCTCCCGCTTCCCTTCGCTGCGAAGCAGCAGGATGGCTTGGAAGAGCCTGGCTGGCAGGTGGCTGCAGAAGCACTGGCCTGTGCCCCTACATTCACCCAGGCTATGAAGACACACTGAAACTGGGTGTTCACTTAACAGCTCCAGGACTGCAGCATGGAATTGGCATAAAGCTGCCCTGGTGTTTCCTTCTTTGCATGAGGTAAAGCAGTCAGTGCAGCCAAGTGAAATCCTAGCTCTGTACTAGCACAGGACAGTGTTCGGATCTGCAACGCCAGTATAGAGCAGCCTGGTTTGCACTGAGAAGAGATACTGTGGCAGCAGCAGCTGGTTCATTATATTTTTTTTTCATTTTCATTTTCAATTCTATCTCTCCAAGAGCCTGCTTGGAAACCTGGTGAAGCCCCTTGGGGATTGTACATTTAGAATGAAGTAAAATAAGTAGTATCTTTATTTCCGTTCCAGAGAAGTCACTGCCAAAATACAGCTTTTCTAATAGGATAACTTTTGAAGTTGAAAAGTTGCCTTCTTTCTAATGTATGACCCTTCCAGGTTGTTCTGGTATGTTGAATTGTTTCCATTTCCTCAGGTAAATGTAAAGATATTTTGGGGTTTTTTCCCTTGATGTTTATTGCAGGACTTATATGTAAAGCCGTAAAGATACTTTGGTAGTTATTTCAGTTTGTGGCTCTGCATTACCAGAATTACGATGACTTTATTTCCCTTTTGGAGTCAAAGTTGTCATAAGTGTTACCAGACTTCAAGTCTCTAAAAGTACAGAAGCAGTAGTAAATTTGCTGTACAGCTACATGGATTTCATGAATAGAGTTGAAACACCTTGATAAAATCAACATGTGCTATTTTCTGTGAAAATGTGCTTTTTTTTTTTTTTAATCCTTGATAAGAGTTTTATTCAAGAGCTTGAGTCCAGGAACTTTTCTTTGAACACATCCATAATTGCTTATGAATATTCCAATTATTGAGAAGGCAGTGCTAAATCATCTTGTCTTCATAGAGAAAGAGGAGTGTCATTGTGTGATGAAGACTGTGGGTGGGTAATCAAGACTGTAGAATCTGAAATATTCTTTTTTGCCATTCACATTGAATTTCAGCAGTTGGTACTTTTCTTAATTCAATTCTTCTGAATATGTCAATAATAGAAAAAGTCACCTTAGAGGGATACTTAATAATTGCAAAATGCTTTTCAGCTTTTAGCAGAAAAATGCAAAGACACAAAAGTATTTTTTAACTTATTAGTTATTAATGTTCTTCTTTTACTTGTGATATATTCAAATGAGAAGGAAGTTATGTTTCAATGGTTTCCTTATTTAAAATTGCTAACAATAAAGATATTTTAATGATCTTCTGGATATGCAAATACTGACACAATAAAAAGTAATACAGCTTTTTTTTTTAATTTATTAAATTCTGAATTTTTCTTTCTTTTCTAATAGCCCATTTTAGTTCCTATTCAAGTGACAGTAAACTCAGTTTAGTTATCCATTGCCTTCAGTAGAAAGTTCGATAAAATCAAAATTAGAACAGCAGAAATTTTGAGGACTTTCAGTAAATTTAAAAAAAAATAATAGAGTACTCTGTGACCAAAGGTTTTGGAAAGGGTTTTCAGTTATTGGTAGTTATCTTGTTGTTTTTCTCCGTTAAATATGATAGGATGTATCTTACATTTCAGTAGGTTTAATTGTTATTTGCACTTGTAATTATTTACAGTGTCTAGGCAAAGTTGAGAATACACAAAATGACATATAATATCTACAGTAAACATATTAGAAATACACAGAAATCTAATGGACCCTGGAATACAGGTGAAAAATGATTTTTTTTTATTTTTTTTTAATGCAAGCTGTGTGACAGTCACCAGTTCAGAGCAAGAATGACTAAACAGCCCATATTGCTACTTATGTCACTCTTATTAGGAATATTCTGATCTCCTACCATGAGAAAGAGATGAGACAGAAGAAAAACCCCATACAGCTCACAGCCCACTTGGTGTAACTCTGAGTGCAGTGCTTGAACTCCTCTCTCCAGGGATGTAAAAATTTTTGAAATTTGGTTTCCTCAATTCTTTCCATCTTCTTTTTTAATCTCTTTATAATTGTTAGGTTGATGCAACAGATATTTCTTTTTCATTTTCTAAGATAGATGTGTTTTAAATTAGTGCCACACAAATCAATTCAGGAGTTTCGAGTCATGAAGCCATTATCTTTAAAAATGTGAGACTCACATTCAGAAGAGTACGGGGTGGAATTTGTACTAGATACTCCTCTCTGTTCACATTGTCAGTGAGGAAAATTTTCCATATGTTTTTCTAATCACGGTATGCTTTTTGCCTAGTGTGTGGGTGTTCTGTGTGGGTTATCTCCCTCTCTTCAAATCTTATTGCCTGAAGTTCACTGTTAGTGTCTTAAGTGGATTTAGTGCCTTAAGTGAATCAAGTTTGTCTGCTGATGTGTGACTTTATCTCTTTGATCTAACACCCTTCATAAAACTGATAATTCCAGGTGAAACAGACCAAACACCCTTCCAAGATATTGCCTGAATTACTAAAAGAAATGCTTAAAGGACAGTTTAGTCCTTCTTTGATGTAATTAAAAAAAGGACAATATCTGCAATATACTGCCTACTCTGAGGTAATTTTAAAACATCTTCCAAAATTTATGTGACGTTCTGAGAAAGAATTTTATCTTCTCTGTTGAGAATTATGGATGGTATCAGTTATGGTACAGCATGCAATATCATTTAGAGCTTCAGAAAGTAAAATGCCCTAGATCTGTTAGAATGGGAGAGGAAAAAAAAAATCATTAATTATCTGGGAGCTTCCATAAGATACAGAAGCACAGTACATTGCAAGAGTGAAAGAGATGTGAGTTAACCATATTTACTGTAGGTATTTTATGATGGATTGTTACTTACTGAATCACATTAACTCAGTAGTAAATCATGAAAATAGTGAGATCAATTCCAAACCCCTTTATTTTGCATTTCTTTGGTTGTGGTCATGTGTTTCAACTGACATCCACTTGCTAAAATGAGCTGCTGCTTTCCCATGTATCCCAGCCACAGCTCAGCACCACTTTGTGAAACACAGTTTGTGAGACAGACATATGTTTACTACATAAGAATTATTGATGTGTCACTGAAAGTTGGACTTATGTGTTTGGGCTCTGGCAGACAAGAGGATGAGACATGTCCTCAGCACTTTTACCCAAAGACAGAAGCCACTCGCAAGACGAGCAGTCACATCTGAGATATGAAAAGTGCCAGAGCACAGAGCCTGCAGTGATGGAATTTCAGTACTTAAATGTGCACATGATGGCAAAAGAAATCAGTAAACACGTGCAAATCCTTATGGCAGCCCTGAGAGGTGGTGGCCATCATATCTAACTGTTCAGTGCCAGGTTTGTGGTAACTGTGTGGCACCCCTATCCCTCTCAGGATTCTGGGATGTTGATATGCGGAAAGCATTGCTGCCTCCCTCTCAGCATGAGTTGGTATGCCAGATGTTCATGCAGTAATCTTGGTGAAGAGGAGGAGGTTTTTTTGTGCTCACAGTCTCTACTAAAAGCAATTAGTTAATATGAAAACTGTTTTTTTCTGTGTGTATAGAAAAATGAAAAGGTTACCTCCGAGCATTAGCCTTGTGTTAGCCTGTATTATGTGAAGATACACTGCCAAAAATATATGATCTCGGAAACAAAAAAGGCAAATTCTATACATAGGAATTTGTGAAATAATAAAACCTAGGTTTTTTATCATACAGTAGACACAGAACTTCACGAAAGTTAATGTAATGAACCTTTTAGGCATTTCTTTGTTGATCATCATTGAGTAATGAAATAATGAAGCTATTGATACTGTTGTATTTTAAATTGGTAATTTCAGTTGAACATATTTAATAATGCAGCTTCAGATTTTTTTCCAAAATGTTAATGTAATACTTTTATGTGCAGTAAAGAGTATTTAATAGCTCTTTAATTATGTTTATCATAAAAAGAATTTTTAACATCACAAGAGAGTGTCTTCTCCTGCCTTTTATTCCTGATTCAGATCTGTTTTTTCTTTCTAAGGCTGTAGAGTCTAGGTCAAAAGTATACTCTTAGTAAGGTTATGCTACTGGTTATGCTACTGGTAGATCTTGCGGAACAGACAGATTAGTCAGTTTCTGTATATTGTGTACATTCATGTATACATATGTATATATGTGTATGTACCTTCATGCGCTTTTAGCATTTTGCTAAGACAAAATGCTGTTTCTCTTAAAGTTTTTCATCCAGACTTGACAATTATAATAAAATTCACCATTTCTTATGTTTCATTGGAGTACGGTAAGTGATATTTCATTCTGCTGAAAATTAAGGTACATAAAATTTACTGACCAAAATCCCCAAAACAGGGAAAATGCCTCCACATTATGATCTATTAAAAAATGTTTTGAATTAGATCCTTCATGGTGATGCAAATTACTCTGGCTCTGTTTTTAAGAATATTTCTTGCAAATAAGTTCTCAGTAAACTTATCTATAGTGGTTAAGTTAGTAGCAAAAACAAATTTGGATTTCAGTATAAAAATAGATGCTGTGGGAACAACAAACAGTAATGGTGCTGCCACCCTAATCACTGTGGACAGGAAAAAATGTTTTGAGGAAAGCATGTTTCATGCTAGCGTAATATATATTTAATTTCCCTCATTTGATGTGAAGAGAATTAGATCAATTGATGCAATCTGTAAGTCAAAAATTAAAACCACATGTGTGAAATAAATTCGGACAGTTTATCAGTTGGACTAAGTGTGCTTTACTCCAAAAAAGTATGAATAAACTCACCACATAACCTTTTTTAGGCATAACAGATGTCGTGTTGAAACTGTACTCTATGGAGTTTGTTTCACAACTAAATACTTGACCTATTTGTCATTTTTCTTGTCATGAGTTCATTTTGTGTAGGTCTGTCAAATCAAATGTGAGATTATGGATTTTTCCTAGCTTTCCTAGAGTCCAGGGCAGAGTAACTTGCTTATCAGACTATCTAGTGGACACCCTGGCAACATTTAGCACATGTGAAAATAAGGGCAAGTGAATTGAGCAGCAGAGGAACTGCAGGGACAGCAAAATATCTCCAGTTTCAATGAGGAGCTGTTCAATCAAAGCTTCATAACTACATATTTTCATGATATTGGGCAAGACTGTTAGTATAAGATAAATAAATACACATATAGTTACATGAGTTTGCAGAAGTTTAGCACATTCCTTAACTGAATTTGTTTCAAAATCCTAACTCTTTCACAGAGACAGAACTAATAGGTAGGAAATGAAGCACATTTTAAGCTTAAGTTCTCTCCCAGGGCTTTTCCCCATTCCTGTAACAGAGATGTAAACTGTTGAATTTCTTTTCTCTAGATGAAGCTCATGCCTGTGCCCCATTTTCACCCACCTGCAGTGGAGAGCAGTGTGCTTCTTGGCTACTGATGTGAAAAGTTCATCAGTGAAGTAGCCGCAGGGTGTATGCTGAGTCCCCTCCATAGCCTGGCCAGAGAAGCACTCCTTCCAACAGGAATAAGCATTCTGCTTGTCTGTGAGATAAGCAATGTGTCTCAATACCCTGGAGAGGCAACTGGCATGTGTTTTCAGTCAAATGAAAAATTCAGGTGATTACTGCAAGAGGAAGGGTAGTGGGTATTTTCAGAGCTGTAATATGGAGCAGAATATAGGAGATATGGGTATAGGAGAACTATTGTGGTCAGAAAAATTAATGGGAAGAGAACAGGAGAGGAAAAAGATGGTTTGTGTTGATAATGCCTTTCTCATTCACCTGACCTAGAAATGCTTGTCCTAGGTCCTCGATCCTGAAGAGGATATTTGTTTAGTGGCAGTTCCTCTAGTCTTACACCATTGATATAATGCAGCCAAGCCTCTGTGAAGTATTGCTTTTGAAGATAAACATTACAGAATTATAAAACCTGTCAACAGTGATGCTGCGTACCATTCATGTGTAGCCAGCCTGAGGCATTACTGAACCTACACAGACTTGCACACTGCAGGCACACTGGGACCTGCATCTGTTCAGCACTCCCTGCATGGGTTCTCTGCAAGCTCCCTTTTTGAAGGGTTTCCAAGAAAACAGAAACAGACTTTCTCTTTCTTCATGCTTAAGAACTTACTTTTTGGTTTGGAGGTTGAAATTGTACCTAATATCCTATTTCCACAGAGATGCTTCTAAGACAGTTCCTAGAAATAAACCTGGCCTCCTCCACCTCTGTCTTAAGAGGTTTATGTAGAGCCTTTAACCATGTACCTTTTCTTCATGTTCTTTCAACAGAATGATCCTATTTTCACTGCAAGCTTTTTCTTTCTGAAAAACTGCTATCAGCAAGTCAATCCCAGTCACTCTCAGAGGGTTCATTAATTATTCATTAATTATGAATTATTCATAATTCATTACTTATTACTTAACCTTCAAAAGCAAGCAGAAGGTCACACGACAGTAGGACTTTGTGCATGTGACTTATTTACAAACACTGGTAATTAAAATAGGACTAGGAGTTCCTCTCATGCTTATTAGTTCTGTATCTGACAAGGAGAAAAGACCTTTCCTGCTTTCAGGTTCCTTGTATTATCCCTGGTCAAGCTCACAGCTTTTGCAATCATTGCCCAGAAAGCCTTGAACTTTTCACGATGTTTCTGGCTCCCCTGCTTTACCAAAGCCCTGAAAGGGTTAATATTCTCTCATCCATCTGTTCTCTGACTTGGCAGTTGTGTTGTGGGCTGGACAGGACCAAGGAGTTGTTCTTGTGTGGCTGCTGGATTGGCATTTATTATTTGGTTGGTTGCTCATAAATAGCTTCTTTGCTTTTCTTTGTCTGTCTGAAAACCTGTAACATTTAATTTCCTGGCAATTTGCTGTGATCGCAAACACACAGAAGTTGGCACCAAATTCAGAAAATACAGCGTATTTTCATACCTTTGCAGTGTTTCCCTGTTCAGTTTGGCTTTGCACTCTGACTCTAGAAAAAGGTACATTTGAAGATGGTCGTAAAGGTATTGTTAATAAAGAATAAAGAAATAGGGTAAGAAACACTTATGCTATCTACATAGGAAGAATGTCTTCTACCAAAACAGTTGGGTGAATGGCAATGAGAAGACAACTCAGCTTTGGCTACAATTTACTGAGATTGTTGTCAGTGTCATTTTTTTGTTTGGTTTTGTACCTAGTAGAGGTATTTTCATTCAGAACATTCTGAAATCATTAAATTTCACTGAGTTATTCTTGTGTTGATCCAAAATGCTTTAAATTAAAGAGTAAGTGACTTTCTGAATGATGAGTAAGACATCAAGTGATAGAAGATGGGTTGCTTATTTTAGTGGATTTCCTAGTGGATGACTATACTCTGTGACAATGTGTGCATTTTGCTTGTTTTCAGGCATTTATTTCAGCTTCAGACCACTAATTCTAATGCTACTCCTTAATAGAATGAAGATCCTTTTAGTATTTTCTCTTTTTGATAGTGCATATACATGAAATAGATTATGGGTAAGTTTTATTTTGAGTAAGGTAGAGAAAATACAGTTTTGGGGGGAAAAGAAAAGCTCTCTATTCTGTAGATACTCATTATTTTCTAGTTCCTTTACAACATTTCCACCAGAATTGCATATATTTATTACAAGTTTTCCCAATTTTATCTTCAGAGATAAAACTAACTCCTTCCTCTACATGTGTGCATACACATTCCTTGTTCATATACCGGATCAATATTATTATTATATATCTTATTATTGTATAGGATAGTTTTTATGAAAACATTCCTCTAGGAATGTGTCTTAGTCTGTTTGAACCAACAGGTCTTCATATTCATTAATTCTGGGTTGGGTACCTGCCCAATAAATAAAGAACCTCCTGATCATGAAATCAGAGCCTTCCAGACCAAATCTCCCCACCAGAGGAGTTCCACAGATTTCTGTAGGATTAAAAATTTTCCTTCAGGAGCTGATCACAGGAACATGCTTTGTCCTAGGAAATTGTATCCATATGTCCTTTAGCATGAATTTACATGCTGTATATATAATATGCCCTTTTGCTTCTCTGCTGTGTAACTCATCTGGTGACACGAAATGGAGAAAACCCAACACTGTCACCACAGTGACATTACAATGCAATTCATTTTGCATTGTCAGCCGAAATTGCTGTTTGTTGAAAAGATTTTATGTGTGGTTTGATTTTCATTGCCTCCTCCTTCTGTGCTTAGGGCACAGAAAATATATCAGTAAATATTGAAGAGCAGAACTGTGTTATGACTGATAGTAATCCTAATTCTTTGAGATACACTGGTATCACTAATGTCTCTTCAAGAATGAAGTGCCTAATTTCACTTTGTCTTGATTGCAGAGCTGATTTGTTTCAATCAAAGAATGACAGCTAGTATAATTTTTAAGGCAGGTGTCACATGTGCTTTATTTTTTAGTTCTGTGGTCCAAAATTGCAAATAACTGATTTGCTGTGGTGCAGTCATATCTAAATATATTTATATAAGAGCACAAATACAAGAAAAAATTGGTGTATCATCTGTCTCAGATGCATCCAGCAGAACCTGTTTTCAAATCCCACTGTTTCCTTGTCCCACTGGTTTAGAATTGAATTTAGGGAAACAATTAAAAACTACTCACTATGCCCACACCAGATGCCCAATCTATATACATCAATCTATATACATTGTCTAGGCTTTTTGGAAGTCATTGTGGTGGAGGAAGACTTAAGGAGACATTTTGAGAAGCCTAAGCAGGGGTGGTTTTATGATTTCTTTGATGCCTCAAGGGTTTGAAGACTTCATTTATCAGGGTACTAAACTGGCTCCAAAACCATAAGAACTGTAATGTTAGCTAGAAACAAAAATGTTTTGTGTTCCTTTGCAAAGCACTGAAGAGCTGTGGGCTCGCACAAAACCCAGTGTGATATAGCACATCTTTGTGCTTTAAGTTATGGTGAAATTGGGTCTGGCATAAAACCAACCCAAAACTAAGGGAGCTCGTATAGCTCCCTTGATACCTCAGCAGCTGCATGTACGGCTTGTTAAGAACAAAGCAGAATTTGTGCATTATTATCATTGTTAGCATGGTTTGCATGTTACCCACACCTGTCTACTTCTCAGAATGCTACGGGATGTCATGTATCTTGGTAACCTTTCTTTTGTATGCTTTTTTAGCAACCATAGTCATATTGTTCTCCATGTGAGTGCTCCTCATGCATCAAGGTAGTTTCACACATTCATTGTTTGTGTTTTTGATCTTTTGTTGTTAAAATAACATGATTGTGGTTTCATGCAGTGAGCCATTACAGAACTCATTTCTTTTATTACTTTGTTGGGGTTTTTTTGAGAAGAGTAGGGAAAATATTAATTTCTTTTAAGCTGAATTATGCTGCCTTGTTGTCATAATGAAAATACTGAAATTAATATTTACCAAAAATCCCATCTTTATTCAAACTTTTAAGCGAACAAAGCAAATGATGCACCATACCCCACAAGTATTTTTTGCATTAAAGACCATAAAAGCTTGAAAATAAAATTCTGTCACAAATACAGACCTGTATATGTGTGTATAACATATATAACATGTGTGTGTAACATGTATAACACAAGTCTACTTACAATATTAGTACAAAGGGTTGCGTATGAAGTTGTTGAGTCCAGTTGAAATAATGACTTCACTAAGAAAAAACTCGATTCCTGTCTAAAAAGAAAGTTCTGTGGTGTGCAGCAGAATTGTCATTTCTAGAGACGCTTGAGAATTCCTGCAGTTTTCCTGTTGATGTTCAGCTGACCAACCAGACTGGTTGCGAAGCCCTTATGCCGACTGAAAATATATATCTGACATACTGATACCTTCCATCTGTCCAGATATACTGACAGTCAGGGCTTCTGAAAAGGACCTGCTCATGATGTTTTTGAGAGCCCCCAACTGGCTGCATGCTGAACAGCTTAAGAGAATTCTTGCTTCCTGCAGAAGCAGTAGCATGGTTATGAGAAATGCCCTAAAGTTCTGCAAGTTGGAATAAAGGCGTTTTCAGCAAAATGAAATTGCATATTCTGTTGAAAGCCTTAACTTGGCTTCACACCTTCTGTGGGGTGAGCGATTTGCCTTTGTTTATGGAGGAGGAATGCAAGATCACACTTTAACTGCAAAATTATAATGAAATGTTGGCATGATAGAATAAATCGCTGTCACCAATGCTTAGGAACCCTCACAGTTTATCTTGGTTTAGACTTAGAAACTATTCTCCTTGGTAGATATTAGATAATGTTTCAGTATGCCACTCCATCTGAAATGACATCTTAATTAGCATTTACTTTCTAATGTGTGTTTTCTGAAAGACCTTTAAGACCGAATTTTGTCTCACACAGTCATTCTGATTTAAAAGGTCATTAGGATCTGCCTGTACACCTCCTTCTGCTGTTATTCTCTCAAGCCTGGAAAAGGTTAAGAGACATTTGTTGGCTCAGGGAGGCAGATGACTCATAACTTCTGGATATAAGAGGGGGAAGTGGCTGCCTGAAAAGATAGAATCTAGGGTGTGGGCTCTGAAGTCCCAAAGTTGTCAACTTAGCAACAGGCTCAATAAAATAAAACAGCCTCAACAGAAGGTTTAAGCTGAAGTTCATGGCAAATCCCTGAAAGGCACTAGAATAGGATTTTGTTTAAATTGTGGACCTGAGGAGAGCAAGTGACAAAGGTACCTATTCACAGAAGGGAGCACTGAAGACTAAGGCAAAATGTTTATCCCAGATGAGCAGAGCAAGATCAGAATACTGACTACACCTGTAAACTTGCATAACCCAGTTTATACCCTTCTCTTAACTGTTGTGAAATGTTGTTGAAATTTCTATTTTCCATTGTATTATCTGATGCCTGTGTCCTACTTGGCCTCACTGAAGCAGGTACATAGCATGCAGAATGCCTAAAACCAGAAATACATCTTTCTTCTTTTTTTTTTTTCCGTGTGAAATGCAAAAGAAATGCATTCAAAGAGAACATAAGAAAAGAAGAGAAAAGTAAACTGAAATAATTTAGATGTATTTTCCCTCTGACATTCTGATTTCCTGCATGGGACAATGTCTTGGTGTATATCATAAAAGTAATCTTTTGTATTATTATCTCCATGCCACTGATAAATTCAATTTATCCTTCTTTAAAGCATCTAGCTGCTGAGCAGTCTTTTCTTTGTTTCTGAGCTCAAATAATCTCTTCTGTCTGCAATCCACATCAAGTTAAATTTTTCTCCCATTCCATCATAACACTTTTGATGAGATTCTTATTCTTATTACCTTCAGAGGGCCAAGCCTGTGTGCCTGCTTTTGTAAAGTTCATATGATCCTGCAGTCTCATCTCCTGAAGAGATACTGTTTTCTCTTATGTTCAACTGATTATATTTTTCTGACCACAGCTGTAATTCATGACAGTGTTTAGCAACTGCTGTCTTTGCTATGGATGGATTTTTTTTTTTTTTTTGCTAACATACTTGGAATGTATGCTTTGTAGTAAAAGGAATTGCTTCTAATCTCTTGTATTTTTCAGTTTATTGCTTCAAATGATTGTTTAAGGCTCATATGAATCTTCCACATCAATCATCATTAGTAGCTTTAGTGCAATGACCTAAGATTGAAAGGTTAAGTAGAGTGCAAGAACATGTGAGGGGAGGACAAAGCTGTTCCTGAGCCTGAGTTGTGCAATGTGGGGAACAGAGGCAACAGAATATTGGTTTGCAAGCTGTTCCACTTTGCAGCACTTGAAAGCCAAATCAATATAGATGCAGGTTTTCTGAGCTTTTTATCAGTTTAAATATTTGTAAGCAGATAACAGTGGTGGATTCATAGCCACAGCTTACTGTATTACACTAATACCTACTTGCTACATTTGTGGATCGTTGGAATGGGAATATATTCTAGGGAACTCAGAACTCAGAATACATTCTAAGAGAGAGAGAATAAATATTTCCTTGCATTCACCTGAGGTTGACCAGGAAGTCTTGTACTCTAATTTGAGATGAAGCTCTAATTTGATCTGCCACCATCATAGTTATCTTTTTTCTCTCCATTTTTACAGCCTCTGTAAACTATTTCTTTCTCCAGGCATTCTAGCCCATCTCCTTCTGTTACTGTGTACAGTCAATATTCACATATATGTGATTTTAGAAATGAATTTTCTGCAACCTGTGCCTGTTTTAATTCAATGATATTTTATATGTTAAACTTTTAATTTTATGTAACTCCTGATGTCTAATGAGTTTGCATTGACAACTTCCATCTGCTAGGCTAACCCAAGAGTGCCATTCCTTTAGTAATTTTTTTCAAAATTGATTTTTCCTTCTTCAAGAAATATCTCAAATTGCCCTCGATTGAGTAGTTCTAAATAAGAAATACGAACTACATTTCCTATAGCCATCTCTTTGGCAAAAAGGATGGAAATTCACACTGAAGCAATCAGTTCATTGCATAATTCTTGCTTAATGTTCCCCTTACAAGTGTTGTAAACAAGACAGTGGCAAACAGGTGCAGTTGCTAAAGAGTATGGCTCATACAAGTGATCTCTGTGAAGCAAAGAATTGCTTTTCTAACATTTTCTGAGTGCTTCAGAGTCCTGGAGTCAAAATTGGTTTTATAAAGCCTAAACTTAGGAAACCAGTTTCCCTCCTAGGCCACTTTTCCTTATTTGTGTCACAATCAACTTAACATTAGCCATCTTTGATTTACATTAGAGTGAGATTGTGAGGCTGTCTGTATAACACAGTACTTACATTTGGCACCATAAATCTTTTCTTTCACCACACTGAGGTCATCCCCAGGCTTCACTCAGGTACATCCTCCCACAAAGTGTTATGTCTCCTTCTAATCACCAGCACAGTCTGCTCAGCAGCTCAGCCTTGCTTGTGGGCCATTCATTCCAAATATCACATGGTGACATCCTCACAAATAATCTGACTGTAACACTCTGGCTGATGCCTGTTTAGGAGGGAAAGCTGGATGGACTTGTTTTACTAAGCTGTGAGTGCTAAAAGGTCAGGCAGCATTCATCTGATATCAGTAATATGCTATGTCAGTTTTTTTATGCATCCTAGATGTAGATACTGCTTGTAAGAGTGAGTGACAAGCTCAAGAACTGGGCCCATGGAAAAGGAATCTCATGAGGTTTAACAAGACAAGTCTTAACAAGTGCAAGGTGCTGCACTTCGATCAGGGCAGCCCCACGGTATCAGTCACTGGGGGGTGAACAGATCAAGAACAGCCCTACCAAGAAGTACTCAGGGGTACTGGTAGATGAAAGGCTGGACATTAGAATCTGCCAACAATGTGCGCTTGCAGCCCAGAAAGCCAGCTGCATCCTGGGTTGCATCAAAAGCAGTCTGGCCAGCAGGTTGAGGGAGGTGATCCTGCCCCTCCACTCTAGTCTCCTGAGACCCCACCTGGAGTACTTTGTCCAGTTCTGGGGTCCCTAGCACAGGAAGGACATTGGCCTGTTGGAGTGGGCCCAGAGGAGAGCCACCAATTTGATTAGAGGGGTGAAGCACTTTTCCTACGAGGAAAGTCTGACAGAACTGGGATTGTTCAGCATGAAAGAGAGAAGGCTGCAAGGTGACCTAATTGCAGCCTTCCAGTACCTGCAGGGAGCCTGCAAGAGAGGTGGCAAGGGACTTCTTACAAGAACATGTAGTGACAGAACAATGGGAAATGGCTTTAAACTGAAAGACAGTAGGTTTAGATTAGATATAAGAAATATATTCTTCATTGTGAGGTTGGTGGGGTACTGGAACAGGTTGCCCACAGAAGCTGTGAATGCCCCATCCCTGCAAGTGTTCAAGGCCAGGTTGGATGGGGCTTTGAGCAGCCTGGTCTAGCAGAAGGTTCCCTGCTCATCGCAGGTAGGTTGGAACTAAATGGTCATTCAAGTCCCTTCCAACCCAAGCCATTCTATGATTCTATGATTTAGATAACTGTAGTTGTCCTTCTGGTTTACATTTGAGACAGTAACAGTTGAGGATACATATTCTATATATATTGTACTATGCTACGCTACGCTACAGTATCCTATCCTGTCCTGTCCTATCCTATCCTATCCTATCCTATCCTATCCTATCCTATCCTATCCTATCCTATCCTATCCTATCCTATCCTATCCTATCCTATCCTATCCTATCCTATCTATACTGTATCTATGAAGTTCCTTCTCAGCTCCAGGACAATTTGTAGTAATAAAGTGAAAGTTTCCCATCATTGGAATAAAAATCTGTATCCTACATTGTTGACTATCCATTAAGTAGTAGCACAAAAACTTTTATCATCTGAGAGAAGAAACAGTATATGAATTCTTTTCTCCTTCACAGTTCAGTGCTGGCCACCACAAATGTCATTAAACTTCACTAGCCTGGAGAAAGTTGCCTTATATTTCCTGTTGTCATCTGCTTTATACCTGTTTTTATCACAGGCACCTCTGGCTGGAAGGTCACATCTTTCCTTAATTACAGCATCTAACATATACTGTCAGGTAGATAATGTTAATTCTCTCAGTCTCTCACACCCAAGTCTTCAGTCACTTTTAACAAGTGCCTTGCTCTGGCAAATGCTCTCAATTCAGTTTTTACATGATCCGTAGAGACTTTCCCTGATCCTTTTAAAAGTTCACCTACGTCCAGAAAGAAGAGTTCATAGAGGTAGCTATGGCCTTGGCAAGTTGAACGTTGTTCAGCCTTTGCACATATATAAGGGGGAGAAAATAACCCCTAAGAGCACCACAGATTCTGGATTCTACAGGTATGTGGACTTATGCACAAGGAGAGGGGCAGAGAAGCATAACTTGTGCAGCTTTTTTTTAGTGCTTTGCTATTTCCTGAATATTTGTGGTCAATATTACACAGTGTGGCAGGAGGACATTTTGGAAAAACTGTGTGAGTTTCCAGTTACTGAGAATATTCAAACTTTGTTGGGGGTCAAGCTGTTATTTCCATATGGGCATAAAGAAAGGTTCTAATATCTGCCAACCTTCAAGAAAAACAGTATCTGCTGGGTGATTTATCTATGAAAATACTGGCTAGAGTGACACCCAAATTTGGTGTCTTTGCAAGGGTCTTTTCCATCAGAGGAGACACTCAATATGAATGTGTATTTTGGAGAACTTAGTCATATTGGATAGAACTGCTGACCTTTAAAAAAATATTATTCACACTGTCCATATATTAAAAATTGGGATGAAAAAGCTGTGTGAGTTCTCTGTCTACCTGATTTCTGTCATTGTGGTTCAACATTGGGAAAATACCCATGGAGCAATAGTGACTTGACCATAGGTACTGACCTGGCCTGACTGAATTCTTGGAGATCTTAGGAAAAAATGTTGCAACCAGAAGACTTTGAAGTAGAGCACCGTTTATGACCATTAGTGTCAAGGCTGCATTGTACTGCATTTCAGACAGATTTTTGTTTGTTTCCCAGTACAGCCTATTTTAACTTGTTTGTTATAATGAAGGTGAACACAATAAAACAAGTATTATGTAAATGTTATAAATAATATTATTTATATAATAAGGCATCGAGGAAGGAAACTTGCTGGCTGAAAGACTTTTGCTGAGTGACTGCATAGTCAGCCTTTAAGGGAGGAAAAATAACAGTCTGAACTTGCCATACCATCCTGGAAAATCCAAGCCTCAAAGTTACTGCAGACAGTCATTCCCTGAAGAACTAGTGGAAAAGTGCATGATTTCTGTCACCCAGCCAACAAATAATGTTTGGAATCTACATATCTCATCTGTATAGCTCCATGTCATCTCAGCTACCTGGCCATTGCTATCAAAGTGCTACTAGTACTGAAGAACAGGTTTAGAAATGCACAGTAGAAATAATGCTACTCCTACCGGAGATGTGCTTGAATAGGTTTTCCTAATCAATTGTCTTTATAATGTTTCCTCAGTCGATAGGGTCGGAACTCTTCTGAGAGCTCTAATAAGATTGGCTAAAGATGCAATGAAAATTACACCCCAAGGGATTGCAAGGGATAACCACTGCAGTTATGCAAGTGTTTTTTCCTCATTTTAAGCAACACAGGGATAACTGTTCCTTCTCCAAATCATTTCAGAACAACATGGAAAAGTCCCTAGAGATTCAGACTTGCATATAATGGTTTTCCTCCTTACATCTGAGCATTGTGGAAAGGTGGCATCCTATGAGACAGCTCTGCCAAATGTGTGCAGGCCTGTGAGCCCGGGCAGTAGTGTTGTCTCTGTGAGTGCCTGTTTTGATAATCAGCACAGTAATGAAGTTCAAAAATCCTTTAATGGTATTTGAGTTCAATTTTGTATAGGATCTTATGCTGATGGACAAACAGCACATGATTCATGCTGAGGTGAGTACATCTGATGACAAGGTGCCCATTTGTGTTCATATTTAACCAGTGTTTGCCTTTCGAGGATGTAACAGCCACATAAAGTGTACATCAGTCTCCTGTCAGTAAACCAAAGCAGTTAGGAGACTGAAAGCAATGGGGGCTAAACAGGGGAAGCAGCATTGCTGTTTTTTTGCCACAGCTCACTTGAGAGGTTCTGCTGGCATAGTGGGCATGGCCCCACAGCCTTTCCGCCATTCACTTGCACAATGCAAAGGCCATGTAGAACAGCAATTTGGGGGAAATCCAGCCTAACCGTCACGATTGGTGCTGCAGTCTTCACATTTCCTTCATCTCTTATGATGATGCTTGTATTTTGTCCTAATATTCTGTGCATTAGCAACTAACATTTTCTTCTCTCCTCTGCCCATGGAATGCTTTTCCAAAATGAAACTTAACTTGATTTTTAAAGAAACTCTCTTTTGGAACCATAGTGAGAATCAAATAAATATCAGTTACAGTGATCTACATCAGATCAGGAAAAGGGGGCTGAACCTGATGCTATGACTTCAGCAAGGTATAGGGATTGTTAGTAAAGTCTTACTTTAATTCTCAGAAAAATCTAACTCTGCATTCATTAAGTATGACTAGAAATCTGCCCTTGAGGATAAAAATCAGTGTATAATTTCATAAAGATATTATGCTTGAAACAAATGCAGTTGTTAAGACCACATTTATGTAGTGAAATACAATTAGGTGTGTATGAAGAAAGAAAATCGTATTTTAAAAATCACCC
The DNA here is from genome assembly GCA_013396755.1 of Sclerurus mexicanus. Classification (NCBI taxonomy): domain Eukaryota; kingdom Metazoa; phylum Chordata; class Aves; order Passeriformes; family Furnariidae; genus Sclerurus; species Sclerurus mexicanus. The sequence continues at coordinate 2,614,865 of VWZF01003842.1, forward strand.
TCAGGATCTCTACTTAGTGTATTTTAGATACAGACTCTGATCTGAGTCCCCACAGTCCATGCAGAGCTTTCATTTCAAAGGATTTTTGGGTTGAAATTGAGGGGCTGAGGACTGGAACAGTCCATGTATTACACTGTACATATAGAGTGAAAATATTCTGGTCAGGAATCATTTTTGGCTACTCTAAGCTTACCACTTACATGCATTTGAAAAGGGGTGGTGCATCTTACTAGCTGGTTTACACATAAGTCTTTCCATAAAAGAGTTCCTTCCTCCTTTGCATTGTGTGTTCAGTAAAGCAATCACTTCCTGTCCCAGGTACTTGGGGTACTTTCTTGCACTACTTCACATATTAAAACACCATTTTTTTAAACCATTTTATTGTGTTTGTCTGGTTAGAAACACATAAAGTAACATATGAAAAAAGAGAAGTGCTTGTTCTAAGGTGAAAATGCTTATGCTAGGCCACAGTTGTTTTATGGAAATACTAAAGCAAGGTATTTTTGAAATAGGAATTTTACAACTCATTATGTGTATGCTACACCTATTTTTATGTGTTGTAAGGGCTGAAATCCTGAGTCATTATAAATATTTAGACTGGGCAGTGCGGAGTATCTCTGAATGGCTCTGGCCAGACATGGCAGTGGAGGGTCTCTATCACTGTGTGTCTCTTACAAACAAGGATGCAATATGTCTCATTAAAAGAAAAAAAAACAAAAAACAAAAACCAACATTAGAAATCACCAAGTAAGAACTACTGACTGTCAACTGTAGCTATGGTGTTCAGCTTCCTGAGAAGACAGGTCTTTGTGCTCTAGCAGGTTGGTCATTACATGGACTTCTCAAATGCAGGTGCTCAAGCTAAGGTGAGGATGGCACTGCCTTAGGGAACCAGGTAAGAGAGCCGTACTCTGCAATGCCATATGTAGATGTATACGGAGCAAAGAGCAAGCACTAAAAGCTTGAATAAAGTTTTGAATAAAACGCAAGGAAGGAGCAATGTTTAGTTCTGCTAGCCTGTGAGCAGCCAAAGAGACTGTGCTTGTGGGAGCCAGAAGACGTATGTACATTTGGGGCCTTTTTCTGGCCCAAAATAATTTTACATCTGTCCTGCATGTTTCACTTATTAGCATCTAGAACAAGAAAGGCTAAACTGCACCTCTATTTCCCTTGCCAGGGCTCCTTGTTGGTAAGGTTCTTCTGAAGGAAGCCTTGGGTAGCTCAGTAGGATGTTTGGTGAACTGAATGTGTACATGAACTGCTGTAAACATTAGCCATGCAAAATAAATATTTTTATTTATTTCATTATTTTTCAGTATATATTTATCTGTCTGTACTAAGTATAGATAGATTCTTGTCATGGATATTTCTCAACCTAAAGAGTGTTCCCTGAAAGTAGGTAATAGCAGGAGCAATACTGTGCATTGTAGACCTGTGAAATATGCTAAAAATCTGCCTCGGTGGGGAAAATAGTTAGTGTGGGCAAGAGAAAACTTACTTGACTTTGATTCAGGAGATAATGGCCTGAAGTTTTAGCTCCTACCTACACATTCCAGAGAAGACACAAAGTATCGCTCAGGATACCTAAAGTGATCCAGTACATAATCATTAATTGGTTTAAAATTATAAAAATGACAAATGGAATGACACAGGCATTTGAAGAAAAATTCTCTCTTCTGCGGGCTAAGTTGCATTCTGAACATATAACTAACTAATGTTTGCCTGATTTAGATTCTTAAGTGTATTGTTTGGGGTTTTTACATGGTATTTGCATGCTCTACTTTCAAAATATTTGTTAAAATTTAACGTATACAGTTTTATTTAGGTTGATGATTCAGTGTCAAAAATTAGTTCCTTTCCTTTGAACTCCGTCTGTTTATTATTTTTATTCATCCCATGAATATTCAGGCTTAGTGTGTAGTGCAGTGAAACAAAAAGTCTCAAAGCTAAGCTGTTTCTAAGAGAATGCTGGACAGCTGATAATATTCTAGAAAACCAGAGGAAAAGATTCAGGAAAACACAAGTATAAAGAACCAAGGCAGATGTAAAGGAAAGTTCCCTTAGTCTAAGGGCTAGTTAATCTTCTAGTAAAAATGACCAGGGAAATTACCTCTAAATAAAAGTGTGTTTATATATCTACTGTGTAAACTGTTCATCTGACTTCAGAAATAAAGATCCTTATATGTTTTGAATGTGTTTCCACTCAGTCTTGAGTGGAAAACAACTGATGTGAACCATCAGTGCTTCAGAGCCTTGACTGAAAGTGGGATATTGCATAGCTTCACCTCACAGTAGGCAGGGAATACAGATGTATTTGGCTCTTTTGCAATTTTGAAGTACTCTGTGATGAAGGACATGCTCATTTTTTACTCGGAATGAATAAACAGATGTTAATTTTGTGACTGTTTAATTCACTACAAAGTTTGGTTGGTAACCGTAGTAATAGTGGAATGATTTTCATACTTTAGAAAACAGTAAAATTCACACAAAAAACGTTGTTCCCTGGAAATTGTGAATGTTCAGGAAGAGAAAAACAAATCTAACATTACATTAACTGTTATGTATCTTAGAAGGACAATGAAATAACAGATATGATTCATTAGAAGAAAAATATATGAAATATATTAAAACAATTTAAAATCATCAGTGATTCAATAATTTATTTCTCATTGTGCTTTTGATACTTCACAGTAAAAAAAAAATCATTAATATCTCTTTAGGGAGGAGAGGAAATGGGATCACCTCATTTAATCAGAAAGCCACTGGCATTTGACTCATTAGGAGGTGAAAGCCTTATCCATAACTTTAAAGAATACTCTCTTCTTATAGATAAATTTCAATAGAAATATGCCTGTGAAGCCCCTGTTTCCTTATTTTATCCTTAAATATTTGCTTCTTGTTTGCATATTCCCCAGAGCAGACACAATTTATACAGTACAATTTTTTAATTAGCTCTGGCCAGTTTTGCTCACTTCGGATTCTTTAGCAGCATATTAATTTACAAGAGGAAAAATGTTAGTCACATAGAGAAGAATGGAAGTGATTCAATGCCCCAGAAAAAGTTTGCTGTAAACTGTGATAAGATTTTTATTTCTGTATTATTTCAACAGCTTGAATATGTGTTACTTTATAAAACTACTTATGGTTTGGTTTTATCTCTACTAGTATTAAGCTTTTAGTGTGCTTGAGTTTAGTAAAGTGTCTGTTACTGGTTTCGGTTTTTTTTGGGGGGAGAGGAGGGAAGAAAATGAAACTGTACAGTCTTAAGATATCTAAAAGATAGGTGCACAGTCCAACAAAAACAACTTACTTTAAGAAAAGGAGAATTATCCTTTCAGTGAAATGCTCAAATTGTCTTCATAGAGGAAGCTTGGAGGACGTGGAGCTTTTCTTGTGGCCCAGGAGGTTTTCTAAATGTGACAACTGAGTAATGAGCAGGAATTTCAAAGGGAAACTGTTCTTACTAAGTTCAAAAGGAGTTTACTTGACCTTCACATTAGTAAAATTGAACCTTGTATTATTTTTATAACATATTTATAAAGCAGCTTGCTTTGTGTCTGCAACACAGTGCTGTCTGTGATACATTTTTTTCAGTTTTATCTTGCTTGAACCATCTTAACTTTTTTGCTGCCCGCAGTGCCTTTGAAATGGAATAGAATGGAATAGAGTGGGAAGCAGAGCCTCCTTCTTGTAACATTGTAACCTTCTTTCCCTTTTTTTTTTTTTTTTTTTTAAATTGCATAAATTAAATTTATGTGGTTCCTCCACATTCAGGACTGCTAGCTAGCATGTGGATGATGTTGCAGTGGTCCTTCTGTAGAGATGACCAGTGCAGCAAGAACTTCTTCAGAAGGGACATGTGCATGTGAAGGATTTCCAGGGTGCCAGAACTAAACTGGAAGACCATTCAGAGTTTGCAAATGTAAAGAGCTTTAGTGTAGCCTTCCTTTTGGAGGGAGAGAGCAGGAAGGAATTTTGTGGGGTTGGAGCTTGATATGTTTGTGTGTTACATTATTTGATGTCTTAAATTGCTTTTGTGATCCAGAAGATGCATTTTAGTTCTGTTTTCCTAACATGAAGTTGCATTATGTCTAGAAATTAGAACAACTGTAATAGGGAAATACTGGCAAATAAGTAGTATAAGTAGAAAAAGTCAGTGTACTTCAGAAGATGAAATACTAGAAACTCTACAAATACATTCATAACCTCTCTTCACATTTCTTTGTTCTGTCCTTTAGAGAGGCCACTAAAATTTGAGTGAAGGTTACACTCAAGAACATAGCAGTTCTTAATCTCTCTTCTAATTCACAGAAATCCCAAACAGCAAATCAAGAAGCTAATTAAAGACACGCTTCCAATTACAATGTGGTTCTGTGCTGAAACTAACTGAAAAATTGCATAATGAGCCTCAATTATCTTTGTGATTTCAGAATGAATATTCTGAAATTACAGAGAACAAAAGATAAACCAACCAAAAAATAAACTTCCTCCTGTAAAGTCTCACTCTGCAATACAAGTCTTTGTTTTAAAAAATGAGGTTTTAAAAGTTCATATATACTTTAGTTGCTTGCTAGTCCCTCCCAGACTGGCAGAGTGGCTAGTTCTGTTCTGCATATTATAGCCACAGATCATGCCAATTTTAGGGGCATGAGAATTGAGCAAAGTCTTTTTTTCGCACCTGTCTTCCCACTCAAGGGTTTTTATCCTGCTAGGTACATCCCTTCAAGCATGTGCAGATCTGAATTGGTAGGCTGTGGTCTCCCCACCACTACATGGTGTTCTGAATAGTGTCTCAGACATTCAGTGTCACATCTGCTGAGCTCCAGTTGTGCTGTCCTTCTTCAAGAAGCATGTCCATTCATGCTTTGGAAAGCAGTGCTTATAATGATAAGAAAAAACATACTTAATGTGTAGGTAATGAGATTAAGACAACAGAAATTTAGGTGCCTGTGGGTGGTCGTCTTCATATGAACGAAGCAGGTAATCTACTATGACCAGTGGTGATCTTGCAAGTAGTCGGTGAAGTCTAAAGAAAGATTTATTTTAACTGCTTTGATTGTTTATGTAGACCAGAGCTGTAACAGAGCTGTAATGCAAAATCTATTAACATCTGTGCACCCTGTAAAAAAAATGTTTAAAATCCATGAATCCTACATATGTTCAACCCAAAGTGACATATATGCACAATATTCAATGTCCTCTTGGAAGTTTTAGAAAAATATCAACTGTGACCATCTATGGATTTCTGCAGACAATTGACTTAAAAAAAATATAAATACTAAGCCACTGTTGGAGTCTAATTCCCCTCAAATAAGCACTTCCCTGAGGTTAAAGCCAACCATCATCACTATGAGATGCATATAAAAGTTATTTACTGGACAGGTCTAGGAAGGGAAATTGAAGCCTTCACAGGTTACCAAAAAATAATGGACTCAGCAGAGACCTTGGGTTTAGATCTTCTTACAGTCTCTGCTGCCACATCTCTTAATCTCCAATACCAAAAACTATTCTTTCTTTGTCACAAAATCTGTCAGTTCTTCTGGCCCTAAATTGTGCCACCTGCCTGCTTTAACCAAGTAAGTGAAAAACATTTTAAGCCAAGGACTCTCCTGCCTGACCTATTCCAACCTGGGATTTTGCTTCATCATAATAGCTTGGCTGAGGTCAAGACAATGTTTTAACCATATCAGTGAATCAATTAAGAAAACCAAAAGAGAACAAAACAAAGCAAAAACATGCAAACAAATAAAAAGCCACCTTTCCTAAACAGGGATATTTTTTTACCTGTTTTACATCAATGATAAAATGCACCATGTGATCCGTTACCATTTGCAGTGCAACAGTGATGAGTGTGAAGAGTTGCAATATAAGCATAGGATATTTTTTGCACTAGCTTCCTTGACAAAGAAAATGTCTCATGTAACCCGGAATGTTAAGGTTACCTTCTTTTCCTAATTATCTCAACTTGCCTAATAGAAGATTAGAAGATAAAGAGATTATCTATGCCTTCAGGCTGTTTCTTGTCTATACGTACACTATCACAACTGCAAAAAAAGCCATTTTAAAGAATAAATATTTAAACATCTTTAAAATTTAAAGTTTTAAAAATAAATAGGACTTTAAATAGCAAAAATAAAATATTGTTGAGTAAAAAGCTGGACATTTTATAAATTCATATTGTCTTATATTGCATGTATATTCAGTATTACATTTTTTCAGGTGCCTTAATGTTCACAGATACAAAATTTGTTGTGCTTACCTTACCCAATATTGATATGTATATAAAAAGGTATGCAAATTTACTAAACATCTCCTACAGACTGTTTCAAAACACATTGTGCTCGCTCATAATCCTTGCTTGTATTTCTCATCTCCAATGAAATCACAGTAGGTTTGAGCTCTGGTCCCACATTATGAACATCTAACTTAGTAATGGGTACATCGTGTGCAGCTTGCTTTATATTAGTATTGATTCAATTCTTAGTGTAAGGTTAGTAATAGGATATTAATTACTCTTCTTGTCAGCAGTCACTAATCCAATTCTGTTATTGAGGCATTTTTGTGTGTCTGCCCTATGATTTTTTGGCTCTTTTTTTTTTTTTTTATTTTAGAAAGAGAAACACAGCAAGTACAGCAGAGCCGAGTTTACTGGGTAGAAGGCAAAGGTTTGGGGATTGTTGTGTAGTTTGCAGCACTGTCCCAGTGGTAAGAAGGGGAGCAGCTGGGGCTCTTTGCTGTGTGGCTCCCCTGTGAAGGCTCTTTCCCCCCTCGTGCCGCAGCTGTCCCTCTCTGGCAGATTATCTGGTATGCGGTTATGTATAAACTGAATCTGATTTCCAAGTGCATTACCCTCTTTCCTTAAAGTCTATGCAAGGGTAAATTAAATTCTTTTCCTATCACATTCCTTACAAAAAATATTAATGAAAATTAAAATATGGTTATTTTAATTGCTCTTGTTAATTACAAAATTAGCTCAGATATTGAGTAATTTTACATCGGACTTACAGTTTTAGCAACGAACAATTTTGAAAATCCCACTTAAATTCACTTTTTACTTGGATGTTTTCTACTTTGTCCTCATTGATTTCCACTGATGTTCTTCCTTCATACTCCATATCATATCTTTCTCCACTTTTTTTCCTTTCCTGTTTCATAGTTCTTTCTTTTGAATAGACATTCAAAAATAATGTTTTTCTGGTAAGACAGTTCATATTTAAATATACTAGAATATCTAAAAGTTTAGTGTGTTTGAACATCAGACCAAAGACAATGACATTAAATGGTGCTATATGAAAGGTAGAAAAACATGTTCTGAAGCATACTGAGGGCTTTGAATTGTAATTTGATTTTCTGTCAGAATTGAGCCTCTAAATTCTTCATGCATCCCAGTTAAAATCTGCTTTGAAATGATCAGTAAAATCATCTGAAATTTTGATGGAATCTCTGATGTTTATAATTTAGCATGTAATGCAAACAACAGATCTAATGCCAAATTGATATTCACTACATTTTATTCACTATATAATTGAATATTTTAATACTCAATGCATCTCTTTTTAAATATTATTCAAAATGTTGGTAACATTGGAATGGATAAAAAAAGTGACAGTTCATTTAGCGTTTGTAGATTTGTATCCTAGAATTTGATGGAATTTTTTAGTTGATGAGAATGGTTTCTTTTGCACTTCTTATTGTTCTTTCTGCTTGAAACTTTGTGACTTCTCATGTCTTCATTTATGGCGCCACATGGAACATTTACACAATGCCACATTTATTCTGTACAAGTGTTTTAGGTATTACTCAATTTAGATTCAGGATACTTCTCTTACTCTGCTTACCTATATTTCAGTCCACATCTATCAGATATGCAAAATTAGTGAGGCTACCCTTCACACAAGTGTATGGAGTTCCTCAACTATACACAGAGATATTTCAGAAAATATGAAACTTCAGGAGGAACAATGAGGAAGAAAGTGGTTTCATTTTCTCACAACTGTGTTCTTACTGGGAACTTCTTTAGTTTTGTAAAATGTGAATTCACATTTTTATTTTATTATGGTGTTTTCCATGTGACCTATACACCAAAGTACTATCTGAATCGGATGACCGGAACAGGGGCATTTGAGTTTTTGGGCTTTCCTGTGGCAAATTGGTTTTATATTTTACATACAAAAGAGTGAAGGGTGTCACTGTTTATTAAAAGTGGTGTTTGAGTATTCCTGCCTGCTGGAGAAGTCCATGGTAAGGTGAGAAGCTAAGCCAGGACAGATTGTTTGCATATGTGTGATGATAAGGGAGATGCTTCATCCCTCAGGTGAGGAAGGGAGGGAGTTCCCAACATAGGAGGTGGGATGCAGGAGTTGGCTAGAGGTTGGGTTGGCTAGAGAGGCACAGCAGTCTCTTACCAAAGGACCAGAGGAAAATGCTTCTAACATACTTCCCAAAACCTGGAAGCCCAAAGAGAAGTTGATTGTTTCTTGTGTGCCCTTTTTATTTCTCCTCTGTGGCGAGCTCAGTGAAAGAGGCAATGTGTCAGTCCCTGATGGAAAAATGTACTGTGAGCTGTGTGTGAGTAACCACAGGGGATGGATTTGACTCAAGACCAACTAGAGCAAAATGTACTTAATCAGTATAAAATCTTATAATACCATCCTTAGATCGACAATTAAAGGAGAATTGAGGATCTATTAACTTTGGCTTTGTCCAGCTTTCTCTTTGGCAGATTGCAGGCACCAGCCATAACCATATAAGGGCTTAAAAATAAAAATAGGTCACAAATAGTTTCATGCCAGAAGCCTTTCTTTTTGAAAATGCAACAAATAATCAGATCCTTGAAACATTCTTGTGATAACTATGCATACACATAAATTAATATTTATGTGTATCCATACTTTTTTAATAACTTTATGATTGTCGTTCAGTGATAGTACATTCAGAGGGGCTATAGAACTTCTCTAATGTATTTCTCAAGTTATTTTCTAAGTGTTAGGTTCTTTGCCAGTGTGTATATGTTTTATTGACCTTCCATTAATTGCCCTGGCTTTTCCATTACAGCATTTGAAAATTGCCCTTAGTTTATTTGCTGAGCTGCCAATGCATGTATTATGTTTGCCACCTACAGAGAACCGCAGTAATACTTGCTGATAATATCGCACATTATTCTTGGCTGTACTTTGGCTCAAATAGTAGGGGTGAGGGCAGGGGCTGTGTGCCTTTTCTCTAGCTTCAGTGTTCTGATTTTTTCTAAATAAAATCAGTTTACTGAGATACAGTGTCTTTCCACCCAACAGGCCAGTTTTAAAGCTCATCTTGTAGATAGTGCATGTCTATAGGGATTTTTCCTAATGCACATTTTCTTCCTACTTTTAATTTGATGTTATTTTCTGTCTATTCACATTTTGGTTTGTATCACTTATTTCGTCAGATGCTGGTGTGTTAAATCATACTTTACCATGATCCAGAGTGGATTTTTGAAAACTTTCTAATAGAATTTATTAATTAAAATCACAGTAATTCAGGGGGATAAGCACCAATGGTATTTAGCTCCAATTTATATATACACTTTTTTTAAGTGGAATCATGGAAATACTGTCTGCTATGGAGCCACCCACAGCTGATAGGTTCCTATTTTCTATCACTGTCCATCAGGCATATACAGCAGGTGGAGAATACAAATCATCATTGAATAAGTACTTTCTAACACTTACCAGGGTCTTTTGGAATACCAGTTCCACCACTCTTTGTATTAACCTTATTTTTCCAACTCTGGTTTTGTTTTTTGTTTTTTTTAAATCAGCACCTTGGAGTCAGGGAAGACCTTTTCTTTCTGATGTAACCATTTTTTTTTTTTAAATTTGAAGATGTGAAATCTATTTTTCATTTGAAATCGGAGGCATAGCACATATATTTAAGTCAATGAAGTTAATATATTATGCTCTGCGCATTGTCTGCTGCTTCAAAAGACTTTTTCTGATGATGGTGTTACCTTTTCCTTTCAACCCCCAAAAAGCATACAAAAAGGTCACACTTAATACTGAATCAGGGCCCTCAAAAAGATGGATTTATGTATTTAAAATTTTCTTGTGGAAAACTGAAATCTAGTATTTCATGATTGACTATAGGAGGCAAACACAATGAATGAAAATGATCTTGAACACAGACTTTTTTCATGCTTCTGTATCATTTAGGATCCTTTGACAGGTAGGCGTCTGCACCAATTTGTTTCAGCTGCTTTACTAAACAGAGCACAAAAGAACAGTGCATGTACCAAATATGGAAATTAACATTGAAACAAATTAATAGAAAAAACAATAGAGATGTGAGTTTGCAAAGATGTAATGTGACTTATTTGTGTGCAAATTTTTAACAGAAACACTAGTAAATCTACACCTAAAGTTTGAATCTGAATGGCTGTTATTCCAAGTGCTGGCAACACTTGGAACATCCAAATAAGGTGCTCAGAAAGGGTAAGAAAAGAATCAATACAACTGAGGCACCAGAGAACTAATTTACAAAGATTAAAATCAAAAATGTACTTTCTAAGAGGAAGATAAGGATTGCAAGCATTTGAGGGATGTAAGCATAAAAGGAACTGATTAGAAATCTCCAAATGGAGTATTGCCTAGGTGCAATGGGATAGATGAAAAAGATTTGAATTTGACAAGGAAAGGAAGTTTGTTAGCTATGAGATCTTTAAGCTTTTAACTGTCCACTTATACAAATAATAGAAGCTTTATCATAAAAGTTTTAAATAAAAGTAGAGGATGTGAGAGGATTATATATGCGGAGGAGGAATGAGATGATTTTCTGATAATATTATATCTCTGATTAGTTAACTTCTGAGTAATCAGAATATGATTTTCCTTATGGGAGCTCACAACCTGTGTCTGAAGGTGCTGGAAGTAGCCCTGCGAGTTTTAAGGAGTCAAAATAAAGGAGATTTAGAGTTAAATCATGTAAACATTAGAAGGATTCAGAACCCAGTTCTCCCTGCCCTTGAATCAGCACCAGGACATTGTGCAAAAGCAAACTGCATAGCTGTTAGTTTGATTCACCCAATAAAGTCTGGGTCATCGTGTTGTGCAAGGAGAGCTGCAGGCACTCATTTATCCATAGAAATATACTACTCATATATCCATATAAATATAAATATATTAAATATATAAATATAAAATCCAAGAGAACACTGAGAGAGGGCAGTTTTAGGGACTTTCAAGGCTGGGCAGGAATTGAGCTTGAGAGAGCTGACTCACTGGCTAATAATGTCTTCTTCATTATCTAGGCTTACAGCATTTTAATTTTCTTGAGTTTGCTATATTCCTTCTGCACTTACTCTGATACAAGGTTTTGGAGCGTTAGTTTTCTGAGACAAAAATGTAAATAGTAGTTACAGATTGCATCATTCCTTAGAAGCAGGCAGTTATTCCTAATATATTTAATATTGCATCTGAGGAAATACTCTTGTACTGACTCTTGGTACTTGTTCGTATTGGCAAAGCATGCCTTCCTGCATCATACTGAGCTACTGAGACAGCTATTCCACTGTGGCAGATTTTTGAATTTTTTCAGGTCTTTGTATGAAGATTTATTCTGACAACTCCATGTTCGCTCCATCACATTTGCTATCTGTTCTCAAGTTGTTAAGCAGTTTATTGCATTTCCTCCCTCGTTTTTAAAATGAAGAGTTTTGATTCTTTAAGTCTTTAGGTTTTTAATGCTTTTTGGTAGCTTTTCACAAGGCAAAGTTTTAGATTTGACTGTTGTCTTCCTTCAAGTTGTGTCTGTACCTCAGCATAGCACCATATAATAGCAAACTGAAATGAGTCCTGCTGTCATATATGGATCTGATTTTAAATTTCTGGAGAATTGGGAGCTGATACTACACGGTAGATATATGCTTTATTTGTAGTTATACGTTATCCAAGTGTGAGTATGGTATACAGTGTTAGCAGGAAAAAAGAAAAAATATATAAGAAATTAAATGAATGAAGCTTTTATCCAGTTGATATATGTGTTCAGATGAGATTCTCAGGCATCTCAGGCATCAGACATAAGAGAGACATTCTGATGCTTCTTCCCATGGTTGATATATTTTTAACAACTCTTTGTTATCAGAGTTTAGGGTCTTATTTCTTCAGAATACCATGTAGACAGTGTTTTTCTCTTTTTAATAGACACTAATTTTTCATTAAATCTGTTGGCATTTCACACCTCTGAAGTCTTTTCTTCCATATCAAATGTGAAGTAAATTGGCAGACAACATCTTGCAAGAGAAGGACAGGAAAAGCACATTTAAGTACACATAGAGTTTTATACTTAAGAAGCAATGCTAGAAACTGCACTAAGAAAAAAAAAGAACAAAAAACAAAGAGTTCTTAAGTGCCTTTGATTCTTGCAAATCTAGCTCTGTCCTTAATGTATTTATTCTTTCTGTGTGCTAGAGAAAGGCATTAAAGATACTAAGAAGAACAGGAAGAACGCTTAACCACAAATGATTGTTATATTGTCATTACTGAGGCCAGTGTAAGTACCCTGAGAAACTAGAGACAGCATCTAAATGATGCAGGCATTATTGCACCATCACTGCAGAGTTGCATATATTTTATACTTATTTTATATTTAGCTCAGATATAACTAGGAAACAAGTACAGGGAGCTCAATTTTTATAAAATTATTTTCAATCTAAAAGCCACTGGTTGTGCCCGATAAGTGTGAAGTCCAGGAATTAGAAGAATTATGGAAATGATGTGGTGGAATTGATTTGTGTAATCAATGAAAGCATTGCATCACTCAGGCTTTGGTCTCAGACCTCCATCCATTACACCATGCGGTGTAGCTGCAATGCAGAGCAGAGGTATGATAAGCCAGCTCCTTTAGCCAGAAGTTCAAGGGTCCTTACATCTACTGATCTCTATTATTAGTTCCGCTCCACTGTATCAAATAGCCCTCATTGTCATCTGTGTTCCTTACAGGTCTTCTGTGCACACATCTCTGCCACAGTGCATAGAAGGACTGGTAGTGATGACTTCTTTGATGTTAAATCTTTCAATGGCTTTCTCCAATCACTCCTAAGATGAAAAGAATTGAGGATTTAGGCAAATTAGCATCTTTATTTTAATCAAAGTTTTGGGTTTTTTTTGCAGATTTGCCCCCTCAATATAATATCAGCTCTTTCTATTTCAGAAACTCTGAGCTTATGTAATTAAGACAATAATTTCAAGTATTGAGGTGTGTTTTTTCTGGTTAAAGCAAAGCAAAAATGGAAAATGAAATTCAGTATTTGAAATTGAAATAGATTTGAAAGACACCTGATGATTCACATAAGACTTGTCAGCCATACACAGAAATTTTGGTATATACTAACATGAAGTCATGCTGGTAGATGTCAACACTATTCCTGACAGTCTTTGAGAAGTCCTATGTTGACTTAATCTACAATCACCCAGAGATACAAATATCAGTATCTCTGAACATGTGTTTTCTTCCAGGAGAGAGTTCGCCTGGAAAGGTTTATTTTGAATTACTTTGCTGAGTTTTGAGAAGAGGGATCATCAAGTCCCACCTTAGGAAGTCTTTCTGCCTCATTGGTGCCCCACTTCTCATGTGGCTACAGTTTCTTACAGTCCAGGGATACAGGATTCACACTGTCCAAGAGTTACTGAGGGCTGGCAGGGTGTGAGGTTCAGCTATAAAGCCTTAGAGACTTCAGATCTCAAACTGACAATCACAGAATCATAGAATGGCCTGAGTTGGAAGGAACCTTAAAGATCTGATTCCAATCCCACTGCTCTGGACAGAGGCACCTTCCACTAGAGTAGGTTGCTCAGAGCTCCATCCAGCCTGGCTTTAAACATTTCCAAGGGTAAGGCATCCACACCTTCTGTGGGCAACCTGTTTCAATGCACCACCAATCTCACAGTAAAGAATTTCTTCCTAGTAAATAACCTACTCTCTTTCATTTTGAGCCATTCTCCCTTGTCCTGTCACTACATGTTCTTGTAAAAAATCCCTCTCCGTCTTTCTTGTAGGCTCTCTTCAGGTACTGGAAGGCCACAATTATATCATCCTGCAGCTTGCTCTTTTCCATGCTGAACAATCCCAGTTCTCTCAGACTTTCATTATGAGTGGTACTCCCTATATCACCTGACCTCCTTTTTTTCCCCTTCTCTCCTTTGGAAATGCGAGCTCTCAGACAGGAGGACATCAGAGGTCCTACCAGTCCTGTCTTATTTCCTCAGAGGAACTGATGGACAGATGTTGTTTCTGTGAAACTGATATTTTGATATTTCATTTCCAGACACAACAATCAAAATTTGCATTTAATTATATTTTGCTAGAAATTAATATGGCTGTACTATAACCTACGATTTTGATGAGCAATAAAATACATTAAATGTATACAAATAAACCATAGGTATAGCATATCATATACACTTTATCACATATATTACTTCATCTGAATGCAAGTTTGATAAAAATGAAATACTGTATATTGGAACCAAATAGTTTTGAAATGTTCACAATGATGTATTCAAAGAGAGATATGTTCCAACAGAAGAGTTAAAGTCTCACGTAACATTTTCTAATGAAAACATCTTCCATCAATGTTTTTTTCTCTAATATTCTCTGGTTATTAAGCATTATTTCATGTAGAATGAACATGACATTTGTTATTTGTTTCACATAATTCATACTGTCGAGAGGTATCTTCAATTAACGTATGACACCTCCACTGTGATCTGGATAGCATAATGTTGCCTCGGTCACTGTGATGCCTTGCAGTAATAGTACCTGCAAAAAAAAAAAAAAAAGCAGGAGCTCTTTAGCTATTACAGAAGGAATGTATGTGATGGTAGAAAATCCTCTGAAAAGTAGTGGTCATTTTTCTCTTTTTCACCAAACCCAAGCTTCAGGCTACCAACCGTATTTCTCATTTGGGAGTTTTTCTTGTGTTGAAGATTGAACGAAAACAGGGCATGCAGGGCTTGTCTGTGATAAAATTTCCGCTTTGAATATCAGTTTTTCAGACTCATGCATGTTATTTTGTATACACACCATGAGCATTTATTGTCTGTATTTTAAAGAGATATAAGTTGGTATGCTGAAGGGGAGTGGGAAAGGTGAAAGGTAAGGTTTCACAATAGACTTTTAGCTATTTTTGTTGCCAATTTTTAGCAAAGTCTAGTGGGCATTTTCACCAAGAGCTGTTCTGCATGAAACAGTGCTAGCCCTGACTCTGTGGAGCAAATCAGGCACAGGAAACCACTTTTATAGCTGGCAAGTGTGATGGCAAGTCATAGCTGCTTTTAGACAGACTGTGAAAATGGCAGCATCTCCTGTAGAAGCGCAGGAGAATCGCATACACGTGACCTTAGCCATATCAAAGAGATTGTTTTTTCTCAACTGTCTCTTTTCACTATCTTATATTTTAGTGTCAATATTTGCAACATTTTTTTGCATTTCTGTGATCACTATCATCTAAAGGTCCTCAAAAGCATCCCAGTCCATCAGTTGCATTTCCCTCTTTTTCCTCTGAATTCTTTCACAGATAAGCTACACACACAATTGCTGTGTGACTGATGTCCTGTCTTAATGTTGTGTGGTGGATGCTGCATTGAGACAGGATGATGGAGCTCATGGCTCATGCATCCAGGGTGCAGCCAAAGGCATCTTTCATGTTTTTGGTATTTCTGTCATTTTAGTTTGGTTGGGATTTTGTTGGTTGGTTTGTTTGTTTGTTCATTTGGTTTGGTTTGGTTTGTGGGTTGTTTTTTTTTTTTTTTTTAGTTTACTGTCATTGTCAACCCTGAGTGGAAATTGTCCAATATCTCAAATGGTTAAATACCCTTAAAAGGATTTACAGCTTTAAATGAAGTGTAACCTCTTTCCTTGTGACTGTGAATTAACTGAATTCCAAGCTACTGAGATTTCAAAACATTTTTAAAGTATGAGATGATAAGAGTTGAAGCATCGTAAGACATTTCTTATTTCCCTAGATGGTGACATTTTACAAATTTTCACATTCGTCTTTGTTTACTAGTAGAGAATAAAGTCCAATCTGCTTTAGTTTAACTCTTCAGTTTTATAGCTCTTTTATGTGGTTGAAATTCTGGAGATTAAAGCAAAGGGTCTGAGAAAGGAAAGGTTAAGGACATTCTTTTCAGTAGCTATTTAATCAGTTGTCTCAGGGGGAAAATAGCCAGCCAGTCAAGTGACATAAGTAGAAGAAATGTCCAGGTATCTTTAAGCTACTATCCTACCCCTGTATGTTTTCCTGTGAATTAATACATATTCAGCCATGTTTTGTTTTAAAAGCTGCAGTACTGTAGATGCAAAATAGGATGAAAGGTGCAGTTCATGGTCCTCCTTGTGCTTAGCAAGAGAGACAGCTACAGGGAAACCCCTGTTAGGACATATTAGATACAATATTGTATTCATTCCTGCACTTTATCCTAGGTTGTTGCAGAGCACCATTGTGTGCCATTAAATGTTGATGTGTTCCACTCCAGAAACACACTTCATTTCACTGAATGAAAATTTATCAAGATAGCAGAGACCATGTCAGGATGAGAGCACATGGCTGCACTGGCATCTGCACTGTGCATGGAGAATGTTCCCCCATATGCTCACATGGTGTGGAGATGGCTGCATGTACAAGCATTGTCATAGAAAAATTTGACTGAATATCAACTCTTTTTCCCATTGTAATTGCAGGACTTTGTGACTTTCTGGGAACTAAAATCCTATTTTTGTTCTCTGACAGTGCTATATTATAGAACAGTAACTTTAATGGATGGCATAGCTGTTTTTTGATGGTGGTGGTTTGTTTGTTTGTTTGCTGTTTTTTTCTTTCAACTTCAGAGCATTGCTTGCATTTTTTAATCTTAAAAGACCACATCATTGCACCAATTCGTGGTAGGCAGTTGATGCTTCTTCACTCTGAAGAAGTTATGACTCTTTTAATTAAGAATATAAATCTAGTGAAATGCATATTGAGGGACTCAAGTGAAATGTACTGTGCAAAAACAGTAGCAACATATTAAATCAAGTCACATTTTCCATCTGTCTTGGGATGTATAATGGAGAGCAGATTTAAACATGTTTTGATCTTTTAATGGTTATATTCAAATAGGATAACTCCCTTTATATGGTTTTTGTAACACTGTACTATGCATTTGCCATTTTAGGGGAGGGGAAACAAGTTGTCTGTTGCTATTTTCATGGAGAAGTCCTTGGCTAATAGTCCTTAGTGGCAGTGCTGGGTTGACAGTTGGACTTGATGATCTTCAAGGTCTCTTCCAACCTTGGTGGTTCTGTGACTGAGTCGTGCTCCTTAGTCTCCAGCATGACTCCACTCCCAGGATGTGTCCACCTTGTTTTCCTCACAGGTTGTCTCTGCTGCTGCTGGGTCATGTGGTTCCTCCTCCTTGAACATGAAGGGCCAGAACTATACAAGATATTGTGGACCATATATGCTAAAATTGTAGAATCCTAGAGTATTTTGGGTTAGAAAACACTTCTAAGATCAAGTCTAACCATAAGCCTAATACTGCCAAGTCCACCACTAAACCATGTTCCTGAGTACCACAACTACATATTTTTTAAGTACTTCAAGGGATGATGACTCAACTATGGGTAGCCTGATCCAATGTTTAATGGCCGTTTCGATTAAGAAATTTTTCCTGATATCCAATCTAAACCTCCCCTGGTGCAACTTAATGCCATTTCTCTTTGTCCCATTGCTTGTTACATAGGAGAAAAGGACAACCCCCACCTCAGTACAACCTCCTTTCAGGTGGTTGTAGAGTGCAATAAGGTCCCCTCTGAGCCTCTTTTTCTTCAGGCTGAACACCCCCAGCTCCTTGTAAGACTTGTGCTCCAGAGCGTTCACCAGTTTCAGTGTCTTTCTCTGGACAAACTCTGGCACCTCAATGTCCTTCTTGTAGTGAAGACTGGAGCTAGTGTCCAGAACTGGACACAGTAATCAAGGTGCAACCTCACCAGAGATGTTTTGCATACTTTTGTTTCCCCTTCTTCCTGACTGTACCGTACTTCTGCAACTGTGCCAATACTGATGTCTTTGGACAAAGCATCACCATTTATGACATCAAACTGTCTATTCTGTCTAGCCTTTCATGAAGGGAAAGTTTTGCAGCTGTAAAATCCTGGTATTCAAGGCTTCTTACAGAATAAAGTGAATGGACAATGATTAATGATATTTAGTGTAGACTAGGTAATATCTATGCTCTTTGTAAATGAAGAAACTTAATCTGTTGTATTAAAAGAAGGAATAAAAGGCTCATTATAGTCAACTGCCCATACCCCATCAGTAGGGAAAGGACAGCCAAACTCTCTGGAAAATAAGAATGTGTGGGTCAGAGTTTTGGAAAGGGAAGATTGGGTTATATTCAGATTGCCTTGGCTGCAGCTACTTGGACTTACTTTCCGCAGAAAATTTTCTTTGAGTGGTGAACTATGCTGATAGTACTTTTCTTCAGCAATTGCACATGAATTCCTCCATCCCAGTTTGTAGGGGAATACGTGTTGGTTTACAACAGCTAAAATGTTTTTTATTTACACCTCAACTCAGAGTCACACATCAATGTTTCCTAATAGGCACACAAGTAAGCAGTACTGTTTTGTCCATTTTACAGCATAAGATACTATTTATATAAGTTAGGGCTTCTCCAAACATCCCTCATTTCTTTAGCTTTTTTGTGGTTCTTTTTTTCTTTTTTTTTTTTTTTGGTCTTTATGATGGTTTCACTCTGGTTTTATTTAATTTATATTGGGTTTCTCCTTTTTCAAAAGAAATTAAACATATTACAATGTATTCTTCTATGTGGATAATATTAGGTCAGAAGGATTATTTTTCCCATATGCATTAATCAAGCGATGTTTCTGCGCTGTTCTGTGTTCAACTCAACTTTGCTTAATATTTATATGAAAGATGTTGTTAGACACATTCTTTGGGTTTGTTCAAGAGAAAACAATATGTATGGATAGAAAAATTCATAGTGTTACAACTTAAACTCTATCATACCTTTATAAAGAAGCTGTACAAAAATAATTGCAGAAAACTGTTAGGCTCCAAGCTCTCAGCAATGTCTTTCCAATTGGGGCCAAGTTTCTCCCAGGAGGTCACCAAATTAAATGCTGATAGCCAAATCCCAAGGGTGTCTGTGCTGTAGTCACTCAGGCCCTAAACATGTAACTCCTCATTGTGTTGTAAATTTAGCTGTATAACCATCACCAAACAGTTTAATCCACCCATTTTGGCTAACAAAGATATGTATAGACACGAGATACTGTGTCTAGATGTTCAGAGGCTATGGTCATAGTTGCCATATAAACATGTCAAGAAAGAGGGATTGCTATCTGAAAATATTTTCAATCCAGAAGCTGGAGAAATGTGTTAATTTTATCCCCTGATGGGGCATGAATTTACCAGACTTCCTAATTCTAATATTCAAATATTAAATTCCTTTGGAAAGGAATTGCTATGAAATTATCTGTGTGGTGGTATAGTGCCTTGGAGATCTAGTATCTCATTCTTGGATTTGCCACAGGGATTTTTTTTAAATGATGAAGGTTCTCTCTACATCAAAATAAGAATGCTCTTACTGCTCAGGAATTGTTGGGATGACTACAGATTAGTCCACCTTTTTGTTTCCTAATTTAGTTCCTAATGAGCTTCAGTTCTAAAGAGTATGGTTGTCTAGTTAAACTCATCATCAACATGGAGTGAGGGAACATGTTATCAAAAGTCTAGAGCTCCTAGACAAGTCAGCTCTGTTTCAAGATTTTTTTTTAATAGACTGTGCCTTCAGACGACTTGTTGTTCAGTTTTATCCAGCTCGGTTGCTGTTAAGTAAAACAAATTGATTTTTTTTTTATCAGTAGATGGGTGTGTGAATCAAAAATATATCCCTGCAGAGGAATAAGGATACATCATTTATATTTATTGTCTGAATTGCATATTGCAGGTCTAGAAGACCAACCTTTCTCGTCAAAAACCAGAATTGACATAGAGGATTCCTTCCAGGGCTGTCTGGGTCCTTTGATCCACTTCCACTGTGGAGGAAATACTTTGTGCTAGATATTTGCTGCCCTTGCCTTTGCCACAGGGAGACCAAGGATGAAACTATTACCACATGACGTTTCTCAGTCCATTCACAGGGCATGTCCTCTTTGTGCTGTGGTTTGGAGAAGGTTAAAAACTTGCAGGAGATTATAAACAAAGCCAAGATTCAACTCCAGATTATATAATTGGTTAATAAATAAGAATATAAAAATGGGAAGAAGCGGTCATAAACAAACATACGGGGCTTGTTTCAGAGTCTGTATTTCTTGTTTATCTTGCTAGGATCAATGTAACTCAAGGAAATTCACATTTGTTTTCTCTGCACATTAGTGGTTTTGACACTTCATCTTGCAAATGTGCATATAACAGTGCCTTTATTTAGTGTTAATGTCAAAACTTAGAGTCTTGCAGCATCTATGGAATGCCCCTAGAGTGCTTAGAAATAAGGCTTAAAAGAAAAATCATTCAAAATTCTTCTGTTTCTTTCAAGTGGAGCATGGAGCAATCAGACTTGTATGAATCAGATTTATGTAGTTCCAGGCAGAAGGAATAGCCTGCCTTCAACAAATACTCCACTAACCTAAGGTGTAAGAAACAACATATTTATCAAACCTCTGATAAAACTTTACTTTTAAAAACAAGCACAAAGATTTCCTGTTTGCATGTTTTAAGACATATTAGTATTGTCAGCACCTATAGAGCCGATTTATAACATCTGCCAAAATCAGAAGAGGCATTTTTCAGTGCATGTAGCTTCTTAAACAGGTACAGAACACAACCAGCCTTTGGCTCATGGATAGAGGCAACTCAGGGGCTTCTAAAAATGTTATGCTAAACTAATTTTTTCATGGAGAATTTCCTTCTCCTCTGTTCACTTTTCAAACGTAAAATATAAATAGGGAAATTTGAATTTATTAATTCATAATTTTTGAACTTTGTCAAGATATCCAAATGTTAGAACAATTTAGAACAAACCTTAAGTGTTGTCTGTCTCACATTTTTTTTAACCTTAGTTCTGAAAACAGTATTTTCAGCACTTAACTGCAGAAGCCGGACAGCATTCGGGAAATACAGTTTTTGAATGCCTTCCAACTTTTTCCAGCTAGAAACACAGTATTAAAATGAAAAAAGAACTGCAAAAATTATTTTATTCATAGGAAAAACCTGAACGAGAATTGTAGCAAAAAGTTCAGCTTTTAAGAAAATGCTTACGTCTGTAGACTCAGATTCCCATAGTTTGTTTTAAACTACTCTGTTTCTAGAGTTGTAAACAATTTCCTTTAGACATCTGCCTAAACTGCAGTTAGGATTAGATAATTGCTTAATGCAATGGAATTTATGTAAGGGGTTGCCATTACTGCAGTGAAGACCATGAGAGGAGTTCTGGCTGAACTCCCTTCAGGTGTCTGGAGTGAGTGCAGACAGGAGGGGATGATCCTTTCTTCTCCATCTGTTCCACTTCCAGCCAACTCCACTTGGCCAGATACCTATCTTCACTGGGTGGGGAGCACAGATGGCACAGGGAGCACCTGTGGATTTTCTCCAAATTAGCTGGAACTAGGCGTGCAGATTTCCTGGGACAGGACATAGTTACCCACGTATTTTTGAGTAATTCATATTTTTTTCCCTAGCTTTTCTTTTAACTGAAGATTGTGGGAGCTTCAAGTGAAGCAGTGAATATTTCAGCAGACTCAGAATTTTATTCTTCCCTTTTTGGATCAACACTGTTCCTCCACTTTAATATTAGAAATTACCTTGTACTGGAGATACCCAAGAGAGACACTGATATACACTAAACAATGAATGCCTATTGTGCGAGTTGTCAGCTGACATCCAAAAAATCCATGAATTTGTACAATTCTCTCCTTATGCGTCATAGGACTTTATTTATTAATATAAATCTTTCTAGGTAAAGTGCAGCCTCAGCAATAACCAGTTGTGAATTGAGCTGACTGTAGCAGCTGGAAATCATTCAGTTCCCTCTCCAACAGCTGGAGCTCCTGTGGGTGAAAATCCTGCTCACATTCATGCCTGTTATAGGGTCACGTCCTATCAGTTCCGACGGCCAGTAGGGAAGGAGCTTCAGGGCTGTTTAGAGGTAAAAGAATGTGTGCCTTTGGGAAAATTTCTCGAGGCATGTAAAGGGGAAGGGAGGAAGGAGAAACAAAACCAATTTGTAAAACTCCATTAAGAATTTTATCATATGGACATTGACAGTTTTATAGCCTGTTGGACAACCAGAAAATAGATTGCTCTCAAAATCAATAAGCCTCACAGATGGTTCCAAAAGGAGAGAGTAGTGATCAAAAAGCTGAGAGGACTGTTTAAGCTCTCAGATACAAGGGAACAAGCTGTTAAAAATCAAATGGTCTCAGCTGAGTTTTCTATATTACACTAGTTTATGAATCTATCCTATTTAATTTTCATAAGATGAAACATTGACCATTTTTGAAAGAGAAATATGAGACTAAAATAAAATTTTCTGTAACACAATATTTCAGGAAAGTGTTTTAATTAGGTGGGTGAATAAGCAATTAATAAATCCCTGAGTCACCTGAGTACCAAAGTGGTTTCTTGGAGGATTTCCTTAGCTTTTCCTGAAATTAATTCTTCTTGTATTATCAGATTTTAAGTCCAATTCATTAATAAGGAAGACTTGGGAATATATTTAGTTTCATAAAGAGGTTTTTCGAGCAGTGAAAGTAACCCTTGCCTAAGGATCACAAAGGGTTTAAGATTGACTGAAAAGGCTTAGGAAAAGCTTAAGAAATACTTCCAAGATAGCTCATGCCTTCTATGGAAGCAACACAGGCAACTAAAAAGGGATGAGTCAGGTTATCAAAAAGTTAGCAAAACATTTTTATAGATTATGCCATATTTTAAGATTATAGGCTGAAATTGTTTAGAATTGTTTAGAAACTGAAACAAACACAAAAAAACCCCAACAAAGTAAATAGGTTGTGATGCATGCGCTGCATGGTTAAACTGAATGAGTAAGTTACAAAGGAGAATATATCACAGCACCCTTCTGATCCAGAAGTCTCATAGCCAAGGGCTGCACACACTGTTCCAGAAGCCCCTGTTTCTGCCCTCAGTTGGACAAGATAGCTGAGGATAAGGCCAACAACCAAGGATTTATTCTGATATGCAGGTGTGCTGGTTTTGGCTGGAGTGGAGTTAATTTTCTTCCCAGTGGCTAGTATGGGACTGTGTTTTGGATTTGTGCTGATTACAGGGTTGATAATATAGAGGGGTTTTTGTTATTGCTGAGCAGGGCTTGCACAGAGCCAAGGCCTTTTCTGCTTTTCATACTGCTATGCAGGTGAGGAAGTTGGGGGTGCATGGGAAGTTGGGAAGAGACACAGCCAGGATGGGTGATGCCAACTGACCAGGGGGATGTTCCACACCATATGACATCATGCTCAGCATATAAAGCTGGGGGGAAGAAGGAGGAAGCAGATCATGTTTGGAGTCATGATATTTGTCTTCCCAAGTAATCATTCTGTGTGATGGGGCTCTGCTCAACACTTGCCTGCCTGTGAGAAGTAGTGAATTAATTCCTTACTTTGCTTTGCTTGTATGTGCGGCTTTTGCTTTCCTTATTAAACTGTCTTTATCTCAACCCACGAGTTTTCCAGCTTTTACCATTCTGATTCTCTCCCAGATGATGCTGGTGGGTGAGTGAGCAAGCAGCTTCATAGGGTCTGGTTACTGGGGTTAAACCTTGACAATAAGTACTTTTAAAAGGTTGATGATTACTTGAGGAGTGAACCCTTTGTTCAGTGTCATTCGTATAAGGAAAAAATGAAGTGGTGGCATGTTTAGATGAAAATGCCTATAGGAAAACTTAAAGAATAAGGAGGTAGAGGCACTCTAAAGAACTGGACAAAGTCCTTAAAGCAGCTGACAAGGAGAATTAGATGGGTGGGGGGGAACCCCACCAAACTCAGCAAGTTTTTGTTTTCTTTTTCCATACATAAAGTTCTTTGCTATATCTTCAGGATCAGAGAAACATAAACCAAAACAGGTTAAAAATACAGTCATTAGTTTTGTGCAGCACGGAAAGCCTGCTTAAAGGGAGACAGGGTATGTCCCAAACTTGCAAACCAGGTTGACAAAAGAGATAAGATTCCATTGTCCTCTAATGGCCTGAAGTCATGCACAGTGTAGTTTCTCATACTTCCAATCTTCCTATGAAAAGAATTGGAAAGCTTTTGTGCTTGCATTAATATAAGGGGAAAGCAAATACAAAAAAATGAGAATTTTCCAGGAGTCATTGTCTTGTCTGTGCAATTAGTAAGTACTGTACCATTGTGTTTCTTATATAACCTTATCTTAGAGTATATTTTTGTCTTGCTGTTATCATTGCTGTTGATATGACTTTGCTTCAGGAGAATCTTCTGATTCTCACAGTGGACATCCCTTGCTGCAGTCCCTGTGTGGTTGTATTCAGGGCAATGGGGTAGGGAGCAGTCACACCCCAGGAAAGAGGCTAATATTATTTTTCTCCTGTATTACTTTAGAATTGCATTACCATTTTAGCTGACACTATAAACTTGTAAATATTTTTTTTTTAAGCCTGGTGACTGAAGTTCCCAGCACCTAACCTTTAAAATTCTCTGATTATGAAGTCCTGAAGGACTCCCACAGAGTGAGTGTTACATTAGAATGCACCTGGTTTAGATGTTTCTAACTGGAATTTCAGGTACTATCTCATTTACTTGTATAATTGTCATGTTGCCAGTCTTCATCTACCAGGAGCCTGGAAGTCAGCTAATGCAGCTGCATTTTGAAAAACTGCAGTAGCATATCTAAGATCTCTAACACTTGATAAAAAATATTCACCACTCTTGTTTTACAGAACATATTTGGTTTTATTATTCAGCTTGAAACAAGATGGATGATTTCAGGTTACTTACCAAGTTTCTGATCTGGATGTTTTTTGAGGGCAGTTTGTTTTAAAGCAAATGCCATGCACGTAAGGCTTGAGGTAGATCACATTAATGATTGATCCACTGAAAGCCTTGGAAGCTTCCACTGTTCATGTGCAGTATTTCCTATTATGTACCACAGTTTTCTCTCAAGCACTGGCCTACACTGTTATTAATCCCTGATGGTGGTTGCAGTCCTACATATGACATGATGCCATTTGCTACTATAGTCTCCAGGAGAGAAAAACCTGATCAGCAGCACTGAGCAGGCTGCAGGTCTCCTCTCTTTCTGAACATTTGCTCATTCAATTGGCGCATTGGTGTCAGGTGGAGCTGCAAGGGTCAATACTGCTCTGCTAGCCCTGGCTGTCCCTGCCTCTCCCTCCCTGTGGCCAAACACCAGTGGCTCTGTGACCCAGTCCAACCACAATTCCGCCTCACAGGTAGATACATGGAGTTTATTTACGACTCACATCCTAATACTGACACAAGGTGGAGGCTGGAAGGAAGTTTGTCAGTAGCTTGTTCTTTGACTAAAGCAAACAAGAAATCTCAGCTGCAGACTGAAATGCACCCAGGTGGAGGAGCTTGTTCTGGAGCTTCACAGCTGAGGACAGACTGTCTGCAACCAGCTTTGTCAGCTCTGCAGGACTTTTCCTCATGCAAGTTTCTGGAGCCTTAGCATGCAGCCTGTTCTCCAGAGTCACATGCCAGGCCCCTTTTTATATGGTGCATATCAATTACAACAGAAGTATACCTTGACTTTCCAGACTAGCTTAGCCCAGTATAGTCACTGACTAAAATAAATGGACAAGTTTGTCAAATTCCACCCATACAATAGTTCTGGAAGAGGAAGGAGAGAGAGTGGGGGAGGGAAAAAGAAAAAAAAATGCTGCAATTCCTAGGTTTTCCCATAAATCTCATTGATCAAGCTGAAGAAAAAGCACAATTTCCTTCTCTTACAGCTCTGGAAATTGCAGTGAGACTTAACCAATTTCTTTTTAAGCATCACAGGATGCCAGTCAGCATTTGACATGATCTCAGAACCACTTCTATGCTGCTCTGCTATAGATTTGTTTTAGCTCTGACTGTGAAGGCTTGTTCTTTCAAGTGCCTCATGTTCCACATTCCCTCTTCAGGGTCCAGAAAATCAGTGCCATGAAGCCACATCTGAAGGCTGCCACAACAGGGCATGGCCATATATGATAATGAACGAGACCATAACTCTTGCCTTGGTGAGTTGAAGTTTGTCTCAGTGTTGTTTACATAGGTTGCAGTCTTATAATTCAAGAGAGAGGTTGTAAAGTTTTGAGTGTGCCACTGAAGCATGAAAGCACTAACTTTTCAGACACACGCTGACACGCAGAATTGCGGTGAAGTTGTAACTTAGAATGTAAAACAGCAACTTAAACCCCAGGGTAACAAGTGAAAAAAAAGGTTCCAAGCCCTTGATAAATGTGAAAAAGCCAAATATGTTAAGATACAGGTAATAGCAGTTACAGGAACTCTGACTGTGTTAATAAACGATGAAGTGCTAGAAGAACTAAAAATGAAAATGGTAATAGACTTTAACAAGCAACTTACTGGGTCTATAAATACTGCATTAGTTTAATCATTAATAGTATACATTAGCATGATCTCAGGCAAAGTTTGGATTTGATACTTTTAAGTTGTTTATTTCTTGGTTGTTTTTTTTTTAAATTTATTCTGATGTTTGCAATGCTTGCAGTAAGAAACAAGTATTGTCTACCTCAATTAAAAACACTACATGGAAAAAGTCAAGAGGATAAGGCCAGAAATACTTTCTGGGTAACATTTTGCAAAATGGATTTAAATTTTAGAATTAACTTTTTCATATAGTTTCAGTACCTGTAAATACAAAACCACAAAACATGCACAACAGAGACCGAAATGAGGCCTACTGAATAAAGTGAGCCCCTTGCTGTCTTACCTAGCATCTTAGGCCACCCATCCATTATGATAGGCTAGGTCTAATCATCCAGGTTTATATTTTTGGGTGATTATATGAGGGAATCAGTGGTGTAGAGATGAATGTGTTATCCAGAGCCTCCTTGTGTTTTGGGGTTCTGAGGGTTAATCACCAGGTCACCTCTCTGAAGCCCCTGGGCAGTCCCAAGACTGATTTATTCTTGAAGGCAGGGGCTGAAAGAGGCTTGGCCCGGGAGCAAGTGATAATGGAACAAAAAGCTACACTGTGAGATTAAGTATGTCATGGAATGTTGTCTCAAGTTTGATGTCAAAAGCGGTCAGATGTGATATAAAGTAAGCAGATAAAAGGCAAATCTAACTGAAAAAAAAAATAAGAAATGGTAAAGGAATGTACAGGAACGTTCAAAACTAAAGTATATCAGTTTGACTGTTTTCTCTTTTCCTTGAATGACCCTTTTTTTCCCCATGCGAATGGTTTTCAGACGCACACCATTCTTAGCCCTTTTCCTGCCTCCAGCCTTTCAGTTCTCATCTTCTGTAGGACAGCTAGGATATAACCTTCCAGATGACATCCTGTCATTTTATTGTACTGACACTTGTCCTTCTTTTCTGTTTGCTCAATCCCCTTTGCACTATTTGAGTTTGCATCTGATGTCACACTAAATCATGACCGTCCACCCTTCTGAGCAGCAGCTGTATCTCTCTTTGTTAGTGCATGGCCACTTGTTGAGGTTTAAATGGTACAGAACTCACTCTAAAGGCAAAATGGATGATGTTTGAGTAAAATCAGATCAGCATTAGTTCATAGAGCCAATGAAGTCTTCAAGGAAAGGTCTGAATATAAAGCAATTCTTCTGTGTTTTGTCTCCATTTTTAACTAGCTTGCAACACAAGTTACATCAAGTGTCAAGTTTTATGATATCATTTATTTATTTCTTTATTTCTAAGCAAATACATTGAGAGACTTTTTCCTCCTGCAGATGGATGCTTTGCTTTACCACTTCCTGTTTATGTTCTGATATTTCAATTCCTGGTAAATCTGAAGTTTACAGTTCATGCCATGAGATCAGAACTGGTTATAATACTTACACAACCTAGTGAGGATAGCTGAAAGCCAAAATACCCTGACAGTAGATCCCCTTAGCAAATCATTGATACACTATGAAAGCCCATTTCAAAGCAGTTCTTTTTATATAAAATAATTTGGGTTTTTTTACTCAGCTTTTCTGGTTTATTTACTGGGATACCTCTAAGAACAAGCCCTTTATTTTTCAGAGAACCCTCTGTTCATTATTTTAAAAAATTGCTAAATTAGTTTCTGAGAAGACAATAATGTGGATAGTGCAATATATTGCGTTCATATTACGTTGACACATAAATCTTTTATTTTTAATGTATTTCAGAGGTTTTTGAAGTATGAAGTACTTTAGCTGAGCATAGGTCTATGCTTTTTCAAAAAAAAGTCAGAGGCTCCTAAGAGTCTTTCAGAGATGGTGGCAGAATTTAACCATTTTTTGGGGTTGTGCCTGTTGTGCACCATTATTCTTCTGACACTTGATTGAAAAAAGCTGAGTAAGGTCTTTAGTTTGAAGATAGGAGAGTTAGTGAAGCTGAATAGCTGCCTGAGCCAGAAAGAAATACTGCCAGGAAATGAATGATTTTGTGGAAATTGTGTTGAAATGTTCAGCCAAAATTCATGTCATAGGTGTATTTATCATTTATTTATCAGTAGGAAAAAAAAAAAAAAAAACACAGAAAAGTGTGAAATACAGTAGTATGGTTTGTAGTTTAAGGGGGAAAGAACTCACAATTTTACAGCAAAATCAGTAAAACAGATTCTAATAGGCAATTTAGATTATCAAAATTCCCTGTTATGGGCAGCTTATAAGTCTAGCAGACACATATTTTTGCACTATTTTTGCATAGATTTTTAAGGTAGGAGCTGAACTGTTGTGGTTCAGGGAAATATTTTAAAACTCTTATCATTTTCAGGTTGTTGCATGTTCTAAATTATAACCCCTTATTTCATTCCCTCCGTAGTAGATTCAGTAATGAAAAAGTAGCACTCACTGCAACTTTTGCTGTGATGTGCCCTACTCACAATGAAGCACATATTGGTTATTATTTCCAAATCCATGCGGGCACAATGAGAAGAATTGCAAGTGTCTTCTCTACTGCACCATTCTTAATGCAGTTTCTTAGCTTGCTATAACACTATACTTCCTTTAATAAAGATAATTTTCAAGCAGCAATTCATATGACAAGTTCTCAGCTGGCAGGGTCTCTGAGCCCCAGGATTTCTGGCAGAAAAGTTGGTGACATTATGTATGGTGCCAAGCAATCCGGTACATATCCACGGCAACACATAATACTGAGAGAGTTCTTGGAAACTTGCTCCTATTTACTCTTCCCATTGTATTTCTCTGCTGTCAGACTGGGTTTTTTTGGTTTTGCTTTGGTTGTTTTCATTTAATGTATGGAATGATAGGGGTAGTTTGTCTGTTCCAAATAAGACCAATTAGTTATTTTGCTTTATGAAGTTCCCAGTCTATGGATAACTGCAAACTAGGAAACAATGTTTAGCCAATAGTTTGTGAATTTGAAAGAGGCTGTATTTAAATGGAAAGGGAGTTCATGTTAAATCTAGTCAAGTGGTATGGAGATTATTTTTTAGTTCATACTGCATCTGGGTTTAAAAAATTTTAGTATTTGCTTGTACCAAGTATATGACATCTTCCAAGCTGTGGAGTTCTGCCCCAGCTTCTCTTTTTGTTTTACACAGTGTCAGGCAAGCAGAAGGAGACCATAAGCCGTTCAGCACACAGTATTGCTGTGAACAATGACTGCTTTTGTAAAAGTTGCCTTTTCTTAGAGGTAGATAGAAACAAAGCCAGCTGCAAGGTAATTATAACCTGAATGGAAATCATGCTGGCTTGGGATCCTAGCGTGTTAAATAACTGTCACAAAGCTGGAAGTAGGTGTACTTCGGTTGTGTGGCAGAAATGCTGCAGAAGGATCCCCCAGAACTGCCTTGACATTTCCTGGGAATTCATGGGGAGGTACATTGCCATCATGATGCATTCTCCTGCTGCATGACATACCAGCACCATCAGCCCTCTGTTTCCCTGCAGGCAGAGTATGGGTCCAGAGTACTCTGAAGACCCAGAGTTGGCAGATGGGGTGGCCCAAGTTTTTTCATTGGGCTGGATGAAAAATTTGGGTCCACATGCTTTCTGTGTGCTCTAGGAGGTCCAGCAATTACAGGGTGACTCAGTTTCTGAATCAGCAGTTTGGGTTTATGCTCATACCTTAAGTGCATAGGTTTATTATCCAGTTTTGGAAATGATGGCACAGGGCTTTATTTCCTCAGGAAGCAGGAGCACACCAGCAGCTCTGCTGGTTCGTGTCTGATATTTATGTAAGTGGAGCTTCACATTTCTGTTTTCCTGAAATGACTGCCATGAATTCATAGGACTGGCTTACATTAAATAGTAGGTAATGATTAAGGGTAAGGAAAACAAAGAGTAAACTTGATTAAATAGGAATAAGATAAATGAATTAAATTGGAAAAGCGGCAAGAAATAATATGCCTTGGGAAAATGACTGCAGTGATCTATGGAGAGTGACATTGTTGAATAGCTATTGTAATTATGTAAAGTAGTCAGCAAATCCAGGGAACTGTCACATGTTTTATCAAACTGGTTAATTTGCTCTGTCATTTTTAACTACATGTTCTTCATCCTGCACGGTCCATACAGGCTTGCAGTAATGCATGTTTCCTTCATTTGGCAAAGGTCTCTTCTCTTCTATTTAGACTAACCATTATAATCCACCTCCTTCGTTGTCAAAAGACTGCTCATAACTTAGAAATAATTAAAAGTTTGTACAAGAAACAATCATTCTACATTTTCTGAAAAGATGAAATTCCTGTTAAGGATTTTCATTCTCTTTTTGATCAGCACTGCCTCTCTCAGCAAGGGTTTGTGAAATCGTTTCACTACGATCAATATGCAACTTTCAGCCAAATGTCAGACTGAGAGATATTTTAATGCTATTACTGTTTCTCAAAAATCAGTATTCTGAGCACTGGTTTCTCTCAGGCTTTTTGATTCATAGAATCCTTGACCCCCACTATTTATTTTTTTGTTTGTTTCTTTGTTTGCTGTCAATTAAGTTTGTTATTAAGTTTACAGTAAATAAAAATCACACTGTATGACTTTCGTCTTTCTAGCAAAGATGGAATATATACTCAAACTAGCAGCATATGGAAAATACAGCATATAAATATAAATACACTTCTGTGTGTACAAATCAGGAAAGAATCCTTAATGAAAGGATTCCTCAAAACAACTCAGTCTTCTGATCTCTAAAGAGCTGGAAATCAGAATTACATGCTGAACTCCACATTGAAAGGTCTGTTATTAGTGTTTCAATATCAAAAGCTCTGCAAAATTAGGAAGCGTCAAAACTGAGGTAACTTGGGCATGTTGATATATAGCCTTGATCCTTGACAACCTCACTGCAGCGGAAAGGTGAAAAGAACAATTCCTTTGAACTGTTAAACCTTTCTCACCTCTTCTGCTCTCATTCCCTTTTTTCTACCGCAGCCCCATCATCCAGTGTGCCCTCTCCACATTGCTTCTTGTTCTGCTTTAATGTTTCAATTTGTTTTGAAAGACAACAGAAATTTCCTGTCAAGGTAATGTTTCAAAAGCTGGAGCAGAGCAGTCTGCTCAGATTGGCAGTGCTCCTACCACGGATACAGTCTGCCAGGGTCATGTTGTAGCAAACTCACTTCCAAACTTCAGGGTCATTTTCATTTTCCTCTGTAGTGTTCCAGCTAAGCAGAGATTGAAACTTTCTCTTCTTTCATATTCTCCTCATCCTTTGTCCTGCTAAGAAGGACAGTTCTGAAAATTAGCATTACTTTTTACAGGAGCTTTGCAGCATTTGCACATGAACCACATCATCTAAGCATTGAAGCAAAACTATCACTGTGTGGATATAATTTTTTTAGGAAAAAAGTCTGGCTTCTATTTAGTTATTATAAAAGCAACTGAGTTCTACCCAATGTTAGTATTTATTCTGAGTGTGCTGACCATGAAAATCTGGCAACATACCTAAAACTGAGATCAATGCATCAGAGATAGCAGTTAATAATTTGCTTGTAGAATCACCAGACAGATCCTACAGTATAACAAATCTGGGTTTCATCTGCTGCATCAGATAGTGCAGTGCTGCCAGGGGGCTCATAAATTTCCCAATCCCTTCAGCAACAGGCTCTGGGGAAGAGGAGGGCAAGAAAAGAAGCAAGGCAGCAGCAGTGGAGGAGGGGTGCCCACAGGTCCTTCAGCTAATCTCCCGAGGCATTCCCAAGGAAATATTTACATGTCTGTTTGTGACAAACTAACCCACAAGTGTGTCTTCTTAGACACCACATGGGAATCTGATAAATAAGGGCAAAGAGGCAGGAATCTCTGTGGCACAATTCAATACTTCAGGGTCAATCATAGGGTGATTTTGGATGTGTTTGAAGCACAAAACTTGTATTTGCACCAGAAAGTGGAAGTATCTTGCTTGCAGGAGCAGTGTTTGTACTGAACACTCTAGTGTTGTTGCCAGAAGAGACAAGAGGTATGTGTGTCATGCCAGGAAATATCTTTGGTAATTTAATGGTCAATAATATGTATCAGTACAACTTTTAAATATGTTGTAATATCTCTTTTTGCGACCAGAAGTACTATTGCCTAGGGTTTGAGAAATGAGATTAGTATTCTCTGTGTGGTAGACTTTGTGCGAAGCTTTTGCATTTAATAAAAGGCAATTATATTAAAGTCTGGGCTGTCATTCTCAATTTTATACATGACCCTTAAGGAAATAAGGAAAAAACTACAAAATTTTCAAATGTGTTTCTAAGGAGAATTCATAACTGAAAAGGAAAAAATAATTATCCTTGAAATAAGGCAGTGCCAATAACCATAGGACCTTTCTTTATGTGAACAACACTCCACAAAGTTTCTTTACAAACTTCAATCACAGTTGCTGTATTCAATCTTCTTTGCTTTGCCACCCTGTAGAAATAGCTGTCATGGTTTATTGAATCCTCCACTCTGACAGAAGGTTTGTGTATCCATAAAAATATCCAGCACACGCTGCCTAGTTCTCTTTGCAAACAGAAATGGAAAATGTTAATGCCAATCAGTTCCTCTGTATCACCAGAGCTGAGAATGGATAGTTTATGAAATGAAAGGAAGTTTCACAATCCAAGTCCATATTCTTATTTGCTGTCTATAGCCAGAGTAGTTAAAAGTATTCACGTACTTGTCTTATATTACTCCATTGTGAGTGGATGACTTACTGAAATTAGAAAAAAGTGCTATGTTTTTTCAAAATATTGCTTGGAAAGATGTTTATATATGATAAAAATTCACCTCCAAATGGAGCTTTAACATTTTGTCTTCCCTGGACATTTGATATAATTGTGTGTGAGAGAAGGAGAAAGGAAGAAAAGAGCGTATGCAGGAAGCAGCAGAGGTTGTGTGGGTGTCCTTCATTCCAAATCAGTGAAATGAAAACTGCACAATCAAATACACAGAAGTTAGGAGCATGACTCCAAGTCTGGAAAACAAATTATAGAATAATGTCTGGCAGGAGACTGTTTAGGAAGTGGTTAGAGGGGAGGAGCGATAGGCAGCAGTCATACATTAATAAATTACTGATGAATAATTCTGGTAATGAAACAAAACTAATTATTGCTTTGTCATGGCAACTGTAAAATTTAGTTTTTGCTTGATGATGCAAACAAGGCTTGACATTGATTAAAATGAGTTCAGACTGAAGAGAGCAATGTTTTGAATGATTCAAAATAAATCAGAGCTGGTTTAAGTTGCAGCATTTGGTAGGGAGATACAAATAGGTGTCTTATCAACATGAACATCAAACCAGGTGATGCTAAGGTGGATTACAGTCTTTTAGCTCCGTCTTCCAAAGTCCCATATACGGGAATATATCCACAGCTATATGTATACTCTTGTGTGATTATATACTCAGTTGTGATTATTCATGGTCATCTTGAGAGTTCAAGGGCTGATAGTCTTATAAAAACAATTATTCTTCAGCTCCCAGCACTATATTCTGAATGACCTCTAAACAGAGTAGAAAATTAATGGCAGATCCTTTTTCTTTTGAAAATTACATGTTTTGAGAGTCTTAGGGAAATATAATCCACTGCATAATTTCTTTAATTTCCTCTAGTCTTTGCTGCTCTTTAAAGGACAAATCAAGGAAGGGAAAGGTTAATGGGACTACATTTTACTCTAGTTCACATCAACTAGCTTGGAGTGACTCCTGACTTCCTAGTGATGTTGCTCTAAATTTACAGTGGTACAAATGAGAAAATAAATTGACTTATAAGATTGCATGTCCTAAAAATTATTTTAATATCCCAAAGCTTTTCTCCACGCTACCTGAAATTTAAAATGCAATTCAGAGGAACTAATGTGAATGTTAAAGTATCTGCTCCTAGGCTTTCCTTGAAGGTGATTTAATCTCAGTTCAGAAATTATTTATTTTTCATTTGCTTTTGTGTTGCTACTTTGTTTTTCGAGTCACAATTTCAGCCCATGTTAGTTCAATTTTAGCAGTCAGGTGCTAAGAAATACTGACTATCAGACTTCAGTGACCACTTTGCAGCAAACTAACAAGAGGTTCTGTAAGACATTCCGAAATTCGTCTGAAAGCAGGAAGTCAGTTCAACTGATAGTTGTGAAGAACAGAAAAATATTTAAAGCACTTTGTTGGACTTTGGTGATCAGGCACCTGGAACCTCTGTGTTCTTTGCATGGGTTTTGGAGGTATATTAGAGGTATATTAGAGCTGCAACTTTCTAAGCAAGCCTGGATGGATATGAAGTAAACCATCTCACTTAAAAGAAAACTATAAGTACAATTTCATTAAATAAAATTCAGAACTTGTGAACACATTCCTGTAGTAATTTAAATTAATTAAAAATTAAATTCATTTAATTAATTTAAAAATTAAAAATATTAAAATTAATTAAAAAATTAAAAATTAAATTCATTTAAATTACTACAGAATTTTATGCTCCTAACAAAACTGAAAGATTGCTCTCATTTTTAGTTATCACAGTTCTGTTTCTTCCTTTTTATTTTTAAATTCCCAATCACTTTTCATTACTGTAAGATATAATATTTGAAAGGTGAGCAGGGTTTGGTGATTTTTGTTGGTGTCTGTTTTGGTTTGGTTTTTTATCTTTTACAAGATTATAATTAGATGTAGTTTGAATATCTTTGGAAAATATAAATGTGAAACATCACTTGTAGCAGCTCATTTATGTTGCAGCCCTAATACAAATATTCGGCTCTTAATCTAGATGCTTTTATCTTAGAAACTTAATCTGCTTTGCAGATATAAGATGCTTAAAATAGTGTCTAAGATGAAGATGCTTTATAGAAGTAAAATTTATTATGCTAAGAACCATACTGTTTTGGTACTTTTTTGGTACTCTTTTAGATTAGCTGCATTTTCATTAACATATTTGGGTAGTGATTTAACATAAGTATTCATTTAGAATGAACTAAAGCTCTGCTGAGAAAGCCAGTACAACTTTAGGAAGAAATTTAAGTCAAGGTCTTATTGGTACCTAACTGCTGCATAAACTTTATGCTACCTTTCTTTATAGGCACATTTTCCACTTTGAAAACATACCATAAAGAGATTAAGTTTTCTAAATCAATTCTGAAATTGAACTGAGTTTAAAATTAAAATTGTATGTCTCCATTACTATTTTTCTTTTGTATTTGTGCTGGTTTAAGGGTAAACTGGCAGGAGAAATGGACCCACCACAAGAGGGATTATGAGTCAGAANTTAAATTCAAGAAGTGGAGAAATCCCTGGAGTTTGGAAAATCACTATAAAAAAAAAATCTCTAATGCATTTTTTGTAAGGACAGTCTTTGGTGTATCAAGTACAATGTTTTTAATACCTGAGCTGTTGTTAAAATTTCCTTATTATTTTGCAATTGGCTTTACTATATTGGGACCTGCATTAAGACTTAAGGAATAGAATTTGGCTGCTATCCATTTCCTCTTTTCCCAGAAATTATGTTCTGAGTCTGTTGAAGCTCTGTTGCGCCTTGTTGCTTTAGGCTCTACAGCCTCTTAAAGCCCATGGTAACAGACACTGTGCTGAAAGACCATCACAGATGTTGGGTTACCTTAAACTAAGACACTCACTTCCCCAACTCTGCTCTCCACAGGTCTTCAATTAATCTCTTGCTGCCTGGAGTGTTCTAGACATATCCACAAGTCTTCTTGGCCGTGCTTTCCTCCCTGACTTCTCTTCAATACATAGATCTAGATTTAAAGGTGGATCAATGCAGAGGTGTCTTTCCTCCTTGCCTTCTGAAACACCCTTCACTTCATAATACACCTATTCACAGGTGGGATGCACACCTCCATGCTGCCTGTGGAAGCAGTTCCTGGTAAGTCCGAGTATGGTGCTTGAGATTTATGTTACTTATTTGCCAAGTAGGGGAAAATTTAAGCTAGCCCATACTTAGGGTCAAGTCTCAACCCCACTGTATCATCACTATAGGCTTAAGTCCATAGGAAAAATACCTGGGTCCCTGCTGAGGTGAAATTAGCTTGAAGGGAGAAAAGTAGAGAGCTCTTCCCCAAAGTTTTGCACAACACATCAAAATTTCACTGGCTCTCATCCCCAGCATCTTTGGCCTCATATCTTCATTTTGCTTACACAAATGAAAAGCCTTTAGCCCAGTTTTAAGTACAGATCTGAGTACATTGTACAGAACTGAGTATCTTGTGGGTATTCACAGAATATATTTAGTAACCAAACTAAACCTATTTTGTTAGGACTAGAAAAAAAAATTCACTTGATTTGCTTTCACTCAGAAACCTCTCTCTTGATGTTTTTTGAATTTCTTCTCTTCCTGAAAAACCTGTCAAAGTGATAAAATATACATCTATTGATATTTTTGATTTTTCATTTAATTCTGTCATGGAACCCAATAATTCCTCACTTCTTGTGCTTCTGACAACTCTTCTATATAAGCTACCAGTGACACCCAGAAGTGGCACCTGTGTTATTTTGTCTTGTGTTCTGGCATTGGAGACATAAATATATATGCATATATGCCCTGAGCCAATATGAATCACAGGACATGAATGTGTGAGACTGGCTAGAGAGTTTGTAAATGGCCAGAATTTCTGCAGTTGATTAAGGCAGTATCTCTTTTCTTTTAGTATTCGTTGGTGTTGGGTAAGCATAATGTAGGGCAGGGTCTGGATGCAAGGCTGATTGTTGCTTTATCAACCCCATTCACAGATGCGATATTGCTACTTGCACTGTGCTGTGTGGTGAAATCTGTAAAGATGCCACATCTACTTGAAAGGTAATTGAGTATCTGTTGGATACAGTGATTTGTGTTGTGGACTTCTAAAACACAATATCTAGCCTTGGCCGACCAGAAGAGACTATTCATAGGGAGACCAGCTAGACCTGAGAAAAAAGAAGACACCTTTCTTTTCAGGGTGCTTTTAGCTGATGTTCAGGACTGGCTTTCCCACGCAATACATGGTTTATTGGGTGGAGGGGACTGCAGGACAAAATGGGAGATATTTGTTTGTGAATGTTCAAAGATATAAAAATAATTCAGTATGTTCATGTGAGATGGCAAGATGCAGTGAAGTAGATCCTCCAGCTTAGATTGTGAGTTGTTTCCTAATATATTTCATATCCTGAAGGCCTCTTCTTGCTTTTCTAATATCTTGCTGAGAGGATTCACCCGCTTAAAGTCTTCAAATGACTCTTTCATCAATAAGTAGTATACAGTAAGTATTTTACCCTTTGTTGTCAGTGAAACTGGTTGTTATGTTCAACAGAGTCACAGGAGAGAGTCACCCCTGATGTGAAGGATCAGTAGTTTCCAATTTTTCTTTCTGAAAATCCAGTGAAGATGTTGACCATACTTTGGGAAATGTTGCAGATCCAAATCAATACATATTGCTTTTGAACTCACAAATAATCAGCAGCTGCCCTTAGGTACAGGTCAGTCAATGTTCACATCAAGTTCACATAACATTTCATGTCCTGGTAAATCTCTGGAAATATAGGTCATCTAGTCAAGTTGCTCATCATCTACTCCATTACAGGTTACACTGCCATGTGACAATGTCAGTTATGTCTTAAAAATAATAGACTGCTATTTTTTTTCACTCTTGCCATCTTTGAAAAAAATGGGCATAACCCTGTAGACTGATGTGCATACAGTTTAACACCCTACACTGTTGTAGTGAGCAAACTACATTTCTGTTTCTTTGTTTCACTAATAAATAGAAAATATTTTAAGTAGTTACTTCAATAGATAGGATTACAAATGTAACATTCTTGGACTTTTTTGTAACTATTCTACTGTTCTCAGCCATCATGATTTGCAGCAGGGTCTTTCAGTTTTTGTTTTTCTTCTGTTTGTGAATAACTTGCTCTTGTAATTGATTCCTGGAGGGATTTTGTATATCAAACTTCCTTTTATAAGGGTATTTCCTATTAGGCTGGCAGTTTGTTTATATGCTGGGATGAAAGAAGCATGTCACTTTCAGTAGAATAAATCAATTTTTACATTGTAAAGAAAATGGGTTAAGGATGTCTAAGATCAAAGTTTTTAACCATCCTGACAATGGAGATTGTCACAAATGAGAAAAAAAAAATCTTTCTGCAGAGAAGAAAATCTTATTAAGAATTTGGTCATAAATGTAAAGCCCTCAGTACACAGCCTCTAAAGTAAAGATATGTTCATAATTACTGGTTTAAATATACTGAGAAGAAATACAGTGCGGAAACTAGGAATGCATGTTTTTGTTAGTGATATAGATTATTTTTCTCTGAAGAACCACAAGTAAAAACACAATTACACACTGTGATGTCACATTTTTAATACTGGGGAAAAGGCAGGTAAGAGTGAAGGGGTAACAAAAGTTACCAGAGCCTGAGAATTTTGTCTGTGGGTATGCTAATAAAGGAAAACTCTTATTCATAGCATTGTTTTAGAGATGAAAATATTTTGCTTAAAGTGAGCCATTACTGGAGTAATCTATTTCTATCATGTATATTTTTTACATAGGAAACAAAACAAACCTGAGCACCCGACACATTTCCTTCTTAGTTTCCAAATTTAGTTCTGTAGTATTTAGAAACAAGAGTACTGTGATGAATTAGAGATAATCCCTTGTAAGCAAACTGTTTTCTTTATTGCAATCAGTATGAACCTAGCAAAACTTTGTATTGACTTGCTGCAATTAGTAATAGTTGTATTAAATGTCATTTGCAACACAAGACCATAGTTCACAAAGCTATTCACTAATGCAGTAGGTTTATTGATGCAAGTGCATTTTAGTAATTGTTTTTAGTGTTGCTTTGCTTTAAAGATAAGCTGTATAAAATACACCTATTGTCTGTTATTTTTATTGATTAGTCTTTACTTGACAGGATCATTTCTTTCTTCATTGAATTTTCAAAAGTCATTTGAATAACTGCTCTCAAAAAAACCAACCTCTCAAAAGCTAGTAATTAAAATTAGTCTGTGGTCTAAATCTTTATCTTGACAGACTAATGGAAGGATAACTCAGGTTAAGATCACTTGGTTTTATTGGATTGTTCCACCAGCTTGTTTCCATCACGTCTCTACTCTGGCTCCTCTCCGTGTAATCTGGATTTCCCTTATTCACGGGGGACATTACAAGTGAGCTGCATTGTCCAGGATTACTGCTTGTACAGGTGTGTTCCACTAATGCGTGAGGGCTGTTGTCTGACTGAGCTGATGCAAAAGCAGAGCTCTCACCCCTTCACAGCCTCCTGCAGACTGACCAACTGATGTGTGGCTGTGACAGCAGGAGCGCAGAGATGCCATCCACAGTGTTGTGACACTTCCATTCACACTCTTTCACTTCACCTAAGTGAGATGAAAAGTATCTCTGTCTTACTGAGCTGACATCTTCACCTCTCACTCTCTCCTGGTTATCAAGCTGTTTTCAATAACTCCTTGCTTCCACTAGTCAAATAAAATTATATGTATTTTCTGAATACATTCCTGAGGTTTGGACAGCTCAGTTCTATTTGAGAGAAAAGAACAGACACAAAAAATTGAGGAAGTGTGGGATTAAGAGATCATTAAGCACTGATCTTCATCAGTAGATATAGTCTAAAATAATAGGCCCTAAATGTCCCTACTCCCAGTACAGAAGTGCTTTAGCTCTCATTATCATCATTGTTGAGCTCTTATTTCGCTAGAGCTGTATGTCTCAGCATAGGGCATCCTGTGGCACAGGCTGCATCTGTGGCTTTTGAAGCAACAGGGGTTTTTTTGCTGGATGTAGTCCATGAGCAGTAAGTGATCACTGGTGGGAACAGTTACTCAAATTACTGTTATTAGTACTTCGTGCATGAATGCAAGCAAACCGTAATTGACGGGAAATTTGGGAAAAAAAATAAAGGAAGAAAAGTATTTTTCATGGGAATTGAAAACTCACAAGCTCCTATAAGCACAAAAGGGCAAAAAATGTGATTCATGTGTCAAAAGATGTTGTAAAGTTTTATTGTAGATAAGAGACATTCAGAAGATGAAAACTGTAAAACCTGTAATCACGTTTTTATTGAGTTTCAGGTGTGAGTGTTGTGAAGTATTTTCCATTGCAGTTGTTCCTGATACACATAACATTTGATCTGGCAAGGTAAATGTGTTTTCAGAGTCATAATAGCAGAGAATAAAAGTCTTTAATTTCTCTGGTATGGGATTCTTCCATTGAGAAACATTTATGTGCCAAATAAATCTTTCTCTCAGAATAAATTTAAAAACTATACATTTTTATAGACTTGAAAAAACTATACATTTTTATAGACTTGAAAAAAACTACAGATAGCTAAAACTCATTGTACCCTCTAGTCCATCTCATTGCTAATATGAATTTCCTCCTTATAGTACTTCAGTTCCAAGCATCTGTCAAAACTAGATTTGATACATCTATCTATCTATCTTATCTATCTATCTATCTATAATATATATATATAATACACAGTGTGTGTGTTTTATATATAAAATACACAAAAATACTTGTCTGGTATCAAGAGTTTTCTAATCCAAATAATTAATATCTGGGATTGTATTCTCAGTCACTGGAAACTTAGATGCTAATGGTTTTGTTGGGTTTTTTTTCTGAAAAACTATGATTTCCAAGTCATAGAAATATTTACATTAAAACTCTGTAGGAGTATTGTCTTTGCAAAAGTCAATATGAATTTTTCAGGTAGATTTTACTCTATAGATGGTGAGATGATTTCATTTTTACCTGGACTCAGTATGTCTTAAAAGGTTCTTGCTTCTGAATATTGGCTATATTGAATATACAGCCAGAAATTAAAAAGGGAGCTTGCAGAAACAGTGCATGACTTAATACTCTGTTACATAGATGCAAAATGCTGTAAGCCATTGCAGTCAATTTCTAAATGTGGTCCAGAATTAAATACCAGCATGTCAGAAGTTCCTGCTCGAAGAGAGAGTTCACATTGCACCTACCTATGGTTTCTAGTTGCTTAATTGTCATTGTTTGCTCCAAGTAGAATTTTCAGGCAAAAATAAATCATATATGCTATTGTGATAGAAATAGAATATTTCCATTACATATAATTATTTCTCTTTCTGTAATATTCGAATAACATATCAATATATGTTGATTGAACTTTTCCCTAGAATTTTGTAGTATCGGTGACCATTTTTACTCCCAGACAACCATTGCACATACCTGTAGATCGTAGTCTGACAATTAGGGGGGGAAAAACAACCAAACTTGCTACGTATGGCTGATTCCATTTTGTCCCAGGGAATCTTGTGTGCAAGCCCACATGTCTGTAAAAGATCTAAGAAGCTTCAGGTATTCCTCTGAAATGCCCTTGGGGATCTCAGATGGAGATATAGAGGGAAAAGTAAATGAGAAATTGGCAGCAAACGAAGAGGAGAGTTCAAACGAAGGGGACCGACAATCCTCAGCACTTCTGTTGGAACTTGGTTTATTTATTTACAGTGAACATCTTCAGCATTTTACACTCTGTAAAAGGAACAGGAAGCTCCTAACCTTTGTATACAGGATCTCCATTACCACCTAGAAAATCCTTACCAGCTAA
The DNA here is from genome assembly GCA_013396755.1 of Sclerurus mexicanus. Lineage (NCBI taxonomy): Eukaryota > Metazoa > Chordata > Aves > Passeriformes > Furnariidae > Sclerurus > Sclerurus mexicanus. Next base: position 2,657,042 of record VWZF01003842.1, read on the forward strand.
ATCAGTATCCATGAAAGAAGATAGTGGGAAATCTACCTCAGCCTAATTCCTATGTTTATTCAAAATAATAGATATTTGGGAATTGCAGGTTCTGCTTAGTATGCTTCATCCTCATGCCAAAATCTTGTTCAAGATTAGATTATTACTAATCTTGCACAGACGCTCAAGGCAGAAAGGACAGAAACTGCAAAAAGCTGCTGCCTCCCTGTTCGTGCAGAGATGCAGTTCTAGCAGCTTCCCTCCCTGAGTCAGATGATACCAGTGCAGAGAGAGGTGCCAATCTCTTGAAAAGTAACGAGCTGAGCAAAGCCAGTTGTTTCTCAACAGCCAATGTACTTCTTGTGCCAGAGGGAAGTAAGGAATCTCAGTGCATTTGCCCTCCTCAGGAGGAGAGAGAGTTGTGTGCTACAGGAAAGCACTCACATTACAGAAGAATGTATTCCTATCATTTAAACAAGAAAATTAATTAATGTTGTAGTAAAGTCACACACATAGTGTTGCTCACTGCATGGTTGTAGTTGGATGACTACATGTTGTAAATCTTTGCACTCCTTTATTTGTTTTCCTAGCTATTTCCCATTTCTCCCGTGTCTTATTAAAAAAACAAAATCTGGTGTGTATAAGTAGTACAGGAAGATTGGGTGAGCCGTAAAAAAGTTGATAACCATTTGTTCTGGTTTCATGAATATTCCATGATCACTAAGAAGACATTCTAACAGATTGGTATATGTTTGTGTACACATAAATACACATACTGTCACATGCATGTCTTCACTTGTAACTGATATGCTCAGCTTTGATTAACCTGTCCCTCATAATAAACTGCTGCTAGCAGGAGTTAAAGATGTGGTATGAGAGAAAAGATGCAATCTTGCCAGCAATCTCTGTAAATATGCATATATATTATATTGACATTGGTTGTAATAGCTCCCATAATCAATATATCAAACTGCCCTCTCTTTGCTCCTGTTATGATGTAGTTTTAACTTTCCCAAACCTATTCATTTAAGTAAGCTAGAGCGTATTTGTTTGTATAAAAGCATAAATGCATGGTATATTGATGCCTGGCAAGAATCAAACTAGTGATCTGTTTTGTATGTGTACTCTGCCAAATTGGAAAAGTTAAAGTTTGGCAAAAGAATAGGGTTTACTAAGGAACGGTGGTGTCTTCTTTCTTTCAAACAAGCTAGTTTAGAGTTAACCAAGGGTTTGGGTTTTTTTTAATTATGGACTGATAATGTACCAAAGTTTATTTCGTGAAGTCTGTGCACTAAGGCAGTGGTTGCAATGACAGGCTGTAATTCTAAATCTGCAGTTTCTTAAGATACACTGGCATTTCTTAATGTGTAAGATCAGACTTTGAAATAGATTGGAAGGTGAGCAATGTGTGTTCAAATTTTCAAAGATGTTGAGTACATTTATTCACATTAATTTAAATATAGAAACTAAACCTAAACCCAAAGAATTAACGAAAAGGGTATGTGGGTATATAACCGATTACAGTCAGCTGTAACTGACTCTCTGCTCTGAGAAAGTTCCAGTGCCATTTGAACTGAACTCAAATCCTACCTGAGAATGACTGCCCAGATCTGATTCTTTTCTGTCATATTTGTCCTGGTGATGGAAGTAGGGCCAGGCATTGCTGGAATGAGTGTGGCTGTGGTTATCCACCTTGTGACCCTTCCTGCTTGTGACAAGGCTCATGTCACTTTGGCACTGGCATCTGCAGAGATGTGCTTAGGGGTCCATGGTATGTTGCAGAACATGCTGGAGTTATATCTTCATTCCTTAGGTAAAGATTATACCTCTTTCCCTTCAAGGCCCTATTTCTGCTACTTAGGAGCCACAAGGGAAGAACAGCTCTGGGCTTTCTGCCTGCCACCAACAGAGTTGGCCAGACACTGGCACAGGGTTCCTTTGCCCAATTTCTATGGGATAACAGAAATGTGTCAGTCTGAGGAAAAGGTTTCCTCCTGGGTATAAAGCAGAGCTCTAACACTTGAGCTGTAGAGCTGGCAAGGTTGCCAAGTACAGACGAGCTGGGATTTCAGGGTCCTGGGCAATTGCCCTTGATAGGAAATACATTCTGAAAAAAAAAAAAAAGAAAAAAAACCACAAAAAACCTACTGCAATATTTGCAGTATTAATTTGCTTTAAAAGGTTAGCCACCTAACACCTTGCTTTAGTGCAAAAGATGACCCATGACTTCTATAATGGTGCTTGTTATAAATGCTGGATTCTATATTAAGATTGTCAATCCATATGAAACTATTTTTAATGTTTGCTTGGAGAGAGTATTTTGAAGTCTTTAGAGATACTGAAATATGAAAGATGAATTAGCAATTCTTGGAGCGTTTAGGAAATGAAAAATTGATTACATAGATTCAATGCTCTTGTAAAAAATTAGTCTTGACAATTAAGTGAATTGCTTTCTTTTTCCCTACTTAAATAGATCAACTGAGGCACAAAGCAGTTATAAGCCAAGATCTTAAAGTTTATATGAGTCTGTATTTTGGTGTTCACCTTGAGCCGTCTTTGGTATTCTGGACTTTTCATATACACAAGTCAATAGCTTAGAGTGAAAGACTTTACTAGCACCATTGAAAATGATATCATGAGGAACTTAGTTCCAGAGCCATATAATCACTGTAAGAACTAGGAAAAAAAAAAAAAATTGACTTCTATACTAAATGGTTGACCTGACTCTCAGCAGTGTTAGCGATGTCTGATGGGATACTCCCTCCCTTCACAAAAGGTTACGTGGCAGAATCCCCTCTTTGGAAGTATTGGATATTTAGCCCTAAAATTATCACTCTAGCTTCTTTTTCCTTAAGAGTTGATAAAGTCAACCTTCAAAACCCTGCGACTTTGGAAAAACATTGGCTCCAAGTAGTTATCTGAGGTTTGAAAACTTTGGTTTTAACTGTAATCCAAATGAGAATGATATGAGCAAGTAGGGTGGTACTTGAATGCCATAAACATGCGTTAATGGTTTCTAAAAACATCCCTGTATAATTAGTATATGCTTATATATGATTCTGCCACTGCACAGCATCCCCATAATTGTCTCTAATGGCTTACTCCTGTAAGCTTTCACATCTTTGGAGTGTTTGCAGTGTTCATAAAAACCGAGTGCTGTTGGATAAATGCTTTAGTTTGGGCATGTATACCATTTAGAGGACCAAGGGAAACACACCCTCTTCTTGTAATTCAGTTTGTTCTCCTGAACCTCTTGTAAAGCCTTTTAGGTCAGTACTGCAATAGTGCTTGATGGAAAAAAGCCTGATGCTTGATATAAAGCCTTTTAAAAAAGAGACTCAGAAATACTCTACTTTGAACAATTTCTAGTGAGATTGTGCCTGCACCTCAGTAGAGTAACCGATAACTTCATATCTATGAGCTGGCCAGAAAGCTTCAGGTACAGCAATTTTCATTGCTAAATGCACTTCTCAGGAAATGGAAGTCTTTTTCTGGAATCTAGCAATTCTACTGAAATTTTATATGTAAAAGGATGTAAATGCCTTATGTAGACTAATAATTAATTATCTACTGATATTTTAAAAAATTAAATATTTAAAACACTTTACTCATTTGACATTAGCAAAGGAAAATATTTTGACATTGAAATAATTCTTGGATTTCAAATAAAATAAAATAGAAAAAAACAAAAACAAAAACCTTCTGAATGTGAATTATTGGCTTTTCATTTCAACGAGGGAAAAAGAAAGGAAAAAAAAAAAAGGAACATAGGGATTTTTACATACTCAGTTTTACTCATAGCCTATCCTGAGCTGCTCCAAACCTTCTACCAGTGAGTCTTTTTCAAAGCTTTCCCTGCTCAGAGTCATGGAGGTTTTTACACTACTGAGTCCATATACTTTTTTTCTGGAAAAAAACTCTAGAACTGGAAAGGTTTTTTTTTCAAACTGTAGTTTTAGAAGTCCCAGTGCATTTTTCCCTCCTTTTGCCTGAAGACATGCATTAATTATGGCCTCAGGGTTCCTGGAAACCAAATTTACTTTCACAGAGCTAAGAAAATTACAACTATCTTCAGATGAAGCCAGTATTTTTTTCCATAGTTCATAGAGCACCATTTTGAAGCTCTGCCATCAATCACAGAATTATATGCAAACTAGATTGCAGATTTAAAAAGCTTCATTAGAAATAGGTAATACTGAAAGTCATAGAGAAAACTTTTTCTGCACTGAGATCTGGAAGCAGCTGTACTTCCTGTAAGTTGAAGACACTTATTTCATTGGAGACATTAATTATATTAGAGATGTGGGACCAATACCTTTCAGATGAACTACTATAATGATGAGGGATAGGGTTTTTTTGTGGAATTTGAGAAAGCAATCATTGATCAAGCCATATTTGTTGAATGAGATTAGAATCAGTTGTGCCACAGGCTGATGGAAATATATTAGGTTATGTAAGTAAGTGTTATGTAGGTAAGTGTTATTATTTCACTTGGGTTTTTTACCATTTGGGTGTGTGGAGTAAAGTATTCCTTTAGTTAGTTATTCAATATGTTACACCTTGCTGTTAGGAGCTTTGTATAATAAATTTCCAATATTTTATAAAACCCAGTGTTTTAAACACACTCAGATGGGTGCCAGCCATAAAGCGTAGTTCCAGCAGAATTCTTTTAGAATATTTAAAGCACCTGTGTAAAAACAGCATGTCAATCAAATTAACTTTTGTTTAGTTTTAAAATTGCATAACATTACATTCAGACTTTTATTTATCAGTCATGACTATGTGCGTGGTCTCTGCAGGCAACATACTCGCTACAGAATAGTAAACTTAGGCACATTAAATCTATAGCAGATTTAACCAGATTTAAGAAAATTCATGGATGAAGAACTTACATAAATTCTTTTCTGACTGAACACTGTATTTTAATTAGAACCACAATGAGGGTCAGCGTGGATTACCTAATTCACAATCCTGTTTCTGTCATTCTCTTCAGAAATGTGTTGTGCTTCCCCTTAAAATTGTAAAGGCTTTATGATTAAAGGCATCACCACAGTTGTCATTTGGATAATGATTTGGTTTGCTTTGCTTTGATGTATTTTGATTTGACCATATTCTTGGCCAACCTACAGCAATATATGACATTGTCTGATAATTTGAATAACAATTCAGCTGATCAGTTGTCAATAATAATTTTCTAAAACTGTTGCTGAAGGAAGATGTATCAAAATATTCTGCACTCAGAATGTCATCCATCTAGTACCTGACTCCTACACATAGTTCAGAATGAAACCATCTCTATTTGTCCAATGGTGAATTGCTACATAACTAATTGTCCTCATCATTCTCTGATTGCAAAAAAGCTAGTAGAGATATGCTACCAGTTCTTTTAAGATAAAAGAAAAAAGTTGTTGTGTATATTCCACATTCACTCAGATCTTGGCTTGCCTAGAAGGTCAAATATCAACCAATCATATAGAAAACAAAAAGCTTGCAGATCATTGTTTTCCTTCTGGATAGTTAAAATGTAGAAAATAGAGCGAGCCATTTCAGTGTGTTATATGTTTTATGCAGTTTTGATGCAGTTTATCAGTTTTTCAGAATCTATTCTGTAAGCTACAGTTCTAAACTTCTCTATAGGCAAGTGTATTTGGAAATGACTGTTTCCTGTTCAGTGCATTTGAGTGAAGACATAAGTGCTGTCCTTCATTTACTATGGTCCAGACTCAATATCATTTTTCCAGAAAATAAACAATTGAAAAATAATCCTTCATTTCTGTTTTACACTTTATGAACGTATTTGCCTCTGTGAGTTATTAGAATCATGAATAAGAAGAGAAGTTTTTATTCCTGTTTTGCATGAATGGAGATGAACTGAAAGAAAAATGAGAGGTCTATACAAATTTTCAGAAAAGTCATATTCACACAGATATAAAGAGCCTCATGGTTGTGTATATTTAGAAAAGGGTAGGATGAAGTTCTTATGGCAAACAGAAGAATAAAATTATTAAAAAGAAATCATGACTGGTATTTAAAAGGTTACATCCAAATGTATTAAGAGCATGATAGTGCATAGCAGCCTAGAAGTGAACAGTGTGAGTTGTCTAGCAAAAGCCTCATAAGGACAGAAAAGTCACTCCAAGAAGCTTTTGAACACATGGGGCAGTCAGGACCCAGAGCCAGTCTCCCATGCAATTTCCCTGCAGGTTAAATGTCAGGCTGTATTGGTTAGAAGTAGGAACATACGGAGAGAGATCTCTTGCAAAGTCCCATTAAATCAGTACGAATTTATTAATCCCATTGATGGCAAGCCTCTGCAATGCTGAATGATCTGAATTTCCTAAGTTTGCTTGCACTATTCATGTCCACTGCTGAAGATGAGTAAAGGGAACAGAGTCAGCGTCCTGTTGAGTGACTGTTCTAATCAGGTGCAATAAGCATTGCTCGAGATCCGTGAAAGTATCGCTATTCCACTTGGATTTCTCAAATCAAATTTCATCTAGACATGCAAACTAAGCTTTGATATTTACCTGGCTTTAAGGAAAAGGTCAAATCAAATAGCTATTAGCCATTTCCTATTAGCTTTAAGGAGTTTTCTTCCAAAGGCATGAATATGTCTTGCGGAATAGTGCAGTTGGGACTTGGACATTGCAATTAGTTTAATGGATTTTATGCCCATTTATAAAAATGAGGGATTAAAGTGTCATGCAGAATGACACACCAGTGACTTCATTTAAGAACAATATAGCCTATTGACTTCTCTAACCAGGTGACACTGCACACACAAGGACTCTGTGCTTAAGTATATACAGGAGAAGATGTTTGAATAGGTCTTTTATCTGGAAAGTGTTGACTTATGAGCTGGTTTTTACAAGATCAAGGAAACCAAAATGGTTGGTTGAGTTATTTGGAAATTTCTTTACATGAGAGAAGAAAAATAAAAATATCTTCCTAATTTTTACAGAAAGAACAACCTCATTGCCATCCACATTTAATATACGCCTCATAGACAATTAAATTGTCTGAATTTGCTTGCATTTCACTGCTATCAATTAGAGTTAAGTATACATTGCAGTGAAAATTGCTTAATGGAAAAATCTGCCTTGAAGAAACCCTCTAATGGAGCAATTATTTATGTAATTTCGAAGGTTTGCAATAAGACATTCCTATTTAATATTGATGTAGATTTTTTGAAAAACAGTTATGAGTTATGTTACATCACAGAATCACGGAGTATTCTGAGTTGGAAGGGACTCCACAAGGATCATTGAGTGAATCAGACTGGGAGATGAACAAGTACTTGATGCAGCCAGCATAATGAATGATACATAGATAGTAAAGTGAAAGCCCCATGAATTCATTCTTCAATTACTGCTAAATGAGGCATCCCAGACTCCTGTCCAGTGTCCCTGTGTATCAGTTATCCCCATACATTTTGTTAGCAATGCTGGTTTTTAATCCACCTATGTGTTCAGATTATGACTGGTGCTCCCTGCCTTTGACTGGAGAAAGGCACTCTTAAGTGTAATTGTCTGAGATTTGGTTACTGAGGTTCATGACTTCCAGATTTCATCTCCTGTTCTTCTGATTGGCTTGATTTCAGCCCAGAAGTTTCAATGAATAAATGAAAAAACCTAGCAAATACTGGTGTTCAAGTGAACTCTGACCTGTTGTATTGTGAGGGCTGTTACTGAAAAGTTACATTGTGATACTTACTACACAGCATCCCAATCCCGCAGTGCACCTGGAAAAAACTGCAGCCAGTGGGAAGCACAGTGAAGTTCACACTCAGGAGCTTGGAGCTCAGGTCACACAACTGAGACGCTGCCTTATTGCCTTTTCATACCTGGGTTTTATTTTTTCACACACAAAGAGTAAAATCCCAGCCTTACATCTCCTTAAGGTAGCAAGTGCTGGCAAATATGTTAATAGCTCTAGAGATTTTGTGTGCTCTCTATGACCATGAGCTCTCTGTAAGCCACATCCCCATCATTCCCTAAAACTCTCCTGTAGTAGAGACTCTATTATGGCTGGAACTGTAAATGTCTTCCCTCTTCTGATACAAGTATTTCTCTTCCTTCTTCTTAGGGGTTAAGTGTCCCCCCATTTCCCACTGACCTTCTCTTTGCCCATGCCAGCAAACCTGCAGGTGTATTCATGGATTCTGTTTAACTTCTAATGGCTAGATTTTCTAGTCTTAAATAATATTAAAGCTCAGTTCTTTCTTTCTCTTTCTTTCTTTCTTTCTTTCTCTCTCTCTCTTTCCTTCCTGCCTCCCTGTCTGCCTTTCTCTTCCCCTCTTTCCCTCTTTCTCTCTCTTTCTTTCCATCTTTCTTTCTTTTATCACAAACTAAGAGAGATGAGAAGCTTTGTAAATGTGCTAAATTACTCAAATAGAAAAGAAGTTGTTGGAATGTCAGTGTATTGAAATAAACACAGTGTGAAATCCTGCAGCATTGGAATTAAGGACAATATGTCTGTTACTTTGGCATTTATTATTTCCCAACTCTCACATTTTTGCAAGTAAAGCACACATTTTTGTTTCAACTTCTCAGAAAAGCTTTTCCTCATTTTTATGAAAGAAAAAAACAAGTATTGATGAGTAGGGAGACTCTAGTGAAACATTGATTCATCTAGGTCCTATTATTTAGAAATTATTTCTAGCAGCAAAAAATAGGTGGTATATTACACCTTTTTGAATAAGGTCACAGGAGTGAAACAGTAGAAACTCATTTCGGCTGACAGTTTGCGTCTCAGAAATTGTTTCCTCTGGTTCACTAATGAATTTTTTTTTTTTTTATTTGCCCTTGTCTGACACAATTTACCTCTATCTTGGCAGGAAAAGTCATTTCCTCCTGTGAGTAAATGAGTGATAAAGGACAGATGAAAGGGCAGAAATGTGCAAGTGCCATCAAAACCCTCATTTTTGAGTTTTAATATGCTGCAGCTGTAGACATGGAGCATTTCTCTTGCAGTTGAAAGCCCAGCCAGCATGGGAATATTGATAGGTTTACATGAATCCTAAAGAGTTGCAGCTTATTTGTATTCATTAGCAGTGTTGAGCTTGGAGGATACTGACTGTACGGACACATTTTCAGCTGGAAAAATTGTGAAACAGCAATAAGGATTAGTGAGAGGGATTGATGGGGACACTGAGACACTTGGAAAAGCAAGCTCAGATCAAAACAGTCTACAGTGAGATTTAAGTACTATTCTCTGTTTCTAAAGCTAAGGTAAACATTAATACACAGCACAGTGGCTATGATTCAGAACTGCCCCTCATGGATAAATTTTAGCTATTGAAAGTCTTACCAGTTTTCTGTCAGCAATTAATACTCTGAAGAGGCAATAGTTAAATTAGTAGCAAGGCCTTCAAAATCTTTGAATTCCTGTATGAATTCATAATTCATCACTAATTTCAATAGAAATGCAGATAGTTTGATTCTCTGAAATCAAGCCATGTTTGCTGAGGCAGGTGTTTTGGATTTTTGAAAAGCTGGAGACACTGGATGCTAAATGCCTGTTAAAATTCAATAGGTACTTTTCAGTGATGGATAAGTACAGCAATGCTTTAATTTTCTTTAAGTATTTAGTTAGAAAATGTACATTTGGCACACAGTATTGAGAATGACAGGGAAATCCCACATCATTTCCATGATAAATCTACAGTACAGCAAAAAATCTAGAAAATCCTGCAGTGTGCTATATTGATGACAGAGCAATGGAATTAAGTCCATACCCAGTGGTGTAGACACAAAATTAATAATAAAACACCCTCATATGCCATCTTACTTGGGCTAATGCACTTTAGTATTTCTGCCTGATGGAGTTTGTCACTACTGGAGGTATACCCACATATAAAAACTGATTCTGACCTAATGTAGACCAAATGCACCTTTAAATCATAAATAAAAGAATAAATAATGCATGTTTTAATGATGTTAAGTAATGTACTTTATTGTTTAAAAAACAGTTGTATTCAGGGACCGGAGCAGTGTCCTTTCTTATCTCTCTGCTTAGAACTGCGAACATCGATAAAAACATTACAATTTTATGTCTCTCTGAAACATTATTTTGGCTTTGCATTCCTGGGAAGCAGAGGTCCAACTGGTATAACTATTTAGTCTTGAAAAATGCCAGCAGCCAGTGATTGTGCATCCACTTAGGAGAAGGACAGGGATACTGAGCTGTCTCATCTTTGAAAATTCCTTTTGCTTTGCTTCCAGCAGTTACACCACCACATCACTATGTCATTGTCCCCTCTGGTCAGATCATATTACATGGGTCCTGCATTCCTATTCACAGCTGTTCAGCTTACTTCAGTGTATTTCAAATTAGTCTTCTTGTGCTTCAAGGGAGAACAGTACATCCATCTGATATGAGTGAGCTTATCCTACTACATATTTGAAAGCTCATACTATTAAAACAATTTGGACAGAGTTAAGCTGGCAATATAACCAATAATGAAGACAAAATAAGCCATTAGGGCAGAGAGAGAGTGGACACCCAGTTTACACTGGGTTTTTTTTGTTTTGTTTTGGTTTGGGTTTTTTTGCTGGAACTTATGCATCTTATTGTAGGTTATTCCCTCAAAAGTCTCTAACATTTTTAGAAAGATATATCAAGAACTCTCTTGGACCAAAACCTAAAGCACAAGAAACTGCATCCTTCCCAAGGACTAGGGTTACATGCTATTTTAACTGCCCGCTGATGTGCTGTTTCTCATCATCTGTGGAGTTGTGAGATATTTATGGCATAGAAGTTTTTGTATGTAAGCAACTTTGAGCTCTGCTGCACCCTGAAGAGAAGCAAAGCAGGGAAGAGTGGTTATATTTTGTTTGGGTTTTTTCATACATCTGAGAACAACACATTGAAGTGCACAGGAGAACTCAGGGTGCAGGATCCTTGTAGCTCTAAGGGCTACAAAAAAAAAAAAATCCACTTTGCTAGAAACATTCTGCATAAATATGGCAGCTCAGGGACATTCCTCCACTGTTCAGTGTTGCCTGGCTATTGCTACCAGTACAGCGTTGCAGAAGTGTTTGACTTCCTGAAGACCAAGGTTTTTCAAATGTTGACACAATATTCACATGTTCACTTTCATAATAACATTGTTATATGACTTGTGCATCACTTCTGGACTGACCCATGAAAATTATTGGTTCTCACTAAAATATGAACATCCCTTTAAAAAGAAGAGATAAAGAAGCTAGGATGTTTCAGCACACAGACATTGAGGAGCCAGCTCCAGTTTCCTTTCATATGCCCTCTGTCCCTATATTTCAGGTGCACACAGATAAATCCAGACAGTATATTTTCCTGGAGCCATATTGAGATACCATACACTCGTTCCCTTTCACCGACAGCTGCCTCCCTGGTGTCAAGGAGTTGTTGGGCCTCCCAGCTGCAGCCATTCACTGATGTATCCAACAGGCTTGGAAATATGTTTTTTTCTTTTACTCATTTACCATTTTTTAATGTCTTATTGCTTCATTGAGACTGAGTTTTCCCTGCCTTCATTCTTTCACAAAACAATACTGAATCAGAGAGGTCCCATGCAATGACTACTTTAGGAGCAAGCATAGTGGATTTGTTCAGATGCTTTGTCTGCAGCAGCTGGAGTGCCAGGAAGGAAGACTTGACTCAGAAGCCCACACGTTTATCTGCCACCACCTGGCTTGAGCTCGCAGCTTCCCTGGCTTTGCCGTAACACTTGGTCTCTTTGGAAAACTTATTCTCTTTTTAGCTCTGTTCTTCACGCTTCTGTGCCAAGCATCCTGATAAGATCTCAGTCTCAGCTGAAATGTATAAAACTGATATGAGTTGGTGAGCGATTTTATATATTTCTTTAACAAAATGTGTGGGTTTCCTGAAAGACTGGGTGGCAGTTTGGCTTCTTCCTTCTGTTCACTAAGGTCATCACTGGAACTTTTGTTATCACACATAAGAGAAATAAGACAATTATTTGTTTATAATATATGCCAAAACAACTCTGCGCACTTGTTTTGTTCTATAAAATTCTGATATTATGAACAGAACTCTTGTTCTTCTCTTTCTCCTCTTTGAATTTGAATTTTTGCCATGACAAAAATTTAATTTTTAATTATAGAGGCATTTTTTTCCAGCCACTCTCAAGCCAGTTATTTTTCTTGATTAATTTGGAGTAATTTGCCACTGAAGATGCTTGTATCTGTAGAAAGGGGGCACAAGCCCCAGCTGTTCTTGACCTGTTCACTCCATTATATTTGGACTCCTCTCCTGACTATAGCTGCAGTTGTAATAGCCTTTCTCTCAGAATAAGCCGTGAGACCTACCATACAAAGAGAGGGAACTGATGACAGGAAGTTGCTGCTCCAACTAATAGAAATGTCTTTTACCTTCAAGTGATTTTTTTGCTACTTCATGTTAAAAGAATCCATATCCTAAAAGGAATGATTGCCTGCGTGCCCACCCTGCTTTCCCCGCTGACTTCAGGTTTCTATAAGGAATTAGAACATTGCATCTTCATACATCTTTTTACTGTATTTTATAATTTGTGTGCATTTTATTTTTATCTAGATTGGGTTTGTTTCTAAAGTGAAATTTCATGCACGGCTTCAGGAGCTTTTAGCACACAAGCATTCACAGGCATGTGCAGTTTATGCTGACCATTCTACTTTTCCCCTAGTACCCCAGCCCCGGGTGCAAACCCTAGCTTGCACATTTTTCTCTCCAAAGTGCATCCCCTGGTCCACAGGGCAGCTTTTCAGAAGAACACAGTGACACTGCAGTACAAACTTCTTGCTGAATAGTAACCAGGTCACAAGTCCTGCAAACTGGTAATACTGAAGTTAAAACACCCATCAGAGCTGTTGTTCAGGTCATGCAGGAGAACAACAGAAAGAGCCTCTACTGCCCTTTCTATAGTAAAACTTTAATCCTGCAATGGGACAGGAGAGTACCAATAGCAGCAACTGAGGTTTCAATTTGTCCTTTGCTCTGATGTCCACCAGCAGAAATCCAAAATCCTTTTATCTTCTCTGGAGTGTGTCCACGGATTGCTGCAGATACTTACCTAATTAAGACTTTTCAGTCCTAGGAGCTCTTATCCACATGCATCCCTGTAGGACTGCCAAGGTTAAAAGAATAACCAATGAAATACCCTCCTGGAACGGCAGCAAAATAGAGAATCCTTTTCTGATCCTAAAAATAATTGGTCAGATAGACCATAGCAGCCTAGAAGTACAGCTCACTGGCAAACCAAAGCATAAAAGTGGGGCAGCTGGAAGATAGAGATGAATGGAAGGAAATACTTAATGAAGTATTATTGCTTCTATTTTGGGGCAATAGGACTTCATGAAACGATGTGCAGCACACATCCCTATTCTTAGTTCAAACATTAAAATTCCTCTGACCTTTCAGAGCAGGAGATATTTTTTCTAGATACAGATTCTCCTTCTTCTAGCTTTCCACTTCTTTTCTGGAGATAGCATATTAAATGTGCCATTTGAGCAACCGTATCAGAGCTAGGAGAAATATTTTCCTTCTAATTTAGCTAGGACTCCTGATTTTAGGTCTTTTTTTGGTTATCCTAGACTGTAACGGGTTTTCAAAATGCAGGTTTTATAGGCTTGAAAGAGCAAATGCAAACAATCATGAGTCCACTTTACCTTCTTATTTTGGAAGCAAAATCCTGTTACTTAGATAGGAACCTTTATAGATAATGTAATTATATCTCCATGTCGTTCTATTTGCCATGTACAGAATCCATGAATCCTCAGAAACAGCAACAAGGAGAGAGCTCAAAGTACCACGACTGCATTTGCTAGATAGTGAGTAGAAAGCTTGGAGTGTAATAGGTGAATATATAGTTGCTGAATTTAAAAATTGTCTTTTTTGTTGATGGAATGATTTTAACATTTTAGAATCATAAAGACAAAACCCTACAAAGGTATAGTTCAAGATCTTTCATTTTACAAAACTGTATATACAAAAGTTGAGGAATGCCTGTGAATTACTGAATTCAGCATTGCAATTTCCCAGGTAAAGTAAGGTGATATTATTTTAAAGATCTGCATGCATCACTTCTCCTGTAGTGTGTGGAAATCCTGTGACATAATTAGGAATACACTTGAATTCCATATTTAACTTTCTTAACCTTGAGTCTTTCCTTTTCCCTCCTCAGCCTTGTGTCTCCTTCATTAAAAACCTCCTATAACAATCAGGCAAGAGGGTCTTAAAGAAATCAGTGTTCTGCTGTGCAACTGCAATGAATTGCTGGAGCAGGCCCACACTGAATAAAATCATTGCTTTGTGCATGTGTATTCTCTATATGAGCACCAATTTTTTAAAACTGTACTTCAAAAACTTCAAATTCTTGGTATATATTGGGATATATTTCAAGTAGAAAAGGAGATACTCAAGCAAACCTAGTGAAATCCTAGTAGGAAGAGGACCCTGTCATGACAGCTACCAACAGGCATTTATGTAAATAACTAAAAAGAAATTTTTCATTAGCACCTCCTCCTTCTCTGTCAGGTCTGTTTTCATTGAAGATGTCTCCATTTAGTGACGTGCCCACTTGGGCATATCTTTTCTCTGCAACTCAAAAAAGCAAGCAACAAAAAGAAACCCACAAACCCTGCAAAAAACAGTATAGCATTGGAGCATTATTTGATTCCTTGTCTGTATCTCACTAAAGAACAGTTGCTTGCATGCATTAAAATCCACGGTGCCTGCTACCATCGATTTTCTGGAGATTTCACAAATTTCTGGCAGCATGCATACAGGGGATTGGAGTTTGGAATAGACCATTTTGATTAAGCTACAGAATTCCACTAGGACTTGCAGATGTGACTATTCCAGGAAAAAAAAGAACTTAAGTTTTACTACAGCACAGAACACAATTTTTGGTAATTTAGCTGCTAGTTTGACTCAGACCAGTACTTGGATGACATGCATTTCTTTTAGCTGCTGTCCCTATCAAGGAATAAAAGTAATTTGATTTGTAATTTTCATGTATAAGACAAAGGTTTTATGAGAGGCTGGTGAAGATGTTCTTGTGAAGTCCAGACCTTTCCTTCTGCGTAACTATTATGCCACCTAGTGGGTTTAAAATGCACTTCTAAACAGATGGAAAGATTGACTTGAAATGTACTGGTGAATAATGAGACATAGTATTTATACAAATATTTCGAGTGAAATGTTGAAGCAAAACGTATTCTCCCTTTTTCCCTGTTCATTTACCAAGGTGCTCAATTGAGGTAAAAAATATTCTGTTTCAATTATAGCATGGCATTTTGCTTGCAATTGTATTAAAGAAATACAATTCATAAAAAGGGCACATGCAGAGCTTTTTATGTCCCTGGCAATAAATCCATTTCAGTAAATTACTGGCACATTTCATGTGCTTATCAGTATGAAAGGATATCCCCAAATCTCAGATGTTAGGAATTTCTATTCTGTTATACCACTAAATAAATGAATACACTGAAAATGCCATTTTCTGACCAACTATGACAATTTTCACTTGGCATCAAGCAAAAATGTTTTAAAACATTATTACGATTGCATGCTCTAAGGCATTATTTAGAAAAATAAAAACCTGTATGTTAAAATCATAACATTTTGACACAGTTTCTCTCATAAAATGTCTTTTTCCATATAAATAGTGTCCAAAAAGCTATGTAGATTTCCTTAGCCAATAGCTATTGCTTAGTAATTTTCCTCCTCTCAATAGGTTTATTTCTTTCTTCCAGCTTTTTAAGGAAACCATCTGTCCAGTGTGGGAGTGTTGGGTTTGCTGCAATAGATAGCAATAATATTTCAATCACCAGAGCCAATAGCAATAAATTTCCCTTAATAGAGCATTTCCTAACATTGTTCAAGTCACTTTATTGCATCTTATGTAAAATTGTCACACTATCCATTATCAACAAAAGCTATAGTGGGTAGTCTGCTCTTTTAGTACCTGCATGCAGTGCCATTGTTACAGTAGAAAATTCAGTGGTTGGCAGTAGTGCAATTTATATTTTTAGATTTATACTTTTAGATTCTCTGAGACTCTAGAGAACTTTAAACTCATGTTGTTTAACATATTTGAATGATGCATGTTAAAGATCTTTTATATAACAGCACTTGACACCGGGTGAACATATCTAGACCAGAGACTTGGATATCTCTATACCAGACCTTGATGTAAACACAAATATTTTTTATTTTTACCCAAAATACACAAGGAAATGGAGCTCATCTTCTTTCAGTATTGTTTGTCACAAAATAAATAAGATTCATCTCGAAGCTCACAGAAAATGAAATAATATTTTGAAAAGGCAGAAAAGCTGTGGTTTGAGGGTGTGGTGGGTTTTTTTTTAGTTTGAGTTATTTATTTTCCCTTCAGGGAACCCAAAAGTGTTTCCAGAAAAAAAGTGTTTTCAATTTTCTGGTTTCAAGGTTTGACAGACATTTTGTCATTTCATTTTCTTCTTTCAGACAGATAAAATTGAAAAAAGTGTGTCAGGTGAGCTCTTTTGAAGCTCAGTATCCAGGCTCTCTGACTTCTTTGATACTTGAAAAATGTTTGTACTGTTTTCCAGTTTTCCCTGGTGGTATATTCTGTAGTGAGCAAACAGAAAAACTAAAAATGTATTTATTTTGAAAGCATAATCAATTGATTACTTTGTTTTAAAGCAGTTCCACTAAAGACAGTAAAGAGTTCTGCTTATGAGGTTTGTTGTTCCCTGTAAAGGTTCTTGAAGGCTAATATTCACATTAAATATGGAATTTAAATGTATTTCCAAAAGTACTGCTAAAATTAGGACTGTATTAGAGACATAATAAAATTTGTTTTATCTAGCATTGATAATGAGCTCTTCTTGATATTAATATGCTTAAACATGATTATTTTTATAGAGGAAGATGCCATTTCAGTAAAAGAGGAAAAAAATCACTTAGAAGGCTTGAATTTTTTTTTGTCTCTATCTAGACACATATTTTTCCATGTCAGTTCAAGGTATTCTAGCATTTACGAACATCTGGGAGAACAATATAGTTAATTCTAAGAGTTCCCATTACTTTTTTTCCCATGATTATTTTAATGTGATTTTAAGTATCTTATTGGGAGTGTTATCTGTGGAGTCAATGAACAGTATTTCCTATAGAGATAGCTGAAAATTTAGATCATGACTTTGATTCAGCATCGTAATAAATGAAAAATACTAATAAATACTCTTTAAAAGTGCATATATAATAAAATATTGAAATGAAGTCTCCACGACCGATAGTTTTTAGTCAAAGGAAAAAATATGCACCCCTCACAAATAAGGAGATAATTGAAGGGTATATATTTTTCTTTCATCTCAATGTAATACCATATTTAAATTCAGTGTAGTGACTAAGTTTACTTTGGCCAGACTTTCCTGTCCCCAGATACCTGCAGAGTCAGTGGGTTGCCCAAAGTGAGTAAAACTCTCATTTTTTGTTTGTAATTCTTACTAATTTCAGGCCACATGTCTGTTTTCTGCAATATCAATTAGACAGATGGGCTATAATTCTAATAAAGCTCTCTGAAAGAGAAACTACCTGAAATTTAGATAATTTCTTCTCTTTATAGAAATTCACCTTGTAGATTTAACTGTTCAAGCTGATAGTCAATATTTACTATAATCTTAATTAAGCAAGACGTGATTTGCTCTCGTTTTCAAGCATTTGAAAACTGTAGGCACATCCAAGCTCAGACTTTTGAAGATTTCACTTTATTATATATGAGTTGTTTGGACAATAACCACTAAGTGCACTTGCTCAAGGAAGAAAAGTACCCTTCCTTCGGCAAGTCTGCTGCTGCCATACGAGAACCCTGCACTGCCCTTAGGCCACATCACAACTGAGATTAGTAGCTCATTTCTGCAACTTCTCCCTGGAATAATTTTAGAGGATTTCAAGATAGGATTATTTTGAAACTAAAAGTCATGGTGTGAATGAGTATTGGGTCCCTGAGGCTAAAGACTATATAAATAATAAATAGCACAGTAAATATTAATTTCTGTGAAAAATCACTGTCCTTTTAACTATAAAGAGTAGGATGTATATTTGTTATATATGATATATTTGGAAAAAATTATGCAAGAGAATTATGTGGTTTGTAGAAAAAATTCAATCCTCAATGGATTTCTTAAGTCCAAGAGATCAGAAATACACATCTGGGTTTTTGGACAGATGCAACATGTCTGAAATTTGGTTTTCCTTCTGTGGTCCAGTGGTAGCACAGTATTTATTCTTACTTTTCTGTCCATGTAAGTAAGCACATGTTTCCACCGAAATCACTGGCCATTAAAACACATTAGTATTAAAAGTTACATTTCTATTGTAACATAAAAACCTGCAGTGAAGTTTTATACTACATGAAGTAAAGGTGTTTGGAAGAGCACATACTTTAAAAGGAAACAAAGCATAAGCAAGCATGCAAGTCCTCAGAGGATGTTGCAGGTATAGCTGGGCGGTATGAACATAAGTCTTTCAGTCCAGGTGAAGGAGATGGTCGATGTTTGGCAAAAGCTAATTGGCAAATTAAGGTGTGAAAGAGACTATTCCCATGGCCCAGCTTTAGACAGCAAATTTCCTGGCTGTGTCAGGTAAGCAGTCTCAGGTACTCCTGGCATGGCATCCTTGGGTGTCCCAACAGGAACAGTTTAGATACCAACCCCCCTTCCTCTCCCTGCCAGGAGGAAAGCTCCTTTCTTCTGACTGCAGGGCTGCAAGGGAGATGGATCCAATAGCCTGGTTCTGTGCATTAGGTTCTCTAAACACTCTTCAAAATAATGGAAATAATATATATATGATGACAGAAATTAGTTCTTTGTTTGCTTATGCTAGACCTCACACTAAGCAGCAACAGAGTAAGCAAATAATAAGCAAATTTAATTCATTAATCACAATAGCATTGGCATTTAATCTAGGTAATTTTAGTAGACATAAACAGAACATATTTATGGATGCAAAAAGGAAGAGCTTGGATTGAAGTGTTACTGAGATATGTTTGAATGAACTTTATCTGTATCAAGCTGATAGCTAATTAATGAAAGATATAGTCTTCTCTTATAGCAATATTTGGAATAATGTGACAAATGTATGTGTATATATAGCTGCAAATATGTGTGTGTGTATACATGTATGTATACATACATATACTTTCATCTGCAGCAATGTATACTCATACTTGTCACATTATATGTATATATTGTATCTACTGTGAACATACAAGACAGTGGTCAGGGTATTTCATAATGGGTTTGATTTCTATGGCTCTGTATTCTCATTCTGCAAAGATGCAAAGCTATATTTAGTGTAATATATTTAATCGTAAGTGTAAGTCATGGTAAATCTGAGGTCCTATTCACTGACAATTACACTGTGCTTCATGTTATCATATAAACATTCATATGGAATCCTGCACCTTCTGCCATGCTAACTTCAAGTGATATGAGCTACTCTATAATAAACAAAACTGTGAATGCTTTCATCTTCACTTTTTTCATGACAAGTTTTTAAAATTTTTTATTGTATTTTGAAAAAAAAAATCCTCTGTGTGATTTGAAAAATTGGTATATGTAATCTTGCGAATAACTTTAGGGAGACTTTAAAATTCAAATGTATAGTTTTATTTCACCAAAAAAAAGCTTTGGAACAAAGCATATATATTAGTTTAGGTAACTGCATTAAGCATTCTGAAGGCTTGATTTCTCTGTATTAGAAAAGACTTCTATAAATCACTGCATGGAGTTCTCTGCTGTTTAAGCTAATGTGTATATAATAGCAATGCAGAAGAAAATGGGAAAATAAAGTAAGCAATTTTCTTGTCTGTGTAAACAGATGAGGTGTGAAATTCTTCAACCGTAAAGGCTTGCTGGTTTTGAGCTCACATATAACCAATCAAATAGAGCACTCTCTGACTTCACAGAAAAAGCATCTTAGAGACCCTTAAAGATAGCAAGAAAAATAGACTTCTCTGTTCATGAATAGGGGCATTTAAGGAGAAGACAAGTTTTGGTAAAATATGGAATATTCACAAGAGCACTGAAATATACTTTCCGCAGAGAGAAATTAAATGCACTGAAAATGTGTGACAACTGTTACTACTGTCTATTCTATTTTACTTTCTATTTACAGCAATGTGTAATAAATTAGACTATTCAAAAAACTCATGCTTTTAAGTCTCGGTTATACCCACTTATTGAAACTAGTGACCATTTCTGTAGCCACTTTCTCTTTCCCTTCTAATGGGTCTTAGTGGGATATCTAATATCTCAGTGCCTCTGGTGGGGCAGGGAGCAGAGGTACACTGGGATGGATGTGTGTGAAAATCTGTATGGCCATTGCCTGTGCTGGGCCTACACTTTTCCTGCATCATCCTGGCAAGTGTACATTGCATCTCATGTTCTCTGGCCTGTACCTTTCATAAGATCCTATCAAAAAAAAAACAGAAACAAGAACAAAAAAACTAAAAATCAGAGGGAATACCATTGCAGTAATCTTAGGTACATAGTTATATATTCTTGGGCTAAAAGAAGTTTCCTTTGTTACTCCCTGGCTTGAAATTGTAATGTAGTGTATCATACCAATGATTTGTAAACTCTTATCCTGGTATGTAAACCTATAATCTTTTCACAGTTTGGTTTGTTTGCCTCACTCAGGCAGTGCTGCACTGTTTGTTTTACCAAGGTATGTGTGGCTGCTTTCCCACTTGGTCACACATCATTCTGTCTTTGACCGTGGCTTGCTGGGTAGGCGTTGGCAGGCTGCACTGCAGATCCCACTGTTGTCCTGTCAAACCCAGAACATTCTCTCTTTCCCTTTAGCACTTCTTGTATAGAAAACAGAAACTGCATGGCAGCTTTGGAAAATGATAGATCACATGGCTTGCATTGGCTTCTTTTTGGCAAGAAAGTCTGGTTATGCTGATCTGATGTGTTATAGTGGTGGTGGTAGTAACTTTTTTTCTCTGCAGATGAACATATGGCTAATATATTTTTAATTGAATGAAATGGTTCAATTACAGGAGCTTGTAGAAGAGACATGATAACAAAAGACTACACTCATCATCCTGTTTTATCAAATAGTTCAGTCAATGGGAGTTTAGGGGTCCCTTTATTCCCTTAAGAGTTAAAAAAGTTCCGGATGCAGGATTGTACTCGGCAGCAGGGAACAGTTGATGGGTTGCTCTCAGTTTCTACTCTTCCTGTTACTGGACTGCTAAGGACTGCTCAGATTTTCATTGAACCAATGACTTACAGAAGTTGCTTTGAAGTCCAGGGATGAGAGAACTGACCTAAGAAATAAAGGTTTGGTTCCAGCACTTGTTCAGCATCTGAAAGACTGCAGCTGAATAATGATGTTGGCAGGCCTCCTCATCATGAGTCTTTTGAAACATGGTATTTCTGAAAGGATTTATTGGTTAATTTACATTGAAACTCTCTTTTAAAGTCTACAATTAAACAGAATTCACAATTGGTTTATGGACTTAGTGATAGATAGTGTGGCATTTATATATTAATTTTGCAAGATTATCTGTATTTTTTTATGTGGTATTTGTTTTAGACTTCCAAGGCTAACACTCAGGTTAGTTCACAGTTGTGTTATGCAGTGAAAATGGGAAGTACTACCAAACTGTTAACTATTTTTATTTCTTAGTAATACTGTTATTTCTACCAAAACGTCTATGTTTTTTTCCTATTCCCTGTAGTAGAAGTTGTATCTCATTTATGTATCTATCTATATATCTAGATACAGATATAAAAGATATATAAAAGATATAATGAAAAAGAGATACAAATCTATCTCTTCTTCATGGTCCTTTCTTGTGGGTTAGAAGATACGAGCTTGTCTTTTTTTTAATGAAAAAGCAGCATAATGATATCACCATCATCTAAATTTACCTGTCAGACCTCTCAACCAATACATGACTACATGGCTGTTACCTTATAGAGGCTTTAGAAATTTATGGCTTCAGAACGGATGCTTTCTGGCTTCCATCCTCTGCTCTCTGTCCCCAGTGTGAGCGAAGGAAGGTCTGCACCCTATAACATTAATCATTTCTGGCATATATTTAGCAAATATCATTATTTGAGATCTCTCTCATACTATTCTGGTTTTGACCTCATCCTGTCTGACAGCTCTGGAAAGAAAAGCCTGCTTCCTAAATGAAACATTGCAAGAAGGATGGTTTCCAGCAATCCTGCTTGAGTCAAAATTTCTTTTCATGGCTGTAAGTAACCACCCTGGCCCATAAACAACTGGCAAGGACATTGTCAACACTTGCTTAAGAGAGTGTTCACAGCTTAAGTGAGCTGTGTGTTTTTTTCACCCACACACTGGAAGGGGCAAGCCAAACTTGAATACTGTGTCAGTATCTTTGTCAAAGGAGAACATGATTGTACACTGGGTTTCCAGA
Organism: Sclerurus mexicanus; assembly: GCA_013396755.1. Taxonomy (NCBI): domain Eukaryota; kingdom Metazoa; phylum Chordata; class Aves; order Passeriformes; family Furnariidae; genus Sclerurus; species Sclerurus mexicanus. The sequence continues at coordinate 2,679,441 of VWZF01003842.1, forward strand.
GACCTTCATCTGTAATTTTTGAATATGTGGGATCTCTACGTGCATGTGTAAATGAATGTAATCTTTGGCAAGGCAAGGAATTGAGCTTGAGGGGATACAAATGCAAAACAAGAGAGCATCCTTCTCATCCAGACTTCTGCTTGCCTTTTTGCAAATGACTTTCTGCAGATTTTCATTTCATTATTGTAATTTAGTTGAGTCCCTCTCTCTCACACAATGCAGATTTGACTTCTTCAGATTTTGTGAAAATGTGACAGTTGCTGTGTGCTTGGTGACTTGCACTGCAGCAGCTCTGTAGTCAGAAGTAGTCTATCTTGAGGAAGAAAAAGAAGAAACATGGTCTGTCCCACAGATCCTTTAATATACAAGGACATGGGGAAATTGTGTCAGAAAATATTTGCAATGAAAACTTGGAATGTCAAAGTTTTTTGATAAAAGATAATTTTAGTTTCAATCTACTTAGATTTCAAGAAAATCTCAGTTATCAATGTTATTTAAAAAATCTTACCATTTTTCTTTTTTAGAAGTTGAGCTGCTCTGAGTCTTTCTATCTTTCTATCAGGAAAAGACTTAATCTTTCAATCTTTCTGTCAGGAAAAGACTTAAAATTTGGCTGTGTGATATACCAGAGCAATATTTGTGCATTATTATTATGTTCCTATTCTGTGTGCTACAATAATAAATGCATTAAAAGTGGATTGAATTAGATTACAATAAGGCATCATCATTGCAACCTTGTCTTCCTATTAGTAAGGAGAAACATTAATATCTTATGTATTCTAGCTTTCAAAATAGGTGTGGGATTTGTGTTAGTTACTGTGCATGAGCGAAGGGAAGGAATTGCTGATCTATTTACTAGATATGTCAAAGAAACTGCTCCATTTAAAATCTACATACTGTCTTATGACTTGGTAACAAAACCAAGTACAGTTCAAGGGAAAACAGGATTTAGAAAATAATTTAAAAAAAAAAATCCAAAACCACTTTTGGTTAAATTTTTTTGTGTAACACCAAAAACATACCACCAGTGTATTATGATACTCATTATTATCTCATGCCATAATATATTGACTCTGGAAGGACTCACATTTAGAAAACAAATATTGACAGCAGATTCTGTTCAACATTTACAGTCAATGATGGACTTTTTCATCAGAATTCTTGCTTCTTGATGTTATAATTGATTTATTACTATGAATCTAGTCAGCTGACCACAGAAGTAATGAAATAAGGCACATGCAAATTCCTATTCTGAGCATGACTTCATTTTATGATAGTACTCTGTGAAAAGGATTAAGGCTTGATTATGAATCCCTTTGATGCTTTTTTCCTCTTTTCCTAAAGTGTTTAATGATTGCTTTGACATACATCTGCCAAATATTTTTTCCTGACTCTAGAGACCATAGTTTCAAAGGAATTATTACCATGTGTTGCTCCAAATACATTTTGATGTCATTAGATGTACAAAATCCTTAGTTCAAGTATAAAGATGTACATGAAAAATTACTAGTATCATGTGTGAAAAGTGCTAATAAGAAGTTTTAGTACCTTTATCAGGTAGCTGAAATGTAAATAAAAATGAAAAGATTTTTGCAGCCTCACAGGTTAAAATAGCTTCACATAGTGAAGTGATGCTGGCTTCTATAGTCGGCTGGTATCTATAGTTTAAGAAAAGGCAGAACAATAATTTTGTTTGTCATCAGCTGTAGCTGAAGGCAGCAGAGGCTGGGGCGGCGTTTTGCTAGTGCCAGGATAGCACTGGGGACCAGCATTGATTGGAACTTGGATGATTTGTGGCTGCATGTATTTGGAATTTACCTCCAGGGTAGTTGAATTGTTGAGATGTTGAGTTCAGGCAGATCCATCAGGGAGTGTTTGAATTAAGAGTTAGGAGGCATTTTAATACTACCGTGGGTTCAAATTCTCCTGGGATTTTGGTTCTTCTGTGACTGAATATATGCAAGGAAATACAATGTGATTAATACAAAGAGCTCAGATTAATCCCTGTCTGGAAGCTGAGTACTACCACATACACATTTGGCTTGGAATAGTTGACAGGAGCCTGGCTTTTAAAGATGTCTTTCAGAATGCTAAAGTGTAACTATGAGGATGATTATCTATTTACCATCTTCACCTGTTCACTTGATTTTTGTTTGGTTTTTCTCTGCTGCAGACTATGTCAGAGAGCCACAATGATCATGCTAAATAACAGCTCAGCCTCGCCCCTGTTTTCAAATGTGAGCTCCTTCTGGAAGAGAGATTCGCATGGACCAGGACTCCTTGAGGAAGCAGCATCACTCATTGGCAGCTATGATTTCCCTCAGACCACGGAGAGTTTTCCCTTCTCCACTGTGGAATCAACAAACATGACCCTAAATTCCACAAGCAAAGACCCTCTGGGTGGACACACTGTCTGGCAAGTAGTTTTGATTGCTTTCCTCACTGGGATCCTCGCACTGGTGACCATCATAGGAAACATCTTAGTGATTGTTGCATTTAAGGTTAACAAACAACTGAAAACAGTCAACAACTACTTCTTGTTGAGCCTTGCTTGTGCAGATTTGATCATCGGTGTTCTTTCCATGAATCTTTATACCACATACATCATCATGGACCACTGGGCTTTGGGAAGCTTAGCCTGTGATCTTTGGCTCTCCATTGACTATGTTGCCAGTAATGCCTCTGTCATGAATCTCCTTGTTATAAGTTTTGACAGGTATTTTTCCATCACTAGGCCACTTACATACAGAGCCAAACGAACAACCAAAAGGGCTGGGGTGATGATTGGTTTAGCATGGATCGTCTCTTTTGTTCTTTGGGCCCCTGCCATCTTGTTTTGGCAGTATTTTGTTGGGGAGAGGACTGTGCCTCCTGATGAATGTTTCATCCAGTTTCTAAGTGAACCTATCATCACTTTTGGCACTGCCATAGCTGCCTTTTATTTGCCAGTCACCATTATGAGTATTTTGTATTGGAGAATCTACAAGGAGACAGAGAAACGCACCAAAGAGTTAGCAGGGCTACAGGCTTCGGGCAGTGAAGCAGAGGCAGAACGCTTTGTACACCAAACAGGCAGCTCCCGGAGCTGCAGCAGCTATGAGCTGCAACGGCAAAGCATGAAACGCTCCACTCGAAAGAAATACAGACGCTGCCATTTCTGGCTCACAATGAAGAGCTGGGAACCCAATACAGACCAGGGGGATCAAGAGCATAGCAGCAGTGACAGCTGGAACAACAACGATGCTGCTGCCTCCCTTGAAAATTCAGCCTCCTCTGATGAAGAAGACATTGCTGCAGAGACCAGAGCCATCTATTCAATCGTGCTGAAGCTTCCTGGTCACAGCGCTATCCTCAATTCCACAAAACTACCTTCCTCGGAAGATTTGCATGAATCAGGGGATGAACTGCAGAAATCCCACACAGAACTGAAAGAAAAGAAACCAAAAAAACTGCACCCTCCCAAAAGTGTTCAGGACGGTGGAAATTTCCAAAAGAGTTTTTCTAAGCTTCCAACTGAGTCAGAGTCAGAGGAGACAACCACAGCTTCTGATGGCATCTCATCAGTAACCAAGACATCTGCAGCCCTGCCCTTGTCCTTCAAGGAAGCAACCCTGGCAAAAAAGTTTGCCTTGAAGACCAGAAGTCAGATCACAAAGCGAAAACGAATGTCACTTATCAAAGAAAAGAAAGCGGCACAGACACTCAGTGCCATTTTGTTTGCCTTCATCATTACCTGGACCCCATATAACATCATGGTTCTGGCGAACACCTTTTGCAGCTGTATCCCCAAAACTTTCTGGCACCTGGGGTATTGGCTTTGCTACATCAACAGCACAGTGAACCCCGTGTGCTATGCACTGTGTAACAAAACATTCAGAAACACTTTCAAGATGCTGCTGCTGTGCCAGTGTGACAAACGAAAACAACGCAAGCAGCAGTATCAGCAAAGGCAGTCCGTCATTTTTCATAAGCGGATCCCTAGAGAGGCTTCATAGAATAGTATTTTTTAAACAATAAAAAAAATGAAGCAGGGATGAGATGGGATGGGATAGGACGGGACAGGATGGCATGAGACAAGGCAGGATGGGACAGGATAGTAAGGGGTGGGATGGGATGGGATGGGTTGGGGTGGGAGAGTGGTTCCAGGGTGCTGATTCTATGATTTAAATAGCAACACATGAAAGCAGCTGCCAGGCTTATTTATCCTTTCAATGAATCCAATTTAATATAAAAATTACGTCCGCATTCAGTGAAAACTGACAAATTTCAATGTTTTTACTAAGGAATGAAAAATTTAGTACAGTTTTCCTACAAATTTGCAAGAAGCTGTATAGCAATTATAAACCCATTACTTATCTGCCCAGCTCTTTGATTATAATCAACTCTGAAATCTCAGGTAAGCACATCTAGCTAGCCCAGCTCTTCTGTTTCCAGTTAATCCAACATCTTTCTACTCAAGTTACATAGAAATGTAGCAAGCTAGTGAAACAGGATTATGAAATTATTTGAGAGACTGTATAGGTTGAAAATTTGCTTCTTGTTGTCCAGGTAGAGCTTCTTGTCTACTTCTCTTCTGGTATGTTGTTAATTGTACCCTTGATTCCTGATTTCAAGTATCTGTGTGTGCAGCTCGTTATATATATGTGTGTGTGAGAATGTATGTATGCATAACATACATTCACACCTCTAAAATACACACATACTGGGAAAGAGGTGACCTATTGTTCCAGGTTTTACAGGACCCCTCCTCATGATTACATGTGATTTGGATTTTAAAAAGGAATCATAAAATCATGTTGAGAGTATATTGGTCATTATTTGCCACCTGAAACTCAAGTTTATCTCTGGAACCAAAACATGGTGTCCACATTTTGAATGGAGAGAACCAAAGCATAGCCTATGAGCCACGCAGTCTACAGAGTTTTATAATTGGGTAGATGCCCAGTAAAACCTTAATCTTGAGCACGGTGTCTCTCCGCAAAGTGATCGCACCTCTTTAAAAGACAGAGAGGTGAAAGGAATTGAGGGCTATATTCAGGGAAGAGTATGAAGCTATCTTTGTAAGGTGTAGGATGATGAGAGCCCAAATCTGGGCTGCACACTGCTGATGCTCAAAGGGAGCCGGGCAGGCGCAATGATCAGCAGAAGCCCTATGCCATGCCTGGGAGGCTGCACTGCTGTCGAGGCACACACAGATGCTGCAACACCTTGTATTGAGTTGCACCAGTTGGATGCACCACAATTCTCAGAGCCAGCTCTTGTCCAGTGTGCAGTATCAGTATGACTTCCAGTGAAAGTTCAAGTTACAATTTTCTGACAAAACTTGGTGGACCCCCCCTGCTTGTACTGTCAGCCCAGGTGATGTTCAGATGCAAAAGATCTGTTTGAAAGAAATGCTTTATATTTGCACATGAAGGATGGTTGCTAAAAAGTGTTTCTTTTCCAGAAGCTGTTTTAAAAACCATGAGAAGTGCACCTAAATCCGTTTGACGCCAGGTTATTCGGTGTTGTGAAAAATGTGATATTGCCAATTTGTAACCTGGCAACTTTTGATAAAGACAATTTTAAAAGGGCTTTAATATTTATAGCTTAGACATAACCAGTGTTTCCTGATATTTGTGATGTGGTCTGCACCACATAAAAAGTCACATATAAAAGTCAGAGGTCCCCTGGGGAAAGGATTGTACTTTAAACTGTTGCTCTAAATCTGATTTAGTTACATGTTAAAATATTATTTTGTATTCTCCTTTGAACTGACCAAAACTTTTTTTTATTGCTTAGACTCTTATTTTGCTGAAAATAAAACAAAGCAAGTATCTTGTTTTACAAAGGGGCATCAGTGTTGTGAACACAGAACTGATGTTAAAGCTGCTTTTGTATTCAGTGTGAGATGGTGTTTACAGATGATTTTGACAACAGTGGAAATATATTAAATGGTGTCTGTGTATCTGAACTATTTAATTTTGTGTTATGTTCATATGAAGAAATATTTATACATATTTCACCAAATGTTTTATTTAATGTTGATAAATATTGCTCTTCAGTCTTCAGCCGTAGTGTCCTTTTAAAGTGATTCATAAAGGTCTGCTTGAGAAATGAATAGATTGTACCTAGCTTTCTTGTCACTAAAACAAATACTCTTGAAATACAAATCTTTGTTTTGCATGAGTTGTTTAAAATGTCTACCCTAAGGTAATCTCATAAATAATATTGCAACTCGACTGCAAGTACAATTTTAGTATATAAAACACAGGAAAAAAAAGTTAAAGCTTCTTCTCTAAGTCACAAGTGCATTTTGAACTAAAGATACCAGAATTGTTTTGCCAGTTTTGGTAGAACCAAAACCTTGTAAGGCACCCATGTTTCAAAGAAAATTAATTACCTTTATTTATAGGAAGAAGCATATATTTGAAATATATTCATTACTCAAGTTGACCTAACAAATGTTTTAACATTTAAATATATATCTATATCTATATATATTGCCATATTATTATATTCTGATATCTAGAGTAGTGCTGTGCCCCTAATACACAAAATGTGAGAGCATGTAAGGAAGCCAGAGTTCATCAGGGGGATTTATGGTATATTAGTATTGATTTTACAATGGGAAACTCTTATTTTTATTGAAGTTAAGCTTCCTTGAAAGCGTCTGTCACCACTGTTTACATAATAGGAAGAGTTAAATTCTTGGATTGTTTTAACAGAAATAAACAACCTGTCTTTTGATGTGTGAACAGGCTTTAAAATGTTATTTACAGGCATCATAAAATGTGTATGTATACACATACTGTAGCATAGATCAATTTAGTTATTTATTTAATGGAATATGCACCATAAAATATTAAGAATTTCCCTATGTTACAACTACAGTGGGGATGAAGTTAATTTGTATTTTATGTCTCCACATTTGCTTTAAACCCATGCACACTGAAAAATTTTAGCTGTATGCACAAGTGGGTATATTATTTATGAATACAGGCATACACAATAGGTTGCAGAAGAAGAACAAGGCAAGATCAGAAGGTACAATCTGACACAGCATTACTTTTAAGAAGTATAAATGATACAATATTTCATCTGTTTTGAAGAAAATTAAGTCAGAAACACAACAGAAAGCATCACTCTGACGGCAGACAAAACAGCTCACATGGAAAGCTGGATTTTCAGAGACTAGCCTCATTAATTGCAGTAATAATACAAGATTAGACTCTACATGAAGAGGAACAAAAAATTGGAAGCAATAGCCAGTCAGGAACCATTGTGTAGTCTGGAGAAAGCTTTGTAGAGTAGATCCAAATCACTGTCAGCCTCTGAAAAGACAACAAAATACATATATTACATATATATATATATAAAATTTATATATGTAATATATACTTGGCTTTCTCAATGTAAAATTGTGATAGAAGTTAATTGCTTCTGTATTGGTGTAGGCAGTGAGAAATGTCTGATCCAAAGATTCAGGGACAGGGGTCATGGTGCATAACACTTTCTGTAAAGGTAAACTGCAAATCAGTGTGGCACTGTTCTAAAGCTAAACAAATACAGGAAAGGCCTGAATGGTTCCCAGGATCTAAACCTATGGATCTAGGGTTTGAAGACACAGTTATCATCCTGCTACCGTATATAAGGTACGGATGATCATGCAGTGTCATGCTAACCTATTTATAAGTTGCTTTTCAGTTGCCCCTTGCCCATCTGACTATGCATTCCTATTCAAATTTATATTGGAGATTCTGGACCTTCATTCTCCTCCAAATAGGTCCTAGATTCTTTTCCTAAATTACCCTCTACAAGCTTCTCTTGGTATCAGGCTTTTTCTTTCCTTTCACAGTCTCCCTATGCACATTTTTCTGCTTTCATACTCATAAAGAAGGCACTTTACTAATTCCAGCAGTTGTCATGTTGAGGTCTGATGCTTTCTTTTGTAAAGATGTATAAGATACATCAAAAAGAACTGGAGCAGGATTCACACATTCCAGGTCCTTATTGGCAGAAACAGTCTTTGCCATAGGTTGTCTGTTCAGCAAGCCTGACCTTTGGATAGTCTCTCCCTAAGGATGTTCTGCCAAGCCCCCATCAGCTTAAACATCACCCAGTTCATGAATCACCATGTATTTTAATGCGTTTGGAAGTTTAAAAAAAATGCATGTTCATTGTGGTAACTGAATAGTGTTTGATCCATGCAGATCTACTGTCTTTTTTCACAACTTGCTTCCAGTTTCTGTGATTTTTTATTTTATATATTCTTTTTGTTTTTTATGTGTTTACCCAGGCAAATACCACTGCGCTGGCTTCTGTGATCCAGTCAAAGTGGTACATATTTGTAGATTGCTTTTTGTTATCCCAAAGGGTACGTAGAGGTGTCTGGTGGAGCTGAGGTATTCATAATGATGGTTGCCTTTTCTGTCTCATGCACTGCACTCCCATGATACCCAAACACTTCTATTTGAAAGCTTAGCTAAAGCATGTGTGACATTCTGGTTTTCAGGGAATTAAAAACTTTATTTAATTATGACGTTCTTCCTTATATCATGCATAGATCACTTGTAGGTTCTGCATTTTTCTACGTTTAGAACCTGCCAGACAGATATTAGGGAAAATGCTAATTTTTAATTTGTAATTTGTCCGATACTTGGGCATTTTTCCTACTTCAGCTTTTAATGTAAGGACATAGACAATGCAGTCATGCTATTTGTTGGAAGCAATTTGAGTATGAATAGGAGTTTGGAATTATACACTCTGTTTATTTGATTTCTTATGCTGTGGCACTGCAACTAGCTGAGACTGACCATCATAGTATTTGATATCACTGACAGTTCTTCACAGTCTTAAATGGCAAACTCATTAGCTGTGCCGTACTGGTATTCAGGATTTGACTGCTCTTCACAACCCACATTGTTCATGCAAAATATAACATAGATTGCAATCTTTTTTCTCAAGAAATATCATTGTAGTTATTTCCAGATACCTTCCTAGCTTGAGGATTTTTTGCTTAATTTTACATACTTAAGTGGCTCAGGAGAGTTTCAGTCAGTTTCTGTCAGGGATTGAAAAACGGAAAGAGTAACATGGGAAAACATTAAGAAAAGTGCTACTTATTTTATGGCCTATTCCAACATGATCATGTGGTATGCATACTGTACCTATACATCTCTATGCACTACACATATCTCAGAAGGATAGCATATTTATGACTGTACTGTGCATGTACATATAGAGAGATGCACACACTTCTAGAGCAATGTATACAGAAGCATATATAAACTTGTGCTGAAATTGTCAGCCATGATAAACATTGCCTTTTATGCCTCACCAGTTGTAACTGGACAGTGGAACTGTGTTTAAGTCTGCTCTGCTTATCTGCAAGAAAAGTTTCCACATCCTTTGTGCAGATTTTTACAATTGCATTTTCCTTATTTCTGGATGTGGTCTTTTCAGTGTATTGTGCTGGCTCCTCAGACATTACCCAAAATTTAGAACTGCATGACCAGATTTCACTTAGTGGGCTATTGCATCAATGCTGCACTAGGTTTAACTCTGTTAGTTTAACCAAAATCACCCTGCCTTTGCCCAATAGGAAAATAAAGGCCTCTTAAAATAGTTCACACAAGAGAAATTCCTATGTTCATGTGAATGTCACTAAGTCTCAACTTAGGAAGAGAAATCCAGTCTCTATGAAAACAGTTTGAGGAAAATGTCACAATCATATAAAGCAAGTCACCACTGCAAATTCCTCCACAGCACTCCTCCTGCTAGAAATGAGAGAAAAAAAAATACCATCCTCCCTCACCCCATCCTATTGCATGAAGCAAAACTTTTCATTTGCCAGTCCCACAGGTGGAATTGTGCAAGCTTAAAATCCTTGTTTGCCTGGTAGGCATAAGAAATACACAGTGTATCTAGATCATTCACCCCTTTCTGTTTTTGTAAACAATAAAACCTTGACTGAATTCAACTGGGATGCGTGATGCTGGCTTAAGGGAAAGTCTTCCAAAAATGGTGATAGAACCATTTAGCCCTACTGTGGTGATAGCTAACTTTTTTTTTTTTCCCCTAAGCTAGTGAAGCTATACAATTTATGTAACTTGGCAAAAAGTATGGAAAAACACAAGACATTTAAAGGTTTTATAGATGTGAACATCCTCCTTGCATAAGGGTGAATAAACTCATGTAAACAGTGCCTAAAAAAGCTCAGAGCATGAATGACTTTGTAAGCCAAAAGCACACATCACCGTCAGCTATGCTGTTGGCAGAGCAGCCTGACACCTCACTTGGGCCTCTGTGAAAAGATCCTTATTATAGCAGTCTAGGACTAAATAACTAGGCATTAATATGTAAGCACGGCCTGTTTGTTTGGGTGTATATGGATTTTCTAGGAATTTGAAGGGAGATACTCTCTCCAGGAAAAAAGTTATTTAGTGCAGTGTCTGGAATGAAAGGACTCTTGAAATGCTCTAGGTAAACATCACTTGGCCATGGCTAACAATCATAAAAGCACAGGACTTTATTGTATGGATAGAACTTATATTTATTTTTTTAATCATTCATAGAAGAGTATTTAATTTACTTAAAATAGTCAAAAGATCAGAAAAATTTTACACAGTTGTGGAAATAAAATCTCTGGACAAGATTCTGATTCCTTATGTGGCTTCAAAACACAGTCTTCTTGAACCTATTTTTCTTCTGTATTGAAATCTCTGGGTAACAAAAAAAGTGTATTCACTTCTCAAATACTACCTAGTCTAAAGATGCCAAAGGGATAAGGAAATGGCAAAATGGCCTTCATTAATTTGTGCTTAATGTGTCCACATTAAGAATTATTATCATTGTGTCACAGACTAATTAACACCATGAGGACAAAAGATAGAAGCCAATTTACTTTGAACCCTGCACAGTGCTGCACTCTGCCTTGTGCAGGTACATCACAAGAAATGTACCTGTGCAGTATTTCCTGATACTCAGTACTTTTCTCCACTCATTACTTTTCTTTCATATAGATTGAGTCCCCTCCTGTGAATATACCTATTGAATACCCTCTGCCATCAGTAGAGAATTATGTGATTTCTTAGCACCTGCAAAATTATGTGAAGTCAGATACAGCTGGAGTTAAGCAGCTTCAGTACTCCAGTGGTATGAATTTTCCTCATTCATAAATACATTCCATTTTCTTGCCTCATATCTCCATTAACAATGTTTATTTTACGAGTAATATTAGGACAAGAACTTTCCACTTTTTAGGCTGTAGAAGTATACCTGAGTAAGTATTTGGTTCCTTTATTCAAAATAAGTGTGATTTCTTGACCATGGGCTAACCTGAACAAATTTGTCTGAGTTAAAGATAGAACAGAATTTATCTCCTGCTTTGCCCATGCACTTCACTGAATATGATGGAAAGTCCTTTCAGACTTGTTTTTAAAATAGTACAGCTACATTACAAAGCTGCATATTTCCCCTGCTGTGAGACAGAAACTATCACTATGAAAAATGCAAGAGAAACTTCAAGTAATATGCACAAATGCCATTTTTGGGGCTGTTTCATTTTGGTTTTTAGTTTGTGCAATCCATATTGACTGACACAGAATCATTAGAGGTAAAATATAAAGACTGGAGACTGACAGCTGCTCTCAGAAGCAAGTTGCATAGGGAAGGATCATTGAAGTCCATGTACTAAGTGCATAGAAGCTTAAAAAAGCTGAAACTACCCTTCATTGCTTTCTGAAAGAAGAAAATGCTAAATATAATGTGGAGTTTTGTAGTTGTAAGTTGTAGATGTTAGAAGATGTTAGCGAAGGAGATGTCATTTTTTTTTTTTTTATATGTATTATCCCTGTTTTTCTAGAGGTGCCTCTTACCACAGTTCTTCCTGCCTCAAAGCTGACCGGCAGTCATGGGACTTCTGCCTAGTGGGAAGCTGGAACTGAGTTCCTGCCCCTGCCACCCTGCAGCGGGAAGGGTGTGGGCCACACCAGTCAAGTCGTTACAAAAAGGAGTCATAAGCTTCCTGCTTCTATTTGGAGATAGCGGGTGTTTTTGTGATAGAAGTAGAGATAACATTGCAGGAATCTGATGAACATATTTTATGTGTTTCCTGATATGTTTTTCTATTCCTATTACTTGAAAGCTTTCTGTTCTTCTGATTATGGAGCAAAACAAATCCCAGAGGCAATATCTGAATATATTTTAAATAAATTGACATTTGCCTGTTCCTTTCTGATTTTGATGTATAGGGGGAAATTACATGCAGTAATTAAGCAGCTCAGAAATTGCTTTTATAAAGAGGAATTTGTAATTTTACTCCTTACCAAATGCTAATTTTCTTCAGCAAAACCAGTGGAGCTGAATGTATTGTGGACTTATAAAATAACAGGAAACAGTAGAAAGAAGACCCTCGCCTTCTGCTGTGTAAAAAGACAGTAATTGAGCATTCACTCAAAGTCTGCTATCTATTGATCTAGTCATAGCCACTCATTCAGATACTATACAAAATATTAGTATTTTTTTAAATTATTGACCAAGTTGATCTTTTTTAGCTAACAGCTGTCTTACTGTGCAGTACACTGACTAATTAATTATGTCTTGGTAAACATTCAGAAAGATAATTGGCCCTAGCTCATATTGATGGTGGTTTGTAATTGGAAGAGTAAAAGTGGATAATGATTGAGAGCAATCATTTTCCTGGACTGCAGTGTTTTAGAGGAACCTTCCTTTTTTCAGCTAATAAAAACAAGAGAAAGGGAAGATATACTGAGAGAGACTCAGATGCTTTTGTAGTGTTCTCCCCTCTAGAATGACTGTCAGCACTGCAGTCTTGAGGACAGAAGGTGGATAGTCATTTGTTGGTACAAATTGAATGTGTTGGCCCAGGTCAGGTGTTCTAAGGGAGCTCACATTTCTCCTTTCACTGCATGGGTATCAGCCCAAAATGGGCTGTCAAAACTTGGCTCCCACTGAACTATCACAGTGGAACATTGTGCTCCTAAGAGATTTTCTCCTGCCAAGATGCTTTAACATCTTTTTTTTTTTTTTCTTTTTTTTTTTTTTTAGTTCTCTACATTAAAGCAATCAGGTGGCACCTTCCCGTGTGGAAATTTCCTTGCAAATATATTACTGTAATCTACAAATTACTTTTACCCTGTATGCCCCTGATAACAATTGCATTAATATAAGCTGATAAACTCATTTCTTTGGTTGCTGCTCATAGACTGGCTTGCTAGTTAAGATAAAAAAGTAAATTATGGGATATAAAAGACATATCTGATTGTACAGTAATACACTGTGTGCCAAGCAGTTGGTGAGGTAAGGTTTACATAACCACTAGAGGTTGCTTGAACTTTTGAGATATATTTCCATGGGTTTTTTTCCTCTCTGAACACAAAACAGGGGCAGAACACAGAACAAGCAATTAAGAAAAGTGTAATTGTTTTGATTGAAGTGATTTGAGATTAGAGGTTGTCATGGCTAGGCTTCGCAAACGAAGATTTGCAAGGGCTCTACCCACGCTTGTTTCAAGCAGGCTGGTGGCTAAAAAAAAAGATTAGAGGTTACAAGAGTGGGAAACAATCTAGAGAAAGTATTTTGAAGTCTTCATCATGTAGGCTGGGGAAACTGTCATTCCCTCCAGTCTGAGAGGATTCTCTTTAGATGCAGATTTGTAGAAGGAAGTTTTGACTCCATCCATATGCTACAATATTCTTTGGCTGCTGTTAATTCACTTAGTGACACGGTTGCTCAGTGAAATTGCTCTGCACTCTTAGCAGCAGTAAGCAACAGCCTTTTCTGGGGTCTGATCCAAGCCCAGTCCAGCTGATGGAAAAACTCCCACTGTGCTTCTGAAGTGCACATTTTTCCCCCAGACAGGCAGGAGGCAGCCAGGCCCCTGCCCCACACTGTGGAGCTGGGCTGTGTGGCCTCCTGTCAGCATCACAGACCTCCACCTGTGTGCCCCATGCCTCGCACTCACTGGCCACAAGCCTGGAAAGATATTCTTTTGGAAAACATAGAGCAAGCGGAGTGAGCCATTCACAAAATATATAACCTTCCAATTCTCTTCCTCCTTCCTGATGCCCAATGACAGCATATTCACACAACAGAAATAGTGGCTTCCAAAATAATTTCCATCTGAATTGTAAACTGCAGTGGTCCTTATTCCCAATAGCATTAGAGAAAAATGGAAATGAGGAATTGCTCAGCTCTGCTCTGTTTATGACTTCTTTTCTTTCTCATTTAAATGATGTACACAGAAAATTTATTTGGAGGAAAGATTGACGATTACTGATGTCGCATTCTTATAGATATTTTAGCATATTCAGAGAAGAGAAAATTCAGTTGCACAAATAGGCATCTTGGATTTCTTTTTTCTTTCTTACCAAATTCATTGCAGACAGTTTAAGACCCACCTCTGCACAAGCGTCTTCCTGTATTTTTGACAATTGAGCAATTTTCTCACAGGTGCCAGTTTGTTCAAATTTCTTTCTTTATCTGTTTCCTTACTAATGGTTTCCGAAGCCCTTTTCCTTTTGATGGTGTAGAGTCTGTTTGCACCAGCTTAAGTTTAACTGAACAGTCTAAGCTATCAGGACTAATCCAGCTGTGGTATGAGTTTCCTCTACCTTACCTTATTTTATAGGTTGAACTAGACCCTTGGCATTCTCAAGTATCACACACTCACAGCCAAGGAGTTTTGTCCAATGCTTTTAATCCTTATAATATTTAATAAAATAATGAAGTGCATATAACTGAGGTGTTAAAAATGCCAGTCCATAATCTATCCCATTACTTCAAAGTACCATATCAAATATATTTTCCAATTATTTGTGGAAGCAAATATCTCAGTGCATAGCCATGACTAGCTATGTAGTCTATAATGTCATCTAATGCAAAACAGATATTCTTCAAATATTTCATTAAATAATGTGACCTAATTCATCCTGGCTGAACAGACTTAGTTTAGCTCAATCCTGCTGTTACTCTTTCTTCAAAATTCACATTAGCACCAATGGAAATTCCAACAAGAGCAGATAAATCAGTCTCTCATTACAGGACAAATAACACTTCGGTTTTATATTCCTAGCTAATAAATGTAATCAAATTACTTAAAATATAAACACTCAAAGCCTGTTCTGTGCCCTCAGGGAACCCCTTTCTCTATCCCAGTGCAGTAAAGCTGCATATAGCAGGACATATTCCACTAATACAGTAAGAAATATATGGGTGTATAAGACTAAACAGCTTAAAAAAAATCATACTGTAAGTTATGTGATTGAGTGAAACTGTGTGTATATTTTTAAGTCTTCAGAATAGTTGAAGTTTTAACTTATTTCAGATTTTTAAGTTGAAATCTATTCATATTTGGAAATTTTGTACAACCTTGTAAAGTTAAATACTATGTCACTGTAATTTATTTTTGTTGTCATATATTGACACATGCTCATTTATATATGAAGTGTACTGTTTATCTATTGCTTCTAAGGCAGCAATAAAAACATGAAAGTTGTTCTCATTTTCCTGTCACAGTTGTCATTTATATCCAGTATATTATTTTAATACTTTAATCCTGTTCCTAACTAAAACAGATAGGGTACTGTGTTTTTAGCTATATGTCTTCAAGTGCTCAGTCAATACATGGGCTATTCTTACCTGTACAGCTATGAGAATTTTGGATACATTGTGCAGAAGCCCCAGGAAGAGATTGCCACTTCAGAGCATCAGCCCAAGAGGACATCAGAAAGTGAAGGGCAACAAAAATTCAGAACTCCTTCTCCTTTCCTACCAAGTTTGGTTTTACTTTGTAACTGAAAGGTTTTGACATCATACCATGTGTTCTTTCAGGCTCTGAAAAGTGAGGGGCATTCAGACTCTTACAACAATGAGTGAGGGTAGAAGGTACATAGCACTGTAAAAAATCAGTCCTGCTGCTGAGATTTGATTCAGTAAAATCCCTCTCCTCCAGTTTCCCTTCATCTTGAAGGAAAGGCTTTAAAACTTTCCTCCACAAGCACAAACTGCATGGGTCTGAAATACTTTCCTTAACCTTGCGCACCATGGAATTTACCTGCAAATTCACAGCCTTATGGAATGGTTGCATATGTCCAGATTTTTCCCTGGTCCAAGCCAAAGACTAGGCATGTAACAGAGGGTAAATATATTTTCCATACATCAAGGAGCAGTTGCTGCTGTGAAGTGCGATCCTCTACAGACTTCAAAGTGTCATATCTATAGCCACTGAAAAACAGGGCATGGGAGCAATGAGCACAACTAGAGGAGTTTTTTACCTTGCTTCAACTTCTTTTCCTTCTTGATGATGTGAGGAACATAAATGTAAAGGGAGCTAAAAACAATAAATTTCACATTATATGATGGTCTCTGCAGTAAACATAAAATACAAGACAAAGTTAAGGTCCTGGACTTTGACTGAACTTAATATAAAAGGAGAAAAGAATGGTGTAAAGTGGGTTTGTTTGCTTTTTATAGTTACTACAAAAGTTGACTATTTTCTTGTTATGTGTCCTTTGGTACCTGCTGGTGTCATGAGCCTTTCTTCTTCATCACTATCAAATTTCACCTGTCCATCTTCCTTCCTTTCATTACAGGATGAAATGATTTATTGTCACCGTTTCAGGAATGAATGTGAACTGTGGATCACAGAATAATTCAAGCAGCTGGAGCACAGCTGGATGCAGTGAGCAGCTGAGGGTGCCACTCATTCAGCCCTGACCAGCTGATCTTCACAGAGCAGTTTATGCCATGGGAGGGAGATGGGCAGCAACCCACACTCCCAGTTATAACTGGTCACCTGAAAGCAGTAACTCTCCACCCAGATTAGGAGTGCCTTCTAGATATAAACTATTTATGCAATAAAAGAGTAAAGAAAGAGGAGGTTCATGCAGAAAATAAAAGTTGTAGTTTTGAGGTGGAGGCTTCTGCTGGTTTCTGGTGAGTTTGGGATCCTTTTGCAGCACTTTTAAAAGTCTTAGTGCTGTGTTCAAGTGCAAGTACCTTGAAGCTATATAGTCCAGCTCTGGTTCAGAAGCCTGAATAAAATTTGTTTTGAAGCTATTTTTTCCTAATTTTCTGAATATCCTCAACCTTCTTCTTAATACAAAGGACTCTGTGCTGCATTCATTATAAATATCATTCAGGCTGCTTTATCAAATAATAAGCTATATTCATGTCTTGTAACCAGAGTGATATCTGCCACTGTGGCACCTAAATACATCCGCTTGATGCAAGAAGAAAATGTAAAAGCACAAATCCTTTCCTCCAGACAGCAAGCTGTTTCCTGATGATGCTTTCAAAATGGAAATTTACTGCTGCTTTATTGTACAAATATCCATATGCTGTGTTTTTCAGCACTTATGTCAGACAGCTGATATAACCCTTCACAGCTACTTGAGTGTGCTACTTAATGCAACTAGATGTGGATTCCAGTGAGTTGTTTGTATTTTCTCTGAAGCTGTTTATTCTGCCAAGAAGTAGTAAGTCAGCAGGGAAGCATGAGAAATTGTTGCTTTACTGAAAATGTTTAACAGCAATTTTTGTGATTCCTCTATTTAGCTGAGGTCAAAGAAAAATAATGCAGCTCCTAATGCTGCTCAAACAGAACCTGAGGGTATGTTGCTTAGTCTGTTTCTCAAGGTTTCCACAAGAAATAGCAGTTATTTCAGCAAGGATTCACGCTATCATTAACTACACAGACCTCTGGCTCTGAAATATGGTGGATAAGTATCTTTTTGTAGCTATGAAGTATGGCTATTTGGCAGATTTTTACATGGCTTAAATTAAAACATGCTTATCTCAGAGAAAGAAAAGATGGACAATTTTATTAATGGACATTTTTTTAAATGGACATTTTTTTTCCCAAAAATGTCCATTGAGAGTACAGAGCAAGAGCAGCAAAATCTGCATTGCAATTAAAACTAATCAGTTTTACTTTGGGTGCTTTTTGCAGTTTTAAGGACTTAGTGTCTTGGTTGCAGCCAGTCTGAAAGATAATTACTTTAAAGCTGGCAGTTCCACACAAAACAATCCAGGAGGGATCTTGCACAGAATGAATGTGCCTGGCTTTTGGGTTTTTTTAAGTGACTATGAGAGCAATTGCTAGAGTCCCTTGGATTTATTAATTATGTGATCAAATGCTTTTAGAAATGAGGAAATAATTGCCTCCTGCCTCTCCTCTCTATAACAATAAAAGGTTGCAGATACTGTGGGAAAAGCACCTTCCCACCACCCGCCCACCCCTCCCTCCCCTCACTGTATGTACCAGGCTGTAAAGATTGTGAAGTTTTTAGCCAAGTATCTTTTCCTCTTGACATACACCAGGGCTGAGGGCAGGACAGGAGCCCCTGAACACAAATGCAGGCAAAAAGCCTGTACACTGAACAGTATTCCCTGTGGAAATTTTGCACTGGAAATACAGGGAAAAATGCTAAACAGATTACAGCTGTTAACAAGAGAGATCTACTTAGTGCAGAGAGGGATGATATGAAGCATCTACAGATGTATGCATGCTTATGGTTTTGTTACTTTTTTTATTTTTCAGCATTATTGTAACTATATATTACATAAATGAGTCTGAGCCCACTGCCTTGCTTTCAAAGCTGTGAACTCTTTGCCAGCATCTTTCATTTTGAGAATAAACACCAGTATTTTGTCCAAGTGGTGGGAAGTGGGGAGGAAAAAAAAGAAAGAACTGTGCATGGAAGAAAATAATCTGGGATTTTCTTAAGAGTTAGTATCAGATTCAGCAGTTGTTCTTTGATTTAACACAAAAGTTAATTTGTCCTAATTCTCAAGGCTAAATCTGATCTCTCCTGAATAGGGATATATTTTGCTTGAGTGATTTGCAACAGTAATAGAACATATAGAATGCCCAGACTTTCCTGTCTATGTTAATTTTAGGAAAATGAGGAGAATGAGTAGATAATTATAATAGGTGGTAAGAACTCTTTAATTGTAATAAAAATTAACTGCAAAGATGGCTGCAAAGATATAGAAAGCATACATGGAGACTGGTTACAGAAAATGAAAGAATAATATCATCAGCCTTCTGAACATTCTCATAATTTTTTTGAGTGTCTTGAATTCTCTATCTGTCATTACAGGGTGTTATTAACCTTGTTGTACTTGCTTGTTCCAGAGGAGACCAAAAACCAAAGGAACTACTAAAGCATCAAATAGCTACCCATTTTCCACTGTGGACAACAGCTCTTCATTGATAGGCCAATTCCTCAGCTACTGCAGAGCAGTGCATGGAAAACCACTGAGACTCAGTGACCAGTTAACTACCACTTGCTGGTAGTTACTTATCAGAAGCCTTACTTAGAGCTACCTGACTGCCAGATCATCTAACCTATACGTGATTGCTGTCTTCAAGAATTCCTTCATATTGCAGATAATCACCATTTTAATGGAATAATAATATTTTTTTTAAAAAAAGCCAAACCAGACTTCCAGCTATTGTAAATATTAATGTTACCTGATTATGTATGTTTATAGACTATAGAGACTATTATTCTGTCATAAGGAACAACACTAAGAGAGATAACATCATGACTGGTAAATCCGTGTGCAATACCTGACCATAGAGTGTGCTATATCAGCATCCCCTTATTCATATAGCACAGCAGTTGCCATTCTGCTTACATGCTTTAGAATGATTATCACTGGTAAACAGCTTGTTGCTTGTGGTTTATCTCCTGTGGGACATGTAATGCCAGAGTCAAGAATTATCCAAAGAGAGGAAGTAAGTGATAAATCATTCAAGACGATCTTAAGTATTGCAGTAAAGGTTGTGGAGCTCCAGCCGAGGCTGGAGAGTGTCAGTATGAATGGGTATTAGTAGCATTGATTTCTTCTGTTACCAATGAGTAAAATAACTGAATCAAACAGCTTAGCTAGCAGTACGGAAGGTGTTGTTTGGGATCATGATGTAGCTTTTGATTCCAGTAAGTGCACACCAGCAAATTCCAACTAAAATCCACAAGAATGCTCAAAGAACTGAGAAGGTGATATAATATTTAGTGGTGCATTATGTATTGCTGATAAGAGTAGAAATTTTTTCACACTTTTGGTGAGCCCTCATGAAAGAAAGAAGCTGTTTGTCTTGATCACCTATAATAGGCATCTCAACTATGAGGTCAGACTAATCTCTGTTGCAGATATTTTCAATTAAAAGTTAGGATTCATCTTGCCATTAGTTGTAGACAGGAAAAATAGCTGTGTACATGAAGCATAAGTCTTTTCCCATCAGTTTGTTTTCTTATATTGCTGTTGCCAATGCTCCATAGACACAAATAAACCTGATATTCTATGGTAGTCAGGTCAGTGGTTGCTTGTTCCAGGAAAGCTCTAGACTGAGAGCTAGATGGCTTCAATAAGGTGTCAGTCAGTGCGCTTAAGCACATCCATAAGCCCTGTGATGAAATATTTGCTTGCATATCAGACCATGCTCACATCTAGCCAGCTTGGTTAGATGAAGTGAAGGTGGATCATTCAGCAGTGCTCCCCTGTTGTAATGCTTCACATAGATTTCTCTGTAAACTCCTATACCACTTTCGTTATCCTTGTGTTAAGCAAAACTCTTACACTCAAGCCTAAATTACCATTTTAAAGCATTTTGTATACATGCAAGCAGAACCTACAGAGTTACACAAGATTACAAACTCTGTTTTTAAGTACACCAGTGGGGTATGAATTTGATCATTCCAGTGTTTGGGCTGTGTTAAGCTCTGAGGCTTTGGTGTGACACTTAATTGTAAGAAGAGGATAAGGCTAATTACAGCAGAGTAAACTGACCTAGTAAGAGAAACCTGATCCTTTAATCCTGTAAACATACAGATCAGTTAATTGCTAACATGGTTGTTCTTGTGGAGAGAGTAGCAGAGGGCTATATAGTCTCAAAGACTGTTCCAGTTTCACGTAAAACATCTCACAGAAGTGAAGCAGTTTGCCCAGGATCCTAAATCAAACTGGTGGCTACAGACAGCCCTGCATGCCAGGTCAGGGAGAACCCAATGAGGCAAATGCTGCAGCTCTTTGGATTTTGTACAATTGGTATTTTGTGAAGGAGGAAATGAGAGAGCCTTGTCCTACCTGGAGAAAAATATGTGGGGATGAGGAGGTTTTTTTCCAGTCAGAAACATACTGACCAAAATTATCCTCGTGTTCTAGCTATTAAAATCACTAAGCAGGGGTGTCGTTGTCTGTACCAAGCAGCCTGTAGTGAATAGCTATAGGAAAACCCCAGAAAGAAATAGGAAATCTGAGGATGCAGTGCTGGAGAAATACAGAGCTGCCTAGCTGTGCAACTAGAGAAGTTAGTGCTCAGTATAAAGGGCTTCTGGACTTGGGAGAGCAGTATAGTCCCAAAAGCAGCTTTAACCTGCAGAAAGGTTGCACAGCAAAGGTGAAGAAGTCAGTGCTTTGGCCTTCTAAGAAAAAAGATAGCAAGGAAAATTATATATCGACTATCAGATGAAAGGTGAAAGATTGCCTTTAAAAAACCTCTAGGTCTTGGACTCTTGCTTATACCAGAAGGCAAGAACTTGTAGTTTTTCCCAGAACACATAAAAATCATAAGTCAAGCAGAATTACTCTCTGCAGTATTGAGCACAGAAAGGCTATTGGGCAGTGTGGTCTTCCTCTTGAACTTATACATTGTGTTTAACAATTCCTTCCTCTCTGTAAATGTTTATTTTCAGCTTTATAATGTTTAATTATAATGCATTCTTTGGGCTTAGGCATTGTCAGCTTCTTGGTGTTAATGTTACAATACTGTTACAACAGCGAGCAAATGCGTTTTTCTGTTTTGTTTTTCCTGTGATTAACAGAGAGCATCAAAGCAAAAATTAAAAGAAAAATATTGTATTCATTTTTAATCTTATTTGGAAACTTCTTTTTGTATGCAAATATATGTGTATTTTTTTTCAGGATGGCTCAAAAGCCTTTTGTATTATTTAGCACATTCCAGTGTCTATAAAGGCTGGGCACTCATACTTACAAAACATTAGCCACCTCATTACACATACATTAAGAGAACAGGTTTTGGTAACAGACAACATCACATGGCTTCCTTGATAAATGGCATGTGCCTTGGGAAAAGTCTTGACAGATATGGGAAATGTATGGCAGATGTCCGGGAGCTGCTCCGTGAGCAGCCTGGTGCTGCTGATTAAAATACCACTAAATCGTATTAGCAAGTAGGTTTGCTATTGCCAACAAAAAATGAAATCTTTCAGAATCAGACACCTATGACAATATCCAGAGCAGCAGTGTTTATATGTGTCAGTGAAGAGGAGCTATTCCGTTTCAATAAGGAAGAAATCTATGCAAGTATTGTGGCAGCCAAGGTTTGACCTTGCAGAAGCACACTGACACACAGTAATGTAAGCAGGCTTTGTCTGAACATTTTGGGAAGAATGGTAGCAAGTGAAAGCAAGCTGTGCAATTTGCACACCCTACTTGCAGTTATGCCTGTGCACCACAGTGAAGGCATTTGCTTGTTAACAACACAACTGAGATAAGAATTTGGCTGTGGGACTCGAGTGGAGACCTCTGTAAGTAGCCACAGGGGAAGGATGGTGTGACGAGGAGAGCATGCTGAGTTTTATAAAAGCTTCCCAACAGCCATGAGCAAAATAGCGGGGATTGTCTGCCTTGTCCTTATGTAAACTTAAATCAAAATAATGCTCTTGTCAATCTGTAGTTATATTAGCTTTACAAAACTCAGTAGTGATACAAAAATCTGTGCTATTTCTTTTCAGTCCCCAAGGCTAGATGAGTTGGCTCAAAACAGTCATATACTGGTTATCACAATTATTCTGCAGTTATGTTTAAAAGCACATCATTTTAGTTGTATTCCCGAAGCTGACTCTCTCCATGTTTAATGGAGTTACACCATAGACTCTGTCCCCATTTCCCATGTCACTTGCATTGAACAAATCTTTCGCTACATGCATCTTGAAACATTTGATCTTTATGGATTAAGGCATCTTAGCCCCTTCTGTATAAATAAACTTGCCAAATTTCTGGTGGAGTCTTCTCAGGGTAAGGGAGACTTCCCTTCTCAGGGTAAGGCAGAGAGATGCTGATTCATGATCTATTCCAAGGTTCAGTGCTGCTTATTATTCCAGTAGTGCCCAGCCATGAGCTCAGTTGTTAACTAGATTGGATCAATACATTCCAGCTTCAAATTTGTGGGAATAAAACTGGACTTGCAAATCCAATTCTGGTAATTTAAAATTGTAATCTTAAAATAAGTCCAGTGCAGAAAACTACTTCTCACATACTCAAAAAATATATTCTTTTCTTTTACGCAGATCAAGGGCATTTCATTTATTTATTTATTATTTTTCAGGGTATGGATACTGTAGCCATGACAACAGTGGGTGCGTAGATAGAAAGTGTGGAGATGCAACAGACATGCCAGAAATACATTATCTGTCAGGATGAAAGATTCCTTCAGGATCTTTGAGTCACAGAACCAAAGTCCCTTAGAGGGTATTTTAACTCATATTACTTTTAATGCAAGAGAGGCAGGATAAGCTCCACAGCAGGGCAAGTGAATGGAAAAAAATCTCCAAACCTTTACTCAATCTGCATTCCACTGTCTAGGACCTTGACTAGTATGTTAGAGTTACAGAGCTCAGTTTAAAAAATGAAAGTGTGTTTTTTCTTTCCTTCTATCTTAAAATTGTAAAAGTTTTAAAATTCCAGTTTCAATAAAATGTAACAACATGGATAAATTTGCAAAAATTATAGGAAGGGAGGGAGGAAAGTAAGGAAGATTAGTATATTGGGGTAGGATGCCTGAGGTTTAGTGCCATATAGTCAGAACAATGAGGTAAGTTTTGGTTTCCTTACAAACTTCAGATGCCATTACCACATGAGGACTCACACAGGAGGGGATCCCTTGGCTGATTTGATTGCAAATCATGCTGTAAAGCCCACAGTGTAGGTACAACATACTTCATGTGCCAGGTCCATCCATCAGAGATGAGAATTTTCATCTTTCCCCTTTGAGCAGGATCACAAACAGATTGTACAAGACTGTGTCCACAGTGTAGGTTCAAATTAAACTTGACATTGAGACTGGGGTTCAGTTTGTGTTCAAAACCTAGGTATGATGTTCAAGTGCACTTATTTTCAGTGGAATCAACTCCACTGTGAGGGATCAAAGCCTCAGCCTGCACACCCTTAGCAAAGGTGCCTGACAGTTCCTTATCCCTCTGCCTAGCCATAGGATCCACAGAAGAAAGAATTACAGGTTTCCCCCTCTCTACTGCATGCAATGCTCAAGCTGCAGCACAGAATAAACACTGCCAAGTGTTAATCTCAGTGTGCTGTGCTGCAGCGAAGGCGATTGCCTTGTCATCGGATTTGCATTACCTCTCCGCACACCTACAACATGATGCTTTTCCAGCAATGTCATTTTCTCTCTTACCTTATTTCAAAGAAGCTCAGAGTGCTGAAGGATTCCAAGGGAACTTGTGATCGACTGAGACAAAGTCATCAGAGCCTGAATGAGGGAATAAGTCCCTAAGGTACCCTATAGATGAGAAAATGTGTTGTTTGTACAAGATTTCAATAAGCCAAACTGTCATGCTTTGTGCTTATGGAATAAAGAGTTAAAATCAGTCATTTGTCAGTGTTTCAAGACCTGGTATGTCCCCTGCAGTAATTGTAGGGATGATCTGTTCAGTCAATTATTTGCCCTAAACACTGTCTATTGCAGTGAGCTTCAAAATGTCAGAATTAAATAACTATTAGTTTTGGTTGTTTCAGTATGAAAATAAACTTTAAGAAAGATGGATTTGCTCAAATCCAGCAAAATCTGTAAAGTACTGAGCAAACATAAACCCATATACAGCTAACCTTAAAATCCATATATATTTTATAATTCAGGAGGTGATTCACTACGTGCAAGCCAATAGTGCCATCCACTGATTTTTTGTGTTTTCACACAGATACTACTCAAGATGTTCTAAAACAACAAGTGATCCTAAAAGCATTTTTAAGGATGCTTGCTTAAGAGAACAGAATGCTTTTGAACAGATCAACAAATAACAAAGAAAAAAGACTATTTCACAGTCTGGTGGGATTTTTGATGTATTTGATCCTTATATCTGCATGGAACTTCTCAACTTTTGCAGGAAGCTGACCTGTGTTAGTTAGACACTTTCTCATACTCACCCTCCAAAAATTCCAAAATCAAGAAAAACTCTAAAGATCAGATGGAACTAACAATACTACTTATAAAATATGAGTCTTTATTCATTTACCAAAGGACCTGAATTTCAGCTGGTGTTATGTCACACTCAATGTGTTACATGCTCTAGAGTGCACTCAGAGACCTGTACAAAATTACTCCTCTGCAAAAGTCTGTTAATTCACTCTCTCTCTGAGGAGAAAGTTTTGATCCAGGATATACAATCAGTTTCCACTGCAAATGGAAAGGTCATGCATTAGTACTCCCAGAATTAGGCACTTTTAAAAATATTTGTTTATATTTAAAGAAAACCAAGAAGTAGGAAAAATTATTTAATTAACTCTTTGGTTTTCAAATTGTTTGTGTTATCAAATTGTATTCTGTAGCTGTAAGTACTTAAATCATATTTATTTTTGTTTGGTTTGGCTTTTGTTTGCTTACATAATGGTGCAGATTACCACACTAGTATTCGAGATACAGACCTACAGAAAGACAGAAAACTTTTCATACAACTGGAAGGAACCATACCGTAATTTTAAGACTATAAAAGCAACAATTCCAGCTCCTTTTATGGTTACATTGTAGCTGCATACTTAAATTGAACCTGAGCTATTCAAAGAAATAGCACTATGTTGTTGCCACAGGCCCTCATGTGTTTGCTTACACTCATATTTTCCTGCAGCTGCAATGTAAACTACCTCTTGTAACCTACTTCTTGCTCCTACTTCCATAAAATTTTGTCACATGTAGAGGGAAAGTCTTTTCCTGTGGTCAGTAACAGTGGTAGTAACTGGTCTTGTCAACCATCACTTCTTAATTGTCTCTTAGAGGTTTGGTAACTTTGTATGTTGTTCAGATAAACATGATTTGTATGCCACAGTAATAAATGTGAGCCTTCTAAAACTGAAATAAAAGTTACATTTTGAAATATTCTATAAAAAAATTATGTTGAAATAACATACGGAGGACAGGGAGGGAGCAACATGACCATCTTTCCTCCCAAGAGTCAAAGCAAATCACTTCTCTAATAAACCATTAGAGAAGTAGCTGTTTTCAATAAAGTGGGGTTTGGTTTTTCTGCAAACCTTAGCAGCAACGACTAGGTGGCACTGCATGATCATTTGAGAGAGCAGAGTGCCACGGAAAGCTGTGCTCACTCCCCAGGACATCCTCAAACCCCGTGAGAAACAAGTTCAGTCCTCCAGCTGATGGCAGAAGCAGCCTATCTTCCCCTCCCCCCCAAAAAAAAAAACCCCAAACCTAACCAAACAAAAATTATAAGAAAGCAAAGAAAACATGAAAATATAACAAGATTGTTACCTCAATTTTTTAAAAAATTAGTTTATTCAAAACTGATTAAATATGTTTGTCTGTTAAATTTACTTGTACCTTTTAACATTAAATATATAACTATATGAGTACCTGCATCTAATATGTCTATATATATATATGTCTATACACCATGTACACCACTCAAATGAAAGAGTACATGATGTTAAATGGTATTTGTTTATAAATTCTTCTTTCTGGCCAAGTAAATACCAAGAAAGGATCTCTTTGGTAAAATAGTTCTAGATCATGGTTCTCGATATGTAACTGAACATTGCGTGTCACAAGACAAAGGAAAACTAGTAGCACAACTGCTTAATATTGTTTCTCTGGTGTTTTCTTCAAAGGCAGAACTACCAGGAGTTACTCAAGGGGGTTCATTATCATCTGAGGGTTTTTCACTCTAAGTAAATACATTCATCTTACTACACTGTCCTACACCATATTGCCAGCTCTTCAGGTGGCAAATAGTCAAGCCATGGACTTGAGGAGGGTGATGTCTGAACACCTGTAGCACTGAATGGCTTTCTAAAGACCATGTAAACCAATGCATATATAAGCAAAGACTGGAAGGTGAGGTTCACCGTTGCAGTCATGCTACAGAGCAAGTCAGAGTCCCCTGTGCTGGATTTCCGTCCCTCCCAGTGCAGACTGGCTGTGCTGCAGACTCAGCAAGGGGGTAGGATCTGCCTCCTAACTCCTTTGGGTCCTGCCTTTCTCTAGCTGGTAGCCAGTGAGTTCACACAGCCCTAATGATTGGGAGTTTGACCATCACCATGTTTCCTACATCTTTAACCAATTCCTGCTCTGCAGAAGCGCTGTATCACTGCTAACTCTTGTCTTTACACAGAGACATGCCCTCCTTGGTTAGAAAGCTGCGCTCCAGGCCAAGGAAATGATACTGTGCATCCCATGTACATGCATACACTCATCTCAGAAACTGGAAAATGGGTGAGTTACATTGAGTTACCATTTTCATGAGCCTTCACCTCACATCAGGTTCTAAGGCTTTGAATCATTAATGTGGGTCACTGACATCAAGAAAGATGATTTTTCTTCTCCTAGTACAAATGTTTAATTTCAAAAATATTTCTCTTAATATATTGCTGTCCTTCAAAATCCACTCACCCAAAAATTAATAGCCTCTAGCCTATATGATCTGCTACTTTCTGCCCTGGCAGTAAATGATTTTTTCAGCCTGCTTTGTCTGTTAATCCCGAATGATGAATGAAAATGCTATAACTTCACAACAGTCCCACCATCGTACCCATTTTTTTTCACATTCATTTCCAGGTATGAATTGTTTCACATCATTTTAGTAAGAGTAAAAGCCAAGAAGTGGAAGAACAAAGAACTAGGGCCTAGGGAAATAGAGTGGCTTCAGAGTATGCAAAAGGGGATCAGAGAAGGAGTCTAGGGAGGGAAAATTGGGGAGCAGGAAGAAAAATGTGGTGATTTTTAAAAGCTGCAGCACTTACAGCTTCTATCAGTTTGGTGTCATGCTGTCGAGTTTTCCACTGTCTGGAGTTGGATGGTTATAGGAAATTTCATATTTGTGTGGTTTAGAGGAGAAAAACTTGTTTCCAAATAGATGAGGTATATTTGAATAATAGTGATCATTCTGAATAAATTGCTAGCTTAGCCATATTTGTTTATTTAGACCTAGAAGAAAAGAATGTAACAACGAACAGTAAAGCAGACCCATATAACCTTTCCCAAGTGCTGTCCTGCTGACATCACTGGCAATGCTAACAGAGAGATTGATTCCCAGTTTCAGCATTAGATTTTTAATTTGGTAGCTAAGCCTAGCTCCACTTAATTAGTTTGCTGTATCAATAAATGTGACTGGCAATCCATGCCTGTAGACTGTTTATTTTTCCAATATGCTATTTTGTTAATTAAATTATGCAGAAAAGCCTAACAAATGCATGTGAAAACAAACCAAATAAGCATGCTTATTATGTTCAAAAATGCACAAACATGCACAAAGTTTTTCACAGCTGAACTACTTCCTTATGAAACTGTAGCTGGTAGAATCATAACCAGAGGTATCCAACCTTCAACTTTTTTTTCTGTTCAACGAAACATCCACATGTTTGCCTTTATACAAATACTTATACCTTATTTGATTAAAAGGTAAGTGTAAGAGTTGATAATATATATTCTTTTATTGATGCCATCACCCTTATTCTCATGACTGAGGTTGTTTGCAGTGGTTTTGGTTAACTGATACAAAAATTAACTTTGTGTAAAAGTCTGCTACATGTGTGCACATTTATATTATATTTTAGGATAAAAAATGTGAAATTATTAAATCACTATTACAGTAAAACATTTGCAGAAATTAGTTTGGGAGTAATTGAATAATCTGCAGCACTGCTTTTAATTGAACCAAAGTATTTGTCAGTACCTAAATGTAAACATTTTCCTGTAGATTAATCTCGATTTATGTTCTAATTACTGATCTGTGCCACAGTTGTCTCCTGTCTTCATTACTCTACCTGCATCCCATTCCCTATTTAGGCAACACCTTCCTTGTTTCACAGCTCTGAGTTTACTGAACCTCACCAAGCACAGCTCTAGAACTGCAGAACCTGCACCAGATGCTATAATGTATGAAACAAAATCAGCTCAGTGGAGCCAGACCAGCCTAAGGTAAGTTCTGCAGTGATGATTTAAAAGACTTTGTGTGCATGGGGAAAACTGGTGCTGCTCATCAAGACTGGGGATCATGCAGCTGTCATCCTAGTTGTCTTGCCAGCCAACAGTGGATGGTTCTGGAGCCACGTTACATCTGTTTTGCCTAAAACAGGTCTGGAACAGTTCAATGCCAGCCTTCACAGGTTTGCATTTCACCATGTAAGCAGAGCAGAGAGGACCTGCTACCAGCAAGGAGTCAAAAAATCCTTCAGCTATGCCAGCAAGACTGCCAATCTTATGTGAAGGCATTCAAAGGCTTGAAAGCACAGCACTTCTTTTAGCAATATGCTGAGTCTTCTGCCACATAGTATTGTTAGCCTGGCTAAGTCCTGATCCTTCACCATCACAATGGGCACATGGCTAATCCTGGGCTGGGGAAACACTCTTGCTGCTGTGGCCTAAAGTAACTTACTGGGGCCCTTCTCTCAGGGCAGCCAGCCTCATGGTCATGCCTGCGTCTCCAGGCCTTTCTTACCATGTGTTGTGATGCAAGAAGTAAGGAGAACAAAAAAAAATGTTTTTGCCATATTCTTTCTACCTTTTGTCTCCTATCCTAGTTTCTTTCTTGTCAATTTATCTTAATTTTCACCTTATTTGATTTCTGCTATTTTCTCTTTTGTCCTGTTTGATTCTCTGCCACGATATTTATCCATCTTTGTCCAAATGAAAGATATGGATATACTCAGTTTTACCTCCTAACTTAAGGGTAATAATAATAATATTAATAAACAGATAATAATAATAAATAGAGATTGCGTTGATGTTTTTGTAACATGTAATTTTTTATGCTAATAGCCATTTAGCAGAAAAGAGTCTTTCAACTTCTGCTCTTCAGGGAGATTTTCTTTTCCTATTTTCCCATATTTTTCAGTCTTTATTGTTTTCTGTTTCTTTCCTGTAGAATATTAGCCAGCACACAGAGAAAGCTATGTAAAAATCCTTTGCTGACAGCAGTAATGCAGCACTGACACAGGAACTGGGACACCTGTGGCAGAGCCAGGAGGGATGGTAAGGAGTCACAGGGGCAGTTTCACAGTCCTGCAGAAATGGTGATTTCTACTGATGATCTAACGAAAGAGAAAGGAAGTAAGTTTGACTTTCAGTGCTTAAATGAAATACAAAGGCAAAGCATCTTCAAAACTTAAAGTTTATCAACTGGATTCTTCATCCTGAAATCCATAGGAAAAGGTATCTCACTCTACCTTTGGAATTGTGGGGGTTTTTTAAAGGAAAAACTAAATGATGTAACTTTTTTTCCTCTGATATTCACCAGTCAGATCTTAATTGTTATTTGCCTGACAGTGTACATGCATCTTGCTAGAAACAAAAAGAAAAATCTCCCTTTCTCCTCTTGTAAAGAAGCATTATCTAAATGCCTCTTGACAGTTGATGATAAGAGCACAGCCTGTAATATATTTCTCCAATTAATTTCAGGCAGGAAGCCAGATGTTACTGCCCTTCAGTTTGCCAAACCTATAGGAGTGCTCAGATTCTGGCTATCTTTTTTTTTTTTTTTTGACCACTACAGAGGCAAAAGGAGTCAGCATTAAGTCTTGCCATAAGCACTGGATTGAATATAGGGTATAAAAGAAACTAGAGCCTCTGTTCTGATTCTTCCTAAGGTAAGTTTTGCTGTCACGTTAATGAATTTCCTCAGGCTTCTACTGGGTGTTAAGATACTGTCTCAAGAAATATATTCTTATATATTCATAAAAATCAGAATTGTTTAAATGTTTTGGGGGTTATTTTAATATTTTTATATTTTTTAGACAATATTACATCTGTCCAAATTATATTTACCCCATAAAGATATCTTGCAAGAAGCCTTCTTCAAATAGAAGTAATTATGTGTGGGGTTTTTAAAAAAATATTGTTTTTAGATCTGATGCTTTACATCCTAGGGGTAGCAACCTTTTAAATGGAAGCAAAATGTAACATGCTTTATTTCAAACTAAAACACAGGAATGTCACCAGGTTCATGAACAGGAATATTATGGAAAAACTTCATTCGTGCATACATCTTAAAATATTCAGAGTCTGCTTTGGAGGGAGGAGAATGTTCATAACAAAATTTGATTTTTTTTTTTTTATAAGAAGGAACTGTGCACTGAATGAAGAAAAATAACTGAATGGAGGAAAGTAGCATATAAAGCATGGAAATTATACATCAAAACAGTGTGCTTTTGTCAGTAGCAAACTTCAGGTTGTTGGGTTGGTTTGAAAAGTAATGTGAGAAAACCTGTCACAACACTTGTAGCCTCAGCTTTAGGCAGGATATGTTTTTGTAGCAAACATTAGAGAACATAACTCTGTGTGGTCACTGGCATATGGGATCTCCATCTCTTACATGAGGAACACTTAAAAAGAGATGGTTGTGTCTACAGCCAAATCTTCCTCTCTTTGTCCTTAAAGTGTCTGCCTTATTTGGTGCAATTGGCACTACTAAGCAGCTGCAGCTCAAGACCATTCTGAGAAGTGGAATCTGAGGATCAGCTGAGGATCCAAAACAGGGACACAGGTTTAATTAAGGCAATGGGCTTTTTTGTAAGGATTGTGGTCTTCAGTGACTTGGACACAGGCCCTGGTCTCAAGGCAGTTCTGTTGCTTAATTGTTGGGCAGCTTTTGGCAAGGTACTTTGTCTGTCCATGCTTTCATGCTTATAAGAGGGACAAAACAATATCAGGTATCAGAGATCGCTGCTGCTGGACCCCTCCTGATTTGTGCATTTACTGAGCATGTAAAGCATTACATACAAGTTCAGCTGTGTGAATTACCCAGGATCTGCTCTGAAATGATGACAGACACTAGAATTAAGTTTCAGTGTGAACTCTGAAATACCTTTGTGATCATTGCAATTGTTAGAAAGCAACTCAATGGTTTCCTATAAACAAATTGAACAGCTTTATTTTCTTAATTATCAATTTACCTTTTATCTTCTCTTTACCTTCTTGCTGTGTTTCATCACACAGATTCTTCTCCTTTAGAAGCTGCACAATAGACCTGGTAGGCAGAGTGTTAAAACTGAGTATATTCACTGACTGTACCTAATTTATGAGGTAATAGAGGGATGATGGTATTTCTCAGAATCCCTTCCCTGGTGTTTCGCCCTGCAGTTGACATCAACTAATATGGCAAAGAAGTTGGTGTTTCAGGCTGAGAGCAAGAATTGCGTGGTTTTCAGTAGTATAGCTATTGTAGACACATTTTGTACTATTTCTGTCCATTTATGATGTCTGATGGCACTTTTCTGGGAATTCTGCCTTCAAAACACAGAATATGATGTAAAGACCAGGTTGATACTCTAATTGCTTTATGACTCTCTGTCTCCATAAAATTAGTGCTATCTATGTACAGACTACCATAAAATTTAATAACATCCATCCAGTGTTCTGAGGATGCTTTATATCACATAAATGGCTTATACAAAATAACATCCCTAACTTACTCTGCAGGAACTCTGACGAAACACTATGTTCAGTAGTATTTCAGTACTTGTGTTTGAAATAAGCCTGAAAAATAAAGACTTATGACTTAATTTCCTATGGGTTTCTGTAAGTAACTAGAGGAATTATTCACCTGACAAAATGTCCACAAAAAAAATAAAAAAAAGGATATTAGGAGATTTTCTCTTTCTTTCCCTGTCTGTATAACATACATTTCCCAAGCAGTAATCATGAAAGTTCAGACCTTTATGTTGCTCCATAATTTGGCTTTTTACTGTGTCCTTTGAGTGCCTCTGCTGAGGTGTGATCCTGTGCTGAACTTTCAAACAAAGAAAAGTGTGCTTACCAAACACATTTTCTTACATTAAAACTATTCTGTTAGCTGCTTTGAATTTCTAAAACATTGGAGTGATGTGCTTGGAATTACAGTTCTTAAGTTTCATGTGTGACTTTCAGTCCTAAAGCCCTGTTTTAGTAATGGGGGTAGGATTAAAACTTGGTGGGCACTAGTTACAGCTAAATATGCTGTGATCCTTCAAAGTGTAATGTAACTTTTCATTTCCAGAGTATGGAGGGCCATTGGCCCTCTCTCCAGTGAGAAGATTGTGTTACATATAGAAAGGAGAGTTCTGACTTGTTAACATTGAGAACCTCTGCAAGATTCTTTTTCACAGAAGCTATTTTACCTGGTGACTCAACTTCCAATAAATAACATTTGTAGCTTACTTTACTTGGCCTGTGAGGGGAAAGGGCAATGAGTCTCATTTCATCTCACTCTAGATGCTGCTTTGGACAGTGAAACAAAATATCCTTGTACTGCTACCCTAGGAATGATTTTTGGTAGGTCAATGATTTTAATGCATCCTACCTTGTACTTATATTTCATCAAAGCTGAGTTTCTATTGCACTAAAGCAAACAAACAAGCAAAAACCCATGTTCCCTAGCTCTTCCATCACTGTGATTTTCTAGGCTGTGCTACTAAATATGGCAACTTCATTCTTTTTTACTTTTTTTTTTCCTGAGAGGTAGAAAAAAGCAAAACTCACTTTCCCCTCTTGACTGTCTGGAACACTGGTAGACATGTTGTAGTAAAACACCTCCACACACGTGCTTTCCTTGTAGGGCATTAGTTTTTATCAACCTTGTCTTAACATTAAGGTAGAATGATTTGATAATTGGAGGAAAACGGATTCAGGAGCAATTTCTCTGACTTCCACCTGCAGTTAAATTAGCTTATGTAATCCTAAAGACACAAAATCCACCCACATCTGTGACTCAGTAAATGATCAGCGCACATCCTTCCCTGGAGGATTGAAACCAGGATCTTAAGTTCAGGGGATCCCACGCACAGCCTGATAACTGAAGGGGAGGGGGGTTCTGTAGGCTGGTGAGTTGAAGCATATTCAGTATCTGTTTAAGTTGCTGTGGTGACAGCTCTACAGACAAAATGAAATCAAAAGGAAGTTTTTCCATCTGATTTCTAAATCTTGCCATGGTTTGTGTGTGGAGCTTTTTTAGTTGGGTTTTTTGTAGAGTGGAAGGCGTTGGACTTTTTTAAAACAAAATGTATTTTCTAATTCTTCTGATTGTTCTGTAGCTTCTTATATTGCTTGCTCTATCTTCCTTCTTCTGAATGTCTTAACATCATTCATTACTTTATGAGCTGTCTTTCTGAAATAGTCTCATATGATGTCTTCATAATACTCTTGCTAACCCACTCTGACATAAGCCACTCTGGTAGGATAAATCCCCCTCTTTTAGACTGCGGAGTTTTCAGATGGTCGTGATATTTTTGTTTTGTCTAAGTCAGTGTATAAATAATGAAATTGTTGATATGGGGGAGGAGAAAATAGTGAGCAACCTAATATCCTTTAGGCCTAGCCCTTTAAAGCTTAGACCGGGAAAGAAATCTCACGAGGGAGAAATACTGTGATGTTCCTATAGCTGTGTTTGAAGGTTGCTGAAATTCTTCCTTCTGGATTAAGGAAATTTCACACCTTTTGGCTAAAACTATATATTGTTTTAGAGAAACACTTTAGCAGTACTCTATACTGACAGTATGAGAAAGAGTAACATCTTGTGCTTTCAACTAAATGAAAAAACTGTTCTACTCATTGCCTCATTATATTTAACTTTTGGGATGTATATACAGTCATTCCCAAGAACTGAGAATCTTTCAAGAGAATTTTCAAAGCAAATTAAAAGATTATATCTACTCTCACTTACTTGTAGGCATCAGACTAATTTGCCAGCGTGGATGCTACACCAAATGAATAGTAGTTCTCACTGAAACACTGCCTTCTGCACATCCTCGCCGTTTCTGTGGAACATAAGCACTGGCTATGTAGCTCATTCTCATTCAGTCTAACATGCTTATGGTATCCAAAATGCTTATAGAAGGGGTAGTTTCCCAGCATTAATTCATCTTTGAGGGACGTGATCACTAATTTAGATTACCATTAGATTCTGAACAAAAAACAAAAAAACAAAAAACAAAACAAACAAACAAACAAAAAAAAAACAACCCAACAGTTAAGTCATTTATGATGGGATACTCTGTTTCTGTCCTTTGATTGCTCATACAAACATAAAAAACCAGCCCCTTTCTGACAAATGTTGGGTGGACTTAATATAGTGGTACGATACAGTTGATCTGCACATAGTTAGGAAGTCTGGCAGCCAAAAAAATATGTATGGGCTTTTCCTGCAAAACTTGCACTAGGCAGCAGGAATTTACCACCTGTGTTAGAACTACTGCTCTACACCACTGCACACTTACCAATCTATTTTCCTCCTGCACATAGCACAGAAACTTGGTTTGCCAGTCATTTGGTCATCTCTTTGCTGAAGGTGCAAGAACTGTGGGAACTATGCTCTGTTTCTCTGTAGAAAAATACCAATATTCTACTTCCATAACCATGCAAAGATTATAAAGGAACAATATGTGTGTATTGCTTTAATCTGTCTAAATTTAGCTGGCTTTGAATAAATTTTTCCTCTCTCACTGATCTTTTAACAATTCTGAATGCTCCTTATAGGCTTCATGACGTCTTTGATTTTTGTGGTTCACTTGAAAAGACGAGAGAGTGCAGAAAGGAAGAATCTCAGGTGGGAGGAAGACTTAAAATAATCCATGTAACTTCCTTTTACCCAGAGAGCAACAAGGGTCTGTCAGGTGCTTGGACCCAGCTACATCTTATCTGGTAATACAGTAATTCAGGGACATAGCAGTGCCTCTGGAAGGTCACCTTCTGAACATGAGACTTTCTGAGAGCCTGAAATTAATTGGAACAAAAGAGAGCTGTACTCTGAGTGTCTCCATTACTGCAGTCCTATGAAATGCAAACCACAAATCTACTGTCTTCCCTCTCCCCCAATGGAGATCTCATTCAAATCTAAGACATTAAAAATAAATCACTTTACACAATTGAAAAATGTGTTCAAAATAAAAGAAGAGAGGGAAGGGAGTTTACCAAAGCTTAGGTGCCAATCACAGATTTATTCTAATCCACTACTTTTATCAGTTTGTGAAATTCATCCCATTTAATTTCTCAAAATCCAACATCCATTTAAAATTAAAGTGTCAGATTCTTCTCTGATTTGCACACAAGTCCTAGTTTAGTGAGCTTGTAAAGACATGAAAGTTAGGATGAAACTTTATTCTATATGGTTTTCTCCATAACAGAATACATAGTGATGTGCCGTGTTACTGTGAACACCTATGTTCTTCCAAATAAAACACATACTGTATTTTCAATAACTTTTATGCTAAATCTCTTAAGCAGTGAAATTTCATAAGGCATTTTTGACCTTTTTTTTTTTTTTTTTTTAAGCAACATTCCTGCAAATGTCAGTGGTTATTAACATCTGAATCAAACTGTTCCCAGTTCATGTGACTGGAAGTGTTGCCCAGAGCAAAAAAGCCAGACATTCTGACTCCCATATAAGTATAGTCTGTGTGGAAGTGTTTCTACGGAACAGAAGTTGCTGAGTCCATATCAGAATACATTTTGGCAGGAAACAAGGTAAGGATGCATTATGACCATTTTATTATTATTACCTCTATTAAAGGTATGTTTCGGAAATAAATGGTCTAAGAGCTGAAGAAAAACATGATCTAATAAATAAGGATTCTAGCTGGACACAAGGTTAAGTGGCTCACATGTTATTGGCAGTATCTGAAACTCTTCTGGGATTATTTTGGAATTATCTCACAGGATGGAAGGCTGAATTTGGGGTTTTAGTTTATAGCCGCCCCAGGGAGCAGTTCTGAACAGCCTTAGGCTCCTAAGAGGTTTTCCACCTTCTAAGTAGAAGGAATTCCATGAAGTAACCAGCTGTGTATAAGGGTAAACAGTGTTTTTAGCAATGAAGACTGAAAGGGTGTTGAACTCTATGCATATCAGAATCAGACTTATTTGGAGTGTTGCATGGGTGGTAACAAAGACAGAAAAGTGTGTCAGTCAGAGATGCCTGGATGAGAAGCAGCTGCAGACATGCACTTGCATTTGCCTCCAAAGGTGTTAATGTAGCTAAATATATTTAAGACATAGCACTTGACATATGCGTGTACTTCCAGAGAAATTGGAAGCTCTGAAAGCAGAGCAGAAAATCTGTAAGTGAATTCCTAACTCCCTAGGAAGCTCCCAGGAAGCTTTTTGTTGCTGTAAAAAAAAAAAAAAAGATCACTATTATATGCTTAGGTGAGGTCTCAAAACTTTATCTTTCATTTAGGAAGAAGTTTTTTTAGACTAAGCAGTGGATAGCTTATGGCAGATAGGGTATGCACTCTGTTGAGACAGTTCTTTGCTGAAAGAAAAATAAAAGGGAACAAGAATTAGCTCCTTCTTCCCAGCATCCAGCTACCTTCTCTTATTGCAACCCAATACTGTTTGCATTTTCCTGATTACATGGAAGAAATATCTTTCTCTTCTGTGGTGGCTCCAAGTCCTCATGCTATAGGAAAATCTCTCAGAGCAAGCAGTAGCTTCAGATCACAGCAGCTTTGTGCTTTGTTTCTCTTCTCTTTCTTCTGCAGCCTGTTTGTAGCGTGTGTGCAAGTAGAACAGGCACAGGATAGAAAAGCAGCTGTGCCATAGCTGTGCCACCACAGTCATAGTAGGTTTGCTGCCTCAACAGCACAACATGTGTGTTCCCATTTAACTACAGGGCAGGGTCTTCAGGCTGCCCACATAATACTTGACTAACTTTTATTCATGGGACCCAGGCTGCATAACTGCATGGATGGATTGTGGGGGTTTTCTTCCGTTTCTTTCACAAAAGTTCTTTCCTGCATGCCTTCAAGAGGGAATAAGGCAGGGATAAATTAAGAAAAATAGGTATCAATTAATTTGACAAAGAAAATTTCTACCATGTTTCCAAAATAGCCTTGGTGTAGTGTAAAAGCATTTATACTCATCTTATCTGTGCTGGATATGGATTTTGATGTAAAGGCAAATCCTCAAAGAAAAACATGATGTGTGTTAAATAAATAAATAGCAGACAATGATGTGTTACAGCAGCTCTTGTTCAATCTTCCAAGATCTGTGACTGTTCTCCCTAAGCTGGATTCTTATAACTTTGTTATCATCTTTGACTGATATAAAGTTATGAGCTGTCTAGAGATGTTGGAGGTGGGGGAAGGGAAGGAATGATCCAACCAGAGACAAGAAGCTATACCCCCAGTCTTTAAAATAACCAACCAAGTAGGTGGTTTAGTACGTCAGACCTGTTTTATCTGGTTTGAGATGATAAATGAGGTAACAACATAAACCCAGTTTCTGTGAATATTTCTTCTAGCAGAAGAATCAATCTGAAATGTGTGCAAAAGCCACAAACTGTTGAAATAAATAGTACCACATAGTTCAAGTTATGTCTGTGTGCATGTAGAAACCAGTTGTGTTCAAGAATGCAGAAGAATTCAGAAGTGCCTTGTATTTGAGGTTTTATTAAGAAATTGTTTCAACAGAAAAAAGTGAGGTTGATCGCCCTTTCATGGAGTCTTTAGACAAATGGTTCTATAAAACAAAAAATGAGATGTGCCTGGTAAAAGGTCATTTAGGTAGTGAGAGCTTATTTTAGATAGCTCTGAAATAGTCTTATAGTTATTGAAATTCTTAGTGTCTTCAAAATGTCTGCAAGATATCTCAATTTAGATATCTCAATTTTAGCCATCAGATGACAACTCAACAATACCCTAAAACCGAGCAGTTTCCAAAGTTCATCATACTGAACATATACAATGATTTTTGTGTTTTACAAGTATACACACCCCTGACCTGGATCAAATTTTTTATTTATTTTTTTTTAAATTAGTTTCGCAGCATAAGAAGAGAATTCTTTGTTCCATTTGAAGCCAACAAATGTTCGCATGTTCAAAATTTTAATCCTTATTTGTGCTAAATTCCTTAAGATGTCTTCACATCTGGACATAAGAAAACTCCATTTCTTTGTAATATTTTAGTCATTACATTCTGATCTGGAAGTTTCTCTTCTTCATGCAACAGCCTGGACCTTTAGTATATTTTCCATCAGAACACTATAACTTCCTTCAGTGTTGTACTCTGTAACACAGTGGTTTACATACAGGCTATATTTCAATGGAGAGTTTAAATTTATCTTCTCTAAAGCTACCTTTACATATACTCATTATAAATATTTCACGGCTTTCTTCTCTGCACTTATTTTCATGATAGAACTGCAAGAGAATGTGGAATGAAACATAGTCAACAAAGAATATGAATAGCTCACAGCAGACACTATAATTAAAGGATTTTTTTAAGTAACTTGACATTCTATCTCTTTGAAATCTAAGCTACACTATGTGCTAATATTTGCATAAGGAATAGTTTTCTAGGTCATGAACAAGGAATTTCTGGTTTTTCTCTGTATGCTGTCCTCAAAAAACAGTGGACAGGATCTATTCATTTCAAACTACAGCAACTGCAGTATCAAGGGTTCTAGGGGCACAACTACAAAAGACCCTAATTGAGGGATCAGGGCAGCTGTGTCAAGATACATGTATATTTGTAAATAAATATGACTTTGGTGTTGGTTTTGCCTTATGGTCTCCCTGAAATCTTCCTTGCAGTTAGGGCTTTAATTGGCAACAAATGCAGAACTTACTAATAAACAACTTGGGCAAATGCCAGTTTAAGGAACTGTAACTGTGCTGAGGACTACAGGAGTTGAATTAAAAATATATCTTTAAAAAAAATTTCCATATATATGGATATTGTTTGACTTCTATTATCAGAAAACTCTTAGAACTTGCATACTGCTAACCAGATGTTTATTCACAGCTTTTTTTAATTGACTTATTCCTGCCTGTGAAGAAGACCCAGAGAACTGTGGTTTAGTGTAAAGCTATCTGACTTCTGTGGGACACAGCTTGATTTCCACATCAGAGGGAGCAATGGTAGGCTGACAATAATGTAAAATTTCACAGAGAAACATTGGACCATTTAGAACTCTATCATGATACTTGAGATATTTTATATTAGTGTTGAGTTAGAGGGAACAGAAGAAGTTTATTTATGTCTAATCAGATAATGGAAGAAAAACAATCATGTCATAAACAGTCCATAATGGGACTGAATGACAGTGAGTTTAGTGGAGTGAAACATAAAAGAAGCAAGATATGTAACCATTCTGTCAAATTATTTTCTCCTTTTTTCCTGAGACTGATGTAAGATACTTATCTGACAAAAATTAAAATAATATTTCCTAATATTGTACATTTTTCTTTCATGTGTCCCAGTAAAATAAAAATAATAATAATTAAAAGGAAGTCCAAACCAAACAAACACAAAAAGCACCAAGCAACTGCCCCAAAACCCCAAACCTTGTCATCTGCTATGCTTGCAGGGTACTTAGTGCACAGTAAGCCCTTGATCTAGATTAGTGCCTAATGTCTATATTGATCCTGTTATAAGAGTATCCTCTTTCGAAGACACATTGGACTACTGCCTCAAAAGCAGCAATGATAACAGTAAGGGTGGAAAATAAAGTTTAGTAAATCAACATGAGTAATTATATGTTCCTGCAATCGGGCAGGAGAAGTCCAACACTGCAGTATCTGTGAGGCAACAAAGGTCTTTATTTTTTCCGTGCTTGAGAATTCATGCATTTGGATGAAAAGGAAACATGAGTTTAATGTCTACTCCCACAGCTGAGCCACTCAAAAAACAGAAAGTTCAAGGCAGTGCTGCCTTATGATGTATTACAGAAAATATTGATCTTCCATCTGTCTTAATTTTTCCTTTTCCTTCACTTCCTTTATTTTCCTTCACTTCCTTTTAACACTACTTGTGATTGAGCATTTCATGTCATATTCATCCTATGTCAATGACACGTGTGCTCTGTACTGTTGTGAGCCTTTCTGTAGCTTATTGTCTTTTGATTTGAAAGTGCTGACAGATTTTTTTTCTTTGCCCACCTCACTCGTACTTGCATGGCAGTATAAACATGAAATGGCCACTTAATTTTACTAAGCCAGGATGTCTGTCCTTTCCACATCAAGAATCTGCATCGCTAGTCCGTATTTTCTGGAAGGCTACTGATGTCAAATACCTCTTCACTGCTCTGTGATGCAAAAGCAGAAGCAATGAAAGGCAGTGGGAAGAGAATAAATGTAATTGAGTTAATGAGGTTATCCATGTGAGTCTACTTAGACTGTCAGCTTTCTGAAGTAGGAACAGTGCACTTGTAGCATTGTGCTTAGTGTTTGGTACAAGTGGTCCCTGTTTTGGCTGATGTATCTTTGAGTGCAAGACACAGCTAACGTGATTGCAAGAACACTCTGAGCTACAGCACAATACTGCTTGGAGTTATGAGACTCAACTAAAACAAATAAACCCCCTTATCTAAGGGCATACATTAATCTGGATGATAGACTTGGGAAATTAAATTTCTCATTTCTTATGCTTAGAGTGCTTCCTGCAACATTGTCTGTACTGACCACTGCTAGAAGCTTGATGTTGAACCAGATACCACCAGTCTAAATCGCTCCCTTTAAAAATTAATTTTAGGGTAACACATCCTGAAATCTTCCAGTATTTGTGACTATTGTGAAGATTTCTGGCACAGAAGCAAATAAAGCACCAGATGATAATGTGAATATCCTATTTAAAAGCTGAGTCTTCTTGTTACCTTTTTTTACCTCTTTCTTTAGGCTATGCTAAAGTAGTTTAACACTACTTTAGTAACACAAACTCTTTCCTGTGATAACACCCCAGGTAAAGCTAAGCTGGCTCAGAAAAGACCATCAGAATTTTGTAAATTGAACATTTAATCTGTTTTTCCCCAGGTAGTGTTTTTTCCTCAGTGCTGAGTACATTATGTAAAAATTGAAAGATAAGCCCTCTTAGGGCATAATTCATTCTTCCTATTGTAAACACATACAAAAAGATGAACTGCTACATGGACAGTTCACACAAAGTCTCTTTAAGCTAAATTTGGGACTGCTGCTGAGTATTTCAATTTTGTTTACTTGAAGACCTTTCCAGAACATGAATGAAATGGAAATTATGTATTTCATGTAATTTAATTTGTAAGACTGACCAGCTTGGATGTTGAGAAGAACTCTACTTTCTAAATAATTTTATGTAAGCTCTTGATATGAGGATATTGGCAAGGTTGGGAACAAATAATAATAAAACATTTGCTTGAAATTTTTCTTGCCTATTGTTGCATAAAGCAATGCTTGAGTATTACTTCAGGTTATATAATTAATTTCCTAAAGCACTCTAGGTTGTGATATTTTCATAGAATTATATAGAATCATAGAATATGCCGAGTTGGGAGGGAGCCATCAGGATAATCCAGTGCGAAAAAGAAATTAATGAAGATAAGTATAGGAGAAGAGGTGCCATTTTGTAGCTAGAAGCAGGTCACCCATGATATTGAGAACATTCTTAGTCTGTGACTGACCTTGGATAAATGATAAAACAAGATGAGACATCACACAAAAAATTCTTGTATAGCAGTAGTGAAGACAGTCAAAGGAGAGTCAGTCAGGACAAAAAATTCAGTAGGACAGTTGATAATAGATACTTGGGCAGATGAAGATGTTGACATTGAGGAAGAAGGTATAAGAAAGTGAAAGACTGGGAATGGGTATAGTGAGCAGAAGAGCGATCTGGTAAAATTTTAACTTCTCATAGCTTGTGGGATGAATATTTCATTCCCGAACTGGATCACACTAATTGCTTTATGTATTTAACCTTACAAATACTGTAATTCAGTGGTGGCCTCTACATATGGCATAATACTTTTGATACAAAAACATCATCATTGTAATTGAATTTCATGACCTTTATCTAGGCATCTGGGTTACTCATCTGGACCATGTTTCTTTTGTCTTTTGTTCAATGGTTTGCCAGCTGTTCATCTGCAACATATTTACATTATTGACAGTCAGCACAAGAACTCAGCTTATTATGATGGCTATTCAGCTGACAAAAGGAAAGCCATTTTAACTACAAAGCCAGTCATTGTGCTAATTAGACTTTGGGTCCATCACGCTAAGGCCTAGTCAAGGACATAAAACAGAAGTTATGGACTGAGCCCACTTTATGTAGTTGCACCTCTCTTAGCACAGCTAAGTCCTACCACAGCCAGTTCTGCCTAGTCAGGCAGCCAAGGCTGCTTGGATGTTAATACTGTGTGTCAGTGGATTTTTAGCCCAGCTGACATACTATGGCAGAGTGGCTGAAAACTACTGCTGACCCCCAGGCTAGTAGCTTTACTACACTG
Source organism: Sclerurus mexicanus (assembly GCA_013396755.1). Taxonomy (NCBI): domain Eukaryota; kingdom Metazoa; phylum Chordata; class Aves; order Passeriformes; family Furnariidae; genus Sclerurus; species Sclerurus mexicanus. The sequence goes on from VWZF01003842.1 coordinate 2,722,880, forward strand.
CAGGTTTTACAGAACAGGCAAATCACAAAATAGTTGAATACAGATCAAGTTAATTGTGCCAATAGCAATATCCAGTTCTGCAGTACTTTGACAGGTATTCATAATGCTACTCTGTTCATGTCCTTTATATAGGAACTCAGTGGAAAGAACCAGTATTCTGCAGAAATTATTCTGTTCAGGAAATTAAACTTAGTTGTGCTAAATATTTCTATGCATAGCCTTCTTTTCTACATAAGAAGCCCAGAAAGAATAGATCTCAAGCCCTTGAATCATGTTTCATAATTTTTTCTCATTTTTCTGGTCTCTCTGCCCCAGTTATGAATCACAGAATATGCCAAGTTGGAAGGGACCCACAAGGATCATTGAGTCCAACTCTTAACCTTCGACAGAACCATCCTCAAGAGTCACACCATGGGCCTGAGAGTATCATCCAAATGCTTCTTGAACTCTGTTAGGCTTGGTGCTGTGACCAATGCCCTGGGGAGCCTGTTCCAGTGCCCAACCACCCTCTGGGGGAAGAACCTTTTCCTAATATCCAACCTAAACTTCCCCTGACACAACTTCAGACTATTCCCTCAGGTCTTGTCACTGGTCACCACAGAGAAGAGATCAGTGCCTGCCCCTCCTCTTCCCCTTCCAAGGAAGTTGCAACTGCAATGAGGTCTCCCCTCAGTCTCCTCTTCTGCAGTGTGAAGAGACCAAGTGACCTCAGCTGCTGCTCACACTGCTTCCCCTCAAGGCCCTTCATCATCTTCGTTGCCCTCATTTGGACACTCCCTAATAGTTTAATATCTTTCCTATATTGTAGTACTCAAAACTGCAGACAATATTCAAGGTGAGGCCGCCCCAGTGCAGAGCAGAGGGGGACAATCCCCTCCCTTGACTGGTTAGCGATGCTTTGCCTGATGCCTCCCAGGTCACGGTTGGCCCTCCTGGCTGCCAGGGCACTGCTGACTCATATTCAACTTGTCAGCAACCAGGACTCCCAGGTCCCATTCCACAGCACTGCTTTCCTCATTCCCCAGTTTGTATAAACAACTGGGATTGCCCCACCCCAGGTGCTGAATCCGGCACTTCCCCGTGTTGAAATTCATATGGTTAGTGATTGCCCAGTCCTCTAATTTGTCAAGGTCTCTCTGGAGGGCCCTCCTTGCTTTTGAGGGAGTCAACAATTCCTCCCAGTTTTGTGTCATCTGCAAACTTGCTTAGTATCCCTTCTAGTCCTGCATTCAAGTCATTTATGAAGATGTTGAAGTGCACAGGGCCCAGGATGGAACCCTGTTGAACCCAACCAGTGACAGGTCACCACTCTGATGTCACTCCACTCACTATTATCCTCTGTGCATGACCCATGAGCCAATTGCTCACCCACCATATGGTGTGTTTATCCAGCTGTGCTGGACATCTTGTCCAGAAGGATCCTGTGAGAGACAGTATCGAAAGCTATGCAGAAATCAAAAAAGATTCCATCAATTGTCTTCCTTTGATCAACTAAATGGGTTACCTTGTCATAGAAGAAAATCAGTTTTGATAAGCAGGACTTTCCTCTCATGAAGCCGTGCTGGCTGTGACTGTTGATGGCATTGTCTTTCAGCTGTTTGTAAATACTTCCCAGAATATTTTTTCTTCAGAACTTTACCAGGCACTGAAGTGAGACTGACAGGCCTGTAGTTTCCAGGGTACTCCTTCTTGCCCTCCTTGAAAATTGGAACAATGTTTGCCATCTTCCTTGGTCCATCATCCGTGTTGAAGGCAGAGGCAAAGGAAGCATTAAAACACCTCTGCCTTGTCGCTCTTTCTGAGGTGACCATACTCATCCTGTAATGGGCTGATGATATTTCTGTACTGCCTATTGCAAATAATATATTTGAAAGTAAGCAAAGCCTTAAACAAAAAGTACTGAGCCAGCTAAGGGTGCACATATATAGACAAGACAATGGTTTTACTGGAGAGGGCTCACAACTCAACCAACAACCTCTTAAACTGGAGAATACTATTCCTTGTGCATCAGCAGCTCTTAACAGCAGCATATATACCAAAAACTGCCTCTATCGATAATATTTCCTGCAGTAACTTCCCCTGACCGCTACTTAAGGCTTGAACTTGAATTGTTATAATTGCTATAGTGATTTCAGTTTGAGTTGTACTGTGGAGATAATAAAGGCAGAAATGTGAAGACAGCACTTATAAACCCCTGTATAGAAGACCCTTGCTGATCATCATGTGACAACAAAAAGGGATCACAGTAAGAGGAAGTAGAAGCATGAGACACATGTGATAGATACTACTTCAGCTTTTCGATCATTTCCTCAGACTTCCTTTCCTTTCTGGATTCTTGTCTTTCTCTTCATGCATTCTGGTTCATAATTTTAGTTAACTTCAATTTACTTTTTACACTCTAGTTGCAAAGACTTTCATCCTATGAACTCTTAGACAGGAGCATTTGCTTTTTTTTCATTAGTCCAAGTAGTGTTCACTTGGTTAATTTTCTATACTGAAGTAAACCAAAGGCTAGGCAAGAGATTTTCTTCCATCTCTTGCTGGGTTGGATTCATTTAATTACAAATCTGATTATGGAAATACTATTAAAAGTGCTTTCTAGTAGATAAAAGTATTTGAAACTGTAACAAATTTGTACAAAATCAAGATTATCACATTTTATAAACTTGCCTGGGTGTTTTGCAGACAGAGCTTGCCCCAGGGTTGTTCTTTCTATGGGGAACATACTGTGACAATTGATAGGAGGATGTTTGGTGATTCAAAAAGAACTGAAAGCTGATCAACAGCACTCATTTTTTATTTGACCCAAATTCTACACATTCATGTGTGTGTATGCAACAGAACAATAACTGATGCCTAAAATAAGAGGCTAAACAATTAATATTATTTCTTTTCACAAATTTTAAAAATAATCAGTGTCATTGGTTGAGATATTTAAAAACTTTAAAAATAATCTCAGGAAAAACCTGATCTTTGTCAATTTTTTCTTCAGACTCATAGATACTTTTTGCAGTTGAAAAGATAAAATTAGAGCTCTAAGTACTTAATCCCTTGTCTCCTACAGAAAAGGACTAGGCTCAAAAATCTGCCATTGTTTTGTGACGTTGGGCTCTCTGCAGGCAAAAAGGTTCACTGATGCGATCAAAGTCTACATTTTTCAAACCTGTCATTAAGTGCTCTGGGAGTTGTCCAAGAAAATCAACAAAGACAATATGTAATTTTCCACTTGATTTAACAGAATATGTTCCTTTCTAAGGAATGAAAATGAGGAGGCCCAGTTTCCTACAGTTTTGTATTCTTTGTTCCTTTCTCTATCCTCTAGTACAATAAATCTTGTCTGCTCTCACTTTTTTCTATGAAATGCTTGCTTGTGGTGGGTAGTCCTAAACTATGTTAATCCTGTTTGATCAACTGGCACAGTTAGTTCTCTTTCCCCCCTCTACCCAAATAGTGAATGTTGCAGGGGTTTAATGATTTCCATCTTAAAACTTTGGTTGATATTTCCTACTGTGTTCAAAAACAATTATGAGGTCTGAAGAAATAACCTTATTGCTTAAGTTTCATCTCCTTAGAAAATAAATTTATAACTTAGACTCTTATTCCAATTCTTTGACTGTACTTTACAGTGGTTTAAATTGTAGAAACTTATCTGTGCTTTGATAGTCTGGTCAGCAGATATTTTACTAATTATTATTTTCATGATGTAGCCTATGCTGTGTTGCATCAAAGTTGCTTAGCATTTATTAGCAAATAACTGCTAATGACTTGCATATTCAAAACTTGCATATTACTTTTCTGAAATGAACTTTGTACAAGGAAAAGTGGGAGCTATGCCATAAGATATCACTTTTCAGTCTGTGATAGGGAATAAACCAGACTTTCACATTTCCTTACTGCTTGTGTTTGGATACAGTAGTAGCATACCATCTTGTGCTCCTAATACAGGAGTCTTTGGCTGTGGTATCTGAGAAGGCCTGGAATTTTGGAGTCTGTTTCTGTGATTTAATCCTGACCTGAAAGGCATACATCTCCAGAATGCTGGCAGGGTTTTGAGTGCAGCTGTTCAGCCAACTCCTCCCATATAAGTAACTGTGAAAGGTTCTGTATAGCTTTTATGATTAAAAGTATGTTTTACAATAAGGAAGCAGTAAGAATATGGAAATGCTAGGGGAAAACAATAAATTGACTTAATGGAATGTGTATGTTTTTTGCTATGTTGAGCTAATAATATTTTTAAACAACAAAGGCTCTGTTTCATAATACATAAATGTAGTATTACATTTAGGTGAAAAATTCAAGTGGTTAAATGTTTCACTGAGATTTTGGCTCCCAACCAGTGGGCATTTTGCAGCATGTAGCTGGCAAATGTTGCACTGCTGGAGACCCTGCTTCTTCAGATACATTAATTTTAAAAGTCAGTTCTCAGTAGCTAGAAATTATGAGAAAGAAATTTCAGCACTATATAGCAGGTATTTCAAAATGCTAGTCATTATTTTCTCATGCACCTAATAAAAGATTCAAAGCAAGTCAAATCTCACCTAGGATCATTGCTTGCTGGGTTCAAGCTCCTTATTAAAGAAATCTTTCAGTAGACAAGCTAGCTTTCTCAGTAGCTGGATCACCTTCACTTAATATAAAAACAATGTATGAGGCATGATTTCATACTGCTTAAACAAATAATAAAAGAAAAAGCAGAATCTCATATCCACTAGAATCTAAATGAAGCAGGGGCAGGAACAGCTTTAACCCTAGCCACTATGGTATCTTAATTCACATTGTATTTTCTTACCTTTTGGCTTGACCCTTGCCAGTCATACCTAGAGTTGTCAAGTCATACAAGGCAATTCTTCCCATAGCTGGAAGAGATGGGACTGTGGGGGCAGGAAACAATTTTCAACTGCTTGAAGTATGACTTTGGCAATGTAAGGGAATATTTAATGGTTGCTGATGCCTTTTGGGAAGATAAATTTTTCATCATGCTCAGAGTGGCAACCAGGGGAGGCTTCCTGCTGCCACAGGACAACAGAAATAGGGACCTAGTTCCAGCACGGGACCAAATGAGAATGAGTATGAAAATTCAAGCTTTAGTAACATAGATGGCTTGAAACAAGCCTTTCTTCATACCATCTGCATTACCATATCCCAATCAGTAATGTGACACCAGAGTACTTTAAAGCTGTCCTGTGTGCCTATGTGCCTTTATCTCCAAACCAAACCAATGCACATTGAGCCACTGGTTAAAATCAATCTCTGTAGGGTGTGTATGGCAGAGGTGAGAATCCCCAGGGCTGTCCCTACTCTCCCTCTCCAAGCAGCAGCCCTATCTCCTCATAGAATGGTGTGAGGGGCGGATGGAGAAGCCACAGTGCTGGGGAAGCACAGCCCAGCTCCTAAGGCACTGCCATGGCATCCAGGCCCTGTAGTACAATGCTGATGCTCTCACACTGCTGCCACCATGCCACCTCAGCCTCAGCCCACCTCTGGAAGCCACTGCAGCCAGCCTTTACCCTGGGCTGCCATGTTGTGGCTTAATCCCAGGAGAGCACTTGCCCTGGGCTGCAGCAGCCTCATCACCCCCCAGTACTAAGTCTCCCCAGCAGGGAAGTGAGAGAGCCACAGAGTCCGTGTATACACGTGTGTGAAGCCTAACCAGCCACTTTGGGCTCCTGGAAGAGCTGGCCATGAGTTCACGTACGGACCCTGTCCCTCAGTCACTGTGCAGGGCACAACAAGGGTACATGCAGGGCAGATGGCACAGCTCATTCTGGGAGTGTATTTGCTTTGCCCTCCACATCTTTGCTGCACAGTGGTAATGGTGCTTCTGTGCTAGCAGCCAAAGCATTATTGCTGGGATGCTGTTTTAGGCCATTTCTGTTTTGGCAGTAATCCTGTGTTTAAACCCTTCCCTGAGATCATTCAGGTGAAGCCTAACCATGTCCCAAAGGCTTAGCCTCCAGCAGACAAAGCCTGAGGCAGTAATGGAGTGTAATCTTCACTCTACAGGTACTTATTCAACAACTGCTATTGAGAGCAGAGTGAAATATCACAGTAAGTAAATCATGGTGAAAACTCATCCTCCCCAAGGAAACCCTGTTTCCTTAGGGCAGGATACCCTAGGTGCCCCTCTTTTCTCCCAGGCAGTCTGTGTTTGCCATGTGTCCGAACAGAACCACCAGTCTGAACTACTGGTCACCCAAGCTTCTTGTAAGGAATCTGTGGGGGAACACTCTCACCATGGTCCCAGCCATGAGTGGGCAGAGGGGCAGTCCTCTGCCTTGGCTGTGCTCCAGGAGGCTGTCCTGCACCCAGGTGTGGGCAATCAGTGCTGCCAGCAGCTCTTCCCCTCCCAGCAGATCAGGTGGGGAGGCAGGGCTGGGAGATCTGGCCACCTTTCTAGAGAGGCTGCAAGAAATGGTAACTGTCTTGAAAATAATCACAATCCCATAACAGGGTCTTGTGTTTCTGACAGGATTAACGTGGAAGTCTCTGGGAGTACAAGGACAATTTATCTCGAGCTGTAAGTTTTGACTCTCTGCTGTGTGGTGTCATTTGTGCCTCCTGAGCTTTGGAGGAGAATGAGGGGTGAGGGTGTTCTCAGTTCCACACCTGCAATCTCATCCCTCAGTATTTTTGGCTGACCACTGGCAAATATTGAATGAGTCAGGCAGGCAGGCTGGCTCACTGAATAGCCTCAAAAGTTTATGGACAACTTATAGCAAGGTGAGTTATAGTTGCTTTTAAAACTGAATTATTCTTCTTGAACACTTAAATTCTTCTGGTTTCCCCACTTACTGTCTGTTGAAAGTCTTTTTTTCTGGTGTAGGATCTTGAATACATTGTTAGCTTTTAAAATGTAGCTTACTCTGATGCCAAAATGGTCTGGATTTTTACTGACTTATAATAATATGTTTTTCTTCAGAAGCTAAAAATTTGCCTGAGAATAAACAACCCCCAAAGTATTAACATATTTTTTTACATTTGGATGATGTTACCATTTTGTAGTTTTTGTAGTGCTGATTGAGTTGTATCTATCACTGCCATTGTGGGGTAATTTTTGTTCTGCCCCCATGCTCCTTTTTTAAAAATAAATTATTTAAACTTATTTTCCGTGCTGTATGTGGAATAACCAGAGCAAAATCATAGATGTTTACATGTATACCTCTGTTCCCATCAGTATGACCATTTTGATGATGCTACTTCCCCGTACAGAAAATGGTTTGGCTCTTTTCCTTATAGTTCTTTTGCTATTAGGATTACAGTTGCAGATTGAGGAAAAAAAATTGAATGATTTTTAGTGTAATATATTCAAACTTGGCTAACATCTATGGTTATATGTTACGTGGGGGATTTTTAAGAACTCACTCATCAGGATGAGCTGCATGAAAACTTGATGGAAATAGTGCAGCTACATGATTAAAACTATTGTAGGTTTCTAATTAAAGACCAAAAGATTGGTCTTAAACTTGACTCTTTTTTAACCCCAGCTTTGTCAATGGCTTGGTTTTGCAACATAATTCCCAGTGTAATTACTGCTGGTGAATTATTATCAATTGTAGCGTAAAAGTATAAAGTCTGCAAGGCAAGTTTACAGAAAGGAAAAGAAAGGGGATGTTTTGGCAGAATATCACACTAATTCTACATTTCCCTCACATATGGTATCTTTGTATTACTCCTGTACTATGTTAATTTCTGGCAGATTTTAGTGGGAAGAGAGCTTTCAAATGGGGTTTGAAGCTGCAAGCAGTCCTGTTATAATCAAGGGTTAGGTCCTTGTCAGTTCTAGTCAGTGAAAATACCCATCAAGGTATTATTCTACTGCTATCGTTCTCTCAAACTGTTCCTTCAGTAATTCTTACTTGTCTTCATTTGGGCTGAAATTACACGAGCTTTCAAAAGCCTTTTGCAAATAGGTAATAATGCTGTAAAAGGTAAAATACTGCAACAAATTAGGAACTAAGTAGGATTAGAGAAAGCAAAAGTAAGAATGGAGTAAAAAAGCAAATCACTTAACATGCTCTAGCAGGTTTTGCTATACTAGATTTTGATGCAATATTTATGAATGTTAAAAGTGAGGGAGAGAAGGGAGATATTTGACTTTGTTAGATAAGGGAAAAATAAAAAAATAATAAAAAAACCCCAAAAAGCAGAACCAAACCATCCCACTGAGTATACAAAGTCATCTGACCCACATAAAATACTCAAGTTCTTGTAAACAAAAGGTTTCTGATGCCTGAGCCACAGGGCTTACATCAGAGCAGTAAGTGAGCAAGGAGCACAAGGAAAAAATTATGATAGTTCACAAAAATAAATTTGCATGTATTAGTGACAGTGCTATTCTTTCCAAATGGAAAGGCATTTAGAAGACTTTGAAAAAAAATAATGTGTTGGGGGTGGGGATGTGCCTGCATCGTTTTCTTATAATGTGAATGATACCCCTTTTCTTCTTCTTCTTTAATCTGTATTAAGGCAGAGGAAAGAAGTGAAATCTTTGTTATGAATGAAACCAAAAGTAAGAGTTAGATAAACCAATAGAACGTATTCCCCCGGGATATTGTATTGTTTTAAGCAATCCCTGATGAAAGGAAAATTACAAGTAAGGAAGTTCAAAAGTATAAGCAATATGTAAAGTCTTAGACAGATCCTGAACCTGATAGGTCAGGCATTTTAGAGAGGGTAAATTATCAATAGAAAATCTATTTAATTGCTTCTTGGTTGGTGTTGAACCAAGGTTTTGAACTGCTGAACTGATCCAACTTGGAAATTTGGCATTCTTACACCCTTTTGTTTCCTGTTCCAGTTATTTTAATTCTGAATTTTAAAAGTGGAAGGGAACACCTGTCTGAGAGTTCAGGAAATGTATTTATGAAGTATTAATGCTTATACACCTAAACCAAAAATTAAGGAGAAGCAGCAACTGATTAAAACTGTTGCACAAACCTCCAAAGTAGTTAGCAAGTGACAGTGTCTAAATCAATTATTAAATATATATGGTGAAATAGAAGAATACTTTACCGTATCTTTTTCCTTAGGAACTTTTCAATACTACTATTTTTCTTGTTTGTTTGATCTTGTTTCATGCCAGATGTTCTTATCAGGGAAAACAATGGTGGATGTGTTTTAATATTGATGAGTTGATTCTCCTGGGAATAATGGTATATCTACCTTCTCAGAATACAAATTGTGGGAAGCTTTTTATAGCATAATTACCATAATGCAACTCTTTGAAACTGTGGAAAGAACTTTCTGTTTATTATCTTTCTTTTATATACTTTGAAAGGAGAATGATTCTCCTTTTAAAACTATGTATCGTGTTTTGGTGTCCTTTAAAAAGTAAGCATGTACATCACCAGGGGTACTGTGTAATTTGTCAAAGCAGCATACGCTTAAGCACCTGCTAAACTATTAGTTAATCATAATATCTCTCTTTCCAATTTTGTTATTTTATTCATTTAAACAATTGCAGAGCAGTTGCAGAGTAATTAAAGTACCTTGCTTTAACTTTTTTTTCCCCTTCTTCTCTTCAGGAACTTGAACACTGAAGTCCTGAAATTAGAAATTATTTGGTGATGAGCTGAGCTTGCAATGCAGGCAATAAAAACGGTGGAAAAAGAAGTGACTTTTATAAAGGAAATACTTTTCACAGAATCCTTTCTAAAGAAACCAGAGTGCAGCAGGAACGCGAAGAGCGGGCGGCTGCGAGAGCAGCAGCCATTGGAAGGAGCTGTCTGCAGCTCTCAGTGCTGTACTGAGCATGTCCCAGCGGAGCCCAGTGCAAGCAGCACATTATGCAAAAAGGCAGCTCTAGCAGATGGGAGAGAGGCACAGCAAGCATTTGCTTCACTTGCATCACCACCGCTTGAAAACAATCCTGGATCGCTAGAAGGGATCTCGCCAGCCGGCCAAAGGAATGAACTCCGGGAGGATGGCTTGATTGCCGAGGGTGCTGCACTGCGAAAAATCATGGGGAATCAAGATGGGAAGCTAAAGAAAAATACAGGTGATGTGCAGGAAGGAGGAGAAGATGCCTCTGGGCCCAAGGATACGGACGGCACAAAGAAGGCATTGGGAGGCAGAAGAGGACTGGGGAAGCATGCAAAAGGAAGTGAATCTGGAAAGAAGAAGGGTAAGTCGGACTCTAGGCCCTCTGTGTTTTCAAATCTGAGGATCAGAAAAAATCTGTCCAAGGCTAAAGATGGGAATAGCAGTTCACGGGAGGATGTTTTGGAAAGCCAGGCCTTGCAGCCTGGAGAGCTGGACAGTACTCATTCAATTGTAACCAAAACTCCAGATATAAGCATCTCTGCAGATGAAGGGGGTCTCTCAGACACAGATGCTGAACATTTTGAAATCAGAAATGAAACTGTTCCAGCTGCTGCAGAGACACAGGATGGACAAAGGACCAGCTCTGGCTCTGATACGGATATATACAGTTTCCATTCAGCCGCAGAACAGGAGGATTTGCTTTCTGATATCCAGCAAGCTATTAGACTGCAGCAGCAGCAGCAGCAGGGGGCAATTAACATTGGAAGCGAGGACCTTGTCACAAAAACAATGGGCCGACACACGGCTAATTCACAAGCAGCTCCCTTAGATTTTGAACGCTTTTTTTCACTAACTGCCCTTGACAAAGAGAGGAGCCCAGACACTGAGGGGGCTTTTCCAGCGGTGTCTGAAATTGCAGAAAACATTCCTGTCTCCTGTGCAACTGAACGTGAACCGAAGGAAGCAGTAAATGGCACAGGCTCTCCTGGTAACGGCTTATTTGAAACACAGGAACGTAAGCTATTGATTGAGGAACAGCTCTTTGCTGGAGTGGATTCTGTCGCTAGTGAACTAGAAGATGGTTTGAATAGAACTGCGGTAGAAAACGGGTCTCAGACACAAAGCTTTACACAACCTTTTCCACCCTCAGTAGCAGATACTGAGGATAAAACTGCTGAAGTTCAGGCTGTCGATTTTCAGGGCTCAGTAATAGAGGATGGTATTTCAGATGCAGGCCATGATCATGCTGCTGAGACTCAGGAAGAGAAACACAGTCTGTCAGCCAGTCAAGAGAAGATGCATAATGGTCTGTCCACGGAAAGGAAAAATGGTATTTTGTCCTCCGAAGAAACAACAGACAGTCCAACGCTTGGTTCCCGATGTTTTAAACCCTATTTAATTAATCCCTGTTACATCAAAACTACAACTAGGCAACTGAGTTCTCCCAATCATTCACCTTCTCCCTCCCCATCCCAGAGCCCACTTTCTACAAGGAGGCAGGAATCCTTCCACAAAAAAGAAAAATCCTCAATCAAGAAGAAGAGGTCTGCTAGTTTGGCAGGTCTTTTTAGTCGTTCCGCAGACTGGACAGAAGAGGTATCTAGTCACAAATATGAGATAACAGAGAAGGTGGGCTCTGCAGACTACTTGGAACACAAGGGGTTTAGAGAGAAATTTCAAACAGAAAGAGTGCCTTTGACTCATTCAAGAAAGTCCTCAGGGGTGCAGGCTTCTACAGAGACATTTCCCAATGTCTTTTCAGGTGAGTAACATGTCTTTAAGGGCTATGTTGTTTGTTTGTTTGTTTTCCAGAGAGCCTTTGAAAATACTTTTAAAATACTTTAATTCAGTATTTTGCATGTATTATTATCTTTACTTATGCTGACAGCTTTAAAACCCAAGGCCTGTTTTTACAAACACGGTCACATTTCATCAGTCTGGCAGTACTGCCAGTAAAGGAAGTGTATAACTCTTTGAAGTTTTTCTTTCTGCTTTTCTCCTTTGTCTACATCCTGTAGGAAAAAGCTGGATGCCTTAAATTATTCTTGTTGAAAAATGCTAAGAGCAGCACTGTTGTAGGCAGACTAGCTCTCTGCATAAACAGATCTTTCAAATGTGAAGCGTTTTGTAACCAGGAACCTGTTTGGGGTTTTCTTGTGCTAGGCACTGTTCTGATGTACTGTAAATACTTGAGAGCTGCACCTGGTGTTAGACTTAGGCAATGATGAGGATTTGCTTAGTGCAAAAAGTAGAAAACCATGCAAGCACAGATGGACAGGACTCCAGAAAGGAACCAATTTCCCCTTTAGAAAGAGGAGAAGAAAAAAGTGTTTATGTATTGAAAGGCAGAATAAAAGGGAGAAAAGAAGGGAAACCAGGGGTAGTACAGTTTGGTAGTAGTGACAGGCTGCTGCTTAGGCTACATAAGGTGACTCATTCAGTACTCTTTACCTTGCCTGTTAGGCAGCCTGCATCCTGTCACAGGGTCATGGGACTACTGAGTTTACGAACGAAATAGTGAGAGTAGATTATTATATTTTCCTTTCTCTTCCCCCCATCTGAAGTTTCTTGATAAAGTATTCATGAATAGGAAGGCCTCTGCCACATAGGACTTATGTATACAGAGGAAACTCAGCAACATATTCCATCTATTTTTCACTTAAGAAAACTGCAGAAATAAGAGAATCCAGAGAATATGCTCTAAGAGCACCTGTTATAAAGATTAAATCAGGTTTGTTTGAAGTCAGTTCTAGATGCATGAACACAGTAGCTACATATAAACCCAAACCCTTTGCAAAAAAAAAAAAAAAAAAAAAAAAAAAAAAAAAAAAAAAAAAAAAAAAAAAAAAAATGGAGTGAGCATTAATTGTAGTTTTATGAAAACTAAACAAAATAGTATGATTTATGAAGTAAAGCATTAACATTATTTTCAAGATTCAAACAACAGGAAATCAAATCACAGTGGTCTTGAGCAGAAATTCCCAATTTCAGTCTAGAAAATTAGAATTCAAATTTTTTTAACACAGGAAAAGCCAGTCCCCTCTGAAGGAGACCAGTGAAGTGAGCTGAATCTTTTTGTATGTGTTTTACATCCCTCTTACCCGTTTTCTTAGATTTAATGTCAGGTGTCCTACCTAAACTTTCTCATTTAAGGAAACTTCACTGCTTTCAAGTTCACAGCATATAAAAATCATACTATATTTTTTTAGCAATTGACATTTGACAGCTTATGAACAACTCAGAGAGCAAAGTTTTAATTGCATAATCAGTAATTAGACTTCTTTATTGGTGGTGTTATAGTGAAAATAACGTGATATTTCTTTTTAGATACTTGTTTTCTGGGAAACACACTTTTTCACAGTTCCTCACAAGGTTTTGATTTACTGAAAAATAATTTTTGTTTTGTTTTGCTTTCCCCCCCCCCCCAATGCTTTAGGCTGTTATTGTGAAGGGACCAATGTCCAATGCAACAGTAGTTCTGTCTCTTATGGAAATTACAGTGACCCTCATTTACATGCACATACCAGCTGTCTTTACAGGCAGAGGACAATTATACCTTTCAGTTCATGCAGAAAAGCTTAAAATGAGGGAACTGGAAATGACATGATACAACTTCATCTCTTTTGAACCATTCTTTTAAAAATATATTTACAAGATAAAAATTATCAAGAATATAAAATAACAATTAGTGTATATAAAAAAGGTAAATTTAACTTGACATCAGTATTCTCATAAACCGTCATGGCTGTAAGAGCAGAAAAGTCTCTTTAAATAAACCATTCTGCACAACAACCATCACAGAAATAATTTGCTTGTAATTTGATACTACTTGTGAAAAATGTCATATTTTAATTGCATACATGAGATGCAATGATTTGGGGATCAACATCAGGGTTTTAGAAATAGCATTCTTTATAGTGGGATATTTCTAGCTTAAAAAAAAGGAAAAAGCCAAAATCAAGCAGCTTCTTGCCTACAGCATTAAATTCCATTTTGCTGCGCAGTGACTGAAGTGTTGTTCTGCATTTCTAACTAGAATCAAGTAAAATATTCCACAACACTTTAATCATCAATTTCAATGACAGCAGGTTCTATGCAGATGACTGGCCTACTTTTGGACTGTGCTGTGGTTTGGCTGTGTGCCATTTAGTTTTCACAGTGATCCATATGAACTCTTTAAGACTGCTTTAATGTAAAATGTAGAGGGAAGCCAAGAACTGGAATAGTAGAGACTTTGCATACTTTAATTTGTCTTTATATATGAAGACAAGTATGATATTTCAAATGTCATGCATTGCTTAGGAATGTGGTGTGGGCAAACTTATGGGCATTTTGTACTTCAGGCTGGATATCCATATATATTGGATATATTTCTTTTTTGATGAAGACAGCTGTATTTGAATTTGCAGTGACAGTAATTACAAGTTCTAGGTTACCCAATGCACAGTGGAGCCATGGCTTTTATATTGTGGTCCCAGGAGGACAAGAGCTGAACCTGAGCAAACAGGGTTGGTTCTGTCACTTTGGTGTGTGACAATGAATGGTTTGCACTAACATGAGGAGAATATCTTGGTAAAAAAATGCAACTGATATTTCCAAACACTAACATGGAAGAGTTAATTAATCAATTTCATAAAAAAGAGTTTATCCACACATTAGTTTGAGGTGCAGTGATTGCAGAGGAGCTAGTAAGGGTGTCTGTTACATAAATTGAATGAATGAGTCTCATCAGCTGCCCCAGATGGTAATTAAACGTAACCCAGGCAAACTCATGCTGTTTCTAATCTCTATTGGCTGGCTGTAACACACTTGCTGCTCTTCCAAACAGATCATTATCTTTAAATTTCTCTTCAGAAATTTATACTTGTTCTTCTCTAGCTGTAAAACAAACAAAAAGTCTTCGTTACCATGAAACAAAACTTGAAGTCAGTCCTGTGCTTGTGTACTCACGACTGCTTTCTGATTTCCATGGGGTGCCAGCCTGCTTCTCACAAAGGCCACTTTATCTCGCTTCTGCACTGTGCTAATGTCATCTGCACCCACTTGCAGTTCCAGTGCAATGTCTGCAGACATAAAGGTCGTAGTATAGATTAGTAAGTGAAAACTTGAAAAACTCTGATGTAAGTTTGTTTCTAAGACATAAAGGAGATCTTTATAGGTACTTTTTCAAAGTTTTTTTTCCTTCTGATTCATGTGATGTTGCACACAATATGGATTTGTGTCAGTTGCCATCCTGAGTAGACTATTTATCATGCAACTGTTATTTAAGACTACTTGTGGTTTGCTGTTTCACTGATGATGTTTGTTAGCAGTAATACAAATGATTTTTTTATCAGATAGGGCAGTGTAGTCTAACTGAAGGAGTTGCCCAACAGCAACCCTACATGTGGTATGCAAAAACACTACACTGAGTGTTGCTAATAAGCATCCAAAGGGAAAGATCCCGCTCTTTTTGCCTAATACACACAAAACTGTGAGTGAGGGGAAGGAATGTAATACTGCACTTCAGCTATAGTAAAATGTGTTTGAAAATGAGCTGCAATATGTCATTGAAAGACTACTAAGTGCTGATAAGTTGTTTTAATGTTGCTGTGCCAGCACTGCAACATGGGATTTGGAGCAACATGAATAATTTCACTGGAATTCAGTACTGCCACAGGCTTGTTATGATGGGGTCTCATGATTAATGCTTTGATCTTTATCTAGAACTTCATTGGGATTAGCAGTTCTTGGTCATGGGATTGAGTGTCTCTATCTCTTGGGCAACCAGTTCCAACAACCCTATTCTGAGGTCTGACTGGCAGTCTGACTTGTGTCTGAAATAGAATTGTGTCATCTTGGTTGCCTGCTGGTCTCTTTTGGGGTGCAAAGGGGAAAAGGAAAAGGGACAATTTATAGCTGGAGGTCTATGCAGCTCTGCTTGGATCTGAGACACAGTACCAGTATAATATCCATCACAGAAGGGGTCTGGTTACAACTGGTCATTCAGTGAATTAATATCTGTGAAATGAGCAGTGGATTATTCCACTGGGAATAGTCATGTGGTATTTAAGTTTGCTTTTATTTCATGGGTCTAATTGTGCTTTATTATTTTTTAAAATATGTATAAAATTTTTAATAGCTTGTGGCGGTGTCGGTCCGTATTTTAAAAAAAAAACCCTATGTATGGGACTCTCACTTGGAGAATAAAACTATCTATTTCTTGAAACAGGCCTTTTTTCCTCCATGCTGTAGTGCATAAATAAAAACAGACTTGGAATTGAAAAGCATCTCTAGGACAATTTTAGACTTACTGTATATGAGGGATCAAGTTCTAATGTGAATAATGGTGATAGAAAATGCAAAAATACTAGTTACCCAGGATATTTTGTTTGGTCTGTATTTTAATCAGGATGTGGCCAAGTGCATTGCTTATTAACTAGTCCTGCCAAAATTTGAGCTTACATAATGAATAGTGGTGATGAACCATGAATGTGTAGGTGTTTCTGTGACTGCGGCTTTGGTTATTTTTAGGTACGTTTAAAAGCATAATTCTGTAGCAGCCAGGTGGATTGCAAGCTTCCAGAAACTTAGTTTTATGCATGCAGTTGATCTTTTTGGGAATGAGGTGAGTTAATACAAGGAGAACAGGGCAGAAGAAGTAAGAAGCTGTAAAAGGAAGAGGATGGAAGGATATGAGGACATTGTGTTACTTCATTCCTGCCTCTTCACATGATAATAGAAGGTCAGTTGCATTTCATTAAATGCTTTAGAAAAAGCAGCAAAGTGAGTTCAAGAGCCGTGTCACTCTATTATTTCCTCTAAGCAACAGTAGCTTCCTGTGTTCCTACATTGCAGTTCATGTAGAGAAAGTTAGGGACAAGATGGTCTGTGTTACCTTGAGTACAAAATTACTGTTCCTCCTTTTATTTCCGTATTGCTGCTGTTCAGAATGCTTCCTTCACATTGAAGGAAATAGGCTTTTTGACCAGGAAGTGGGCTATGTTTTCTGGTGCAAAACCTTGCACCAGATAAAGTGTCAGATAAATACAGAAAATCCTTCTTTCATCTGTAAATGCACAGACTATAGAACCAATAAATCAGTTAGCAGTTTTGCAACAGCAAGAAGCAGTGGTTATGAGATTTTGTGTGTAAACAACATCAGAGTTGTAAAAATAAATCCTAATAGACATAAAATTAAATGGAAATATATAAATACAGAAGAAATGCATAAAACTTGAGAATTTAATCCTTTTGATGTCTTGACATATACAACTAAACAATGGCAGGAAAGCCTAGTCAGAAATGACATTTATTGAGGCATTCTTGTTTGACAGTATAGGTATGAATTTTCTGGTGTCTGGATCTGTATGAAATTTATCAGGAATGCCAGAGCTCTGAACATGGTGTGACTTTGAATCAGGAGAAACTACAGATAACTTTACTATGGAACTAATTACAGGAGGCACCTTTCATTCTAGAGTTCATTTGATGCGGAGATCTGGCTCAGGTGTCCCTTGAAGATGCATAATAGATAGTACTTACCAAAGGCTTTCCACTTCCTTGCACTGATAAGGAAAAAAAATCACTGTACAGAAGAAGTCTATGCTTCAGTAACACTGTAGTTAACTACCTTAACGTCTCTTAAAAGTCATGAGGGAAAAAAATGGTTATTATAAGAAAAAACAAACAAAAAAACAAACTAAAAGATTTCCTTCACAAGAGAGGTTGTGTATCCAAACACTATTTTGTTATGCAAAGAGTCAAAACAATGAAGTATCCTGAGAAATGGTTGAGGCAAATATTTGATTACATCAGTGAAGGAACATGAAGGTCCAGTTACAACAATGGAGTTGTGTTTAGGTTTTCTTCAGATGAAGCCTAGAAGAACATGTCTGGAATATATGTGTGCATGTCTGTTTTTCTTCTTCATGGAATGTAGTTCTAATTTTCTGCTTTCCCCCTTTCTTCATCGTACTGGCTTTTGTTCATGGATACAATGAAAAGCTTTTGTATATCATGTAAAATATTAAGAAGTCAGCAGTTGTTGTTGGAGGAGATTACCAGACCTTGGGTCCACAGGTCCTGGAGGGGAAAGAAAGTTAAGACATGCCTGGAAGCTAACGAGTAAGTTGAAAGAAATGTGTTATTTGTGCCCCACTTTAGAGACTTCCTGGTTCAGTTCAGTTGTGTCTTGTGACTTGCGGCTGCTTGAGCACATACTTGGATGTACTTCTAAGGTACAGATAGGCGTGACCGCAATAAATGCAGAACGAAATGTCAAAGTTTTACAAAATTAGGTTGTAAAAAACAGTTTCTATCACTTTATACTGACAGAAGATGCTGCTGGTAATAGATGCCCAAAAAGACATCAGAGGAGCTTCTTACTCTAAAAAGATAGACAGAGAGAATTGTGGCTTTCCAGCAGTCTCTGAGAACCTGGCATAGAATGCTGCCTTCACATCACAAATCACCACAGAAACTAAAAGGGTAAAGATGGGCAGACTTAAATACTTGCCGAGAGGAGCCTAAGTACCTGAACAACACAACATGAAATTTGCCAAAGCTGCATATGGTGCCTAAAAGATTTGGTAGACAGACACGTATAGATTCTCTTTCACTATAATTAGGGATTCTTGAGAAATGTACTTCTCTAGTCTTCAATGACATTGCATTAGAACTTGAAGAGAAATCAAGGTGAAAGACGACATGCCATGGAGTGTTGTGTGAGGGTGCATCTTATTTATATTTTTAGAAAGATATTTTGTACTGCTATATCATAGTTGAGGAATTGTTTGGAATTTAAAAATATATTTTTAAAAACTTCAATATATATATATATAATATATATATTGAAGCCAATATATGAAAACTGAAAGATATACTTATCTTTCAGTATGCATGTCAAATATATGTAAATGTCATTAAATGACGTATAGAAATGATACATAGCAAGAGATAGGGAGAAAAGAATGGTTTCATATTCTGTCTCAGCTTATCCTGTTATACATATGCCATATATCAAAAAATTCAGTGTGGGGGAAAGGTGTAAAATCTTAGTCACCATGAAAGCAAAATTTCAAGGAACTTATGTTCAAGTTAGGGAGGCAGAGTGCTTTACAGACTTGCTAATCTGAAAGAATTCTGAAAGCACTGTCACAAGCCATCAAAAATATTTTAATATATTTTGAAGCTCTGGTGATGGCAAAGCTATAATACCTGCTTTTTAGAAAATCTAAAACATTGCTATTGCAAATGACCAGGCCAATTTTCATCACGTTTTTGATTGCAGCAGCAAGCAAGGCTTTCGAACAAATCTTGAAGTAGGAAATTATAAGATGCAATTATCTATTGGGTATATGACAAAAGGGTAGATTAAAATAGAAGAAAATGGGGCATGGTTTTAGCAAAAATCAATAAGATTACATTGATGAAATTTTATGTACTGCTGCTTTCTGGACAGCTCAAGAGTGGCAGGGAGGCATTCATCTCTATTTCCATACAAAATGGTAACACTGCAAATCACTTACCCAAAGTGGAAGATTCCTGGTGATTGTGATAAGGGACTCTGTCATGTTCCTTCACTGCAACCAGAGGACCAGCTTCATTTTGTCCTGCTTCTACATAGTGTTATGACAGATGGACTTGGTCAGGCTGTTGAAATTTATTACATAATTAAGACAAGAGTAGACTTGGGTCTTGACCTTTGTCCTTTGTCCCAGCCATAGCACTTGCAGGACTTGACATTTTCCTTACCAAGTAAAACTTTTGTTAAACTTTTGTCTTTCTGTATTATGGCACTAATTTCAAAATCAGGAGCTCAGCTGACTTCAGGATTTCATTCATCAGGATGAAGGTTTGCATTAATTAGACTTTGACCTGACTGCTTCCACTCTTTCCAGCATGATTTGTGCAAATATAGTGTATATTTAAGTAATCTTATAAGAAACCACTGGGGTATATGCTGAAATTGGCAGTGTTTTCATGTCTCATAGCCAGCACACGTGAAACAAACTGTTTTAAAATACTGCCACTTGCTTCAGTCAAGGAACACTATACATAAAGGATGAGATGGGGTTTTTTTGAAAACTGTAGCATCCTTTCTGGGTTGGCTTTTTACTTCATTAAATTTGTGATCTCTCTCATCTTTATTTTTGGAGGATCCGATTTTCAAATTTTGCCAGATCTCCACTTTTTCCATCAGGGCATTTGTGGAAGAATTTCAGGGTCATTTGTAAGACGTGTTACTTTCACCCTGCATACACTGTGGTGTCCCTCGGGGCAGTGGCAGGATTCCCTTGCAGTACAGCTTATGCCTTTGCTTCCGAAAAGGAGCAGACACACAAGTTCCCTGTCTCTCTTTGCGATGTCTGAAACACTTGAAGCTGTTAGCATTATGTGATGTTCTTTTTTTAGCCGTGCAATGAGTTGCTTGTTCTGGTTGAGTGAGTTGAAATCTCATTGATACACTTATTAAAGCTATCTAACATAACCCAGAACATTTTTAAATTATTAATGATAATTGTGGGGCTAAAATAAGGGGGTAAATTACTTGCTTGAGTTGCACAGGGGTTGATATACTGTGGTTCTTAATGCTAGTGAAGGGTTTATTGGAAAATTTTAACACAAAACAAGGGTACTACAAGAGATGGGACAGTGTAAAAGGAGGGAGATTGAGATGCCAAGAAATTCAGACAGCTTGGCAAAAGTAAATCAGTGTTTACTGTGATAATCAAGTACAGGACTGACAGATGTGGAATTAATAATTGATTTTTGAAATTTTGATTTTGAAATTACATGGAACTGTGTGTAGGCAAACATAGAAAACTGTGGGGATGAGGGACATAGAGTTGATATATGTCTTTTTCTTAATTCTCTTGTTTAGACAGGCTTTCTGCTTTGACATCTGAATTTAAGATGATGTGTGGGTTTAGTTCACACCACCCCTGTGAAGAGAGCCACGAAATCAGAGAAGAAAGGACAATCTTCTTGGGCATTCTCACGCATCCCTAATTTTACTAATGTCCTAAATATTAAAATAGAAGAGATAAATATGGAAAAAGAATAAATTAATACATTATGTATAGTATGATAATGGACAATATAACTATATAAATAAATGAATATATAACCTCTAGGGGTTTTTTCCCTTAGAAATATATGTTTGCATATAATCAATGAAGGCAGAGATCAGCTCTTACACTGATAATAGGAATCAAAGGAAATATCTTTGACAGTGCCATAGCAATTTGTACCATAACCCTAGACCTTGACAAGCTTTATTTTTAAGGTTTATGTTGCCTGGAAATTAGACTTAAGACATGCTTTATTTTTTGTTTATTCAAAATGGAAGGATTTTTTTTTTCTTTTTATTATGAAACCATATTGTGTGTGCAGGCCTGTTGCTTAGTGGGTTTTCCATGTTTTATGTAACCAGGCTGCTAGAAAACTGTCACATGGTTTTAGGAAAGTATCTGTCAATAAAAATTCAATCCCTTTAAAAAAACAAACAAACAAAAACAACAAACCCAAAACAAAACAAAGCAGCTAAAACAACTTCACGGGATGAGAGATCTAGAACAGTTTCCCAGTCTAAATCAGAAGAGGATTAGAAATTCTTCAGTGGAAAAGAACGATAAATGAAGTTTCTAATCTTGGCGTATTGGGCATAATCTTGCAGGTCAGTCTTCAGGCAAAGAAGAAACCAAATGAAATTGCTACTTTTTTTACTACAAATGTATATTTAATGTGCATTTATGCAGGACTAGGTCTTGTTGTTTGAAGTGAAGAAGAGATGGCTAGAATACCACTTCCCAGTTCTGTTTCATTCACCAGGTTCCATGTGCATCTTTGAGAACATTTTCCTTTCTCAGCACTCGTGTTGCACACCATGTCTAGGCTGAGTGGTACAGGTTAGCAGAAACACTGGAAATGTGAAACAAAAGGAAAATGTTGAAGAACTTTAGTACTTTTGATCATTGAGGTTTTAATTTTATATGTGAAATATGAGTGTGCTTGGTATATTTGTTAAGGACATTGAACAGGAAGAAGGTGAAAATGGAGTATGCTTCATTTGCCCCTAGGATATTATTTAGTACGCTTCTTTCCCTGCGTAGTTTAAATTTTTGCAGTATTTCTGTCTCTTGGACATATTTGTCCTCTTCTGGCATTCTGGGAGATGTTTGGTGCTTTGCTAGATGATTGAGGCCTGACATAGCTACCACCTTGCTGGCAGTATATGTAGAAAAGGAGACAGAAAAAAATTGGAAGGAAAGAGTGATTTAGGCTAATGTGTGGCAGCAGATATTTGAAGTACAGCATTTCCTACCTTTTGAATGCAGCTTTTTTTGTTCCTATTTTCTATCTTTTTCTTTTTGTTTAGAAGCTGTTTGTAATTGAAATCCTTTCTAAATTAAAAACTGTAAGAAGACTAATTTTGTAAGACTAATAGAAAACTTTATAAATGGAAATTCACCATTTTGTTCGTCTCTTCTTCCTTTTCCTTTTTTTTTTCTTTACTCTCTCCCCAAAATAGAGCAAGGCCTATGGTACATTTGGCTTCAAAGCTTATGAAATCTCTTTGCTGGGTGAGCATTTCTGATCTCCCTAAAACCGGGGAAAATAAAAAGTAATTAAAAAAAAAAGGGGGTGAACTGGGGAAAAGGAAGGGAAGCAAGCAGATTTCAGCTTTTGAAGATGTAAGCAGTATGTTCGTAAGTCAAATTAAGCCTTGAGGTGAATAAATAGAATGTCCAGTGAAGCTGTTCACTCTGCATTAGGAAGAATTAAAAGGGAAGGTGTATCTCCAGTGTACGTAGGATAAGATGTGCTGATGCAGCTGCTGTGCTAATGGTGAAAGTGTGGTGGAGTGCCCTTTCTGGTAGGAGAGAAAATCACAGAGACCAGCAGAAGGGGGAGCTTTGGAGGAGAGCTCATTGTGCTCATTAGTCTCAACTGGTGCTCACTGACAGCTATGCTCCCAGGCTTTTGCAAATCCAGCATAAGGAGGATAGAAGACATATCTTTAAAGATAAATGTGAGGTTATAACAGCAGATCCTCAGGGAAATATTATTGCAAGCTCTGCTGTAGTGCAGTGCCTCAGTGCATATGTGTGTGTGTGTCTTTTCAGTGTGACTATGACTACTGTAGTTTTCTTCTGATTCTCTCTTCATTTCTCTCCCTTCCCTCAATAATTAAGCAAATTCAAAGCTAACAACATTTTAATGATACTGCTACTTAAGGATTTTCTTGCTTACCATGTAACTCTTTGAAAGGCAGATCAAAGAGGAAAGGATCTATAAGGTGAATTCATTGAGTCAGAATTTATTTTTATTTCTCTGTGAACAGTTCTGAACATGCTTTCAACATTATATAATTCCATCAGAAAAGCATAGATCCATATTTTTAGTGTCTACTTGAAAAGAAAAACGTTGTCCTGGAATACAAGATGATTGTAATAGACCAAATGCATTTCCATCTGTAATAGACAACTGCTGCTGCCATGTCATGACAGACAAGCTGGTTCACACTATCAATACTAAAAGCCAAACACCTTTCCAGGCTAAGGGAAAATCTGTGGCTGTGTCAGGCCAGTAATGAGTGGGATTATTATATGAAATTATATGCATATTATATAACACAGTTAATATTTTACCATATACCATTATTGTATTAAATAGTATTTGTAGAAAGACTTTTGGTGGGGGTGGATTCCTTTCTCCCTCCACCCTTCATTTGAGTTAATGTGGTTGCAGTAAATCTAAAGCAAAAACGGTCATTCAAGAATACAACTACCTGCATTTTTCGTAAAGGGAGACAGTATGAACAGAAACCATACTGGAACTTGTGCATTTTCATTCTGTGGTGAATAGCTTCTATGTCCTACAGAGGGGGCTTTGATGAGCAGTGGTGCTCAAATCTTGATTAGAGGAATGGAATAAAGGGTCTGTATGTCATGGAGGAGTTGACAAGGTCAGTAGTGCTTCATCTTCATGGAAATGGGAGGAAAAGGTAGATGACAGAGATGGAGAACATGGAATTTGGAAGCTTAGCCAGAAGATCCAGGCGGAGTCCTGACAGCAAAAGTATCACAGAAGTATCCACAGAAGGCCATAGTACCTGATGCTTCCAAACTGAATTTCATGTTCTCGTTCTTTTGGTTGATTAATTGTGTAATCCTTTGCAAGTGAAGAAAAAACAGAAGGTTTTTTTGATCCCTTACTTTGATTCAATATGTAATTCTAAGCTTCTAAAAAAATAACTTCTGATTTTATAGTCATCTTACTTGCTAAAGGTTTTTGGCAAGAGCCTCAGAACAGTGATTTGATTTAAGACTGAAGTCTAGCTGCAGTTCTTGTCTAATTCAAAACTTAATATGCCACCCATCCTTCACCAAACTAATTAGGGGAAAGGTAAGAATAGGGTTCAGGAACATCATGACCTGGGATTTCTGGGAAGAAAGGCTCTTTAAAACATAAAAAGTAGAAGTTTAACCTTTTAGGGAAAACAGAGATCTGAGAGACTTTTGATTTTAGTATTTACTATTTTCATGGCAATTAAAGGCACCAAGAGAAATTCCTTACCATTGCATTTAACCCTGTAGCAGAAATCAGCTGATCATTTAATAATTATGAAATTATTAATAATTATTATTCCAGGTTATTTGCAAATGTCTTCACCTATTGAAGTTATGAATTTGAGTTGGTTAATGGTTTTTGGGGCCAAAGGCTGTTGTTGCTGCATTTTATTTATAAACCAAAAACATTAAGTTCTAGTTTAAAATCTTCCAGTTGACTGGAATCTAGCCAATGCATTAAATTTAGCTATGATTTTGTTTTTGCTGTTTAGCATATGGATGCCGAGATTAACATTGTGCAGTTAATTTCACGCATATAGACACAAAGTAATTTCAGTTTGAATTAATTTCAAGGGTGTATAGTGCCAATAGATAGGGTACTGGCAAAATATTTCTGGTTCACAACAGAAGTAGATAAAGGCCTGTGAAGTCCAGTGCTAAAGATGTATTTTGCTAAAACTAAAAAAAAACCAGATAACCTCCATTGTGCCCTGAATCAAAATCATAAACCTGATTCCTGCTGCTTCTCACCAGTGCAGGTATAGGTGGGGTCCAAGGGCAGATTAAGCACCCATATCCCTGGCCCACAGAGGATTTGGAGCTGAAATGCTCCTGCTATACTGACAACTATCTTCTCACCTCAAATTAGGTGAAAGAGAAATAGCAGATATCCTTAACACGGAAGGAACTAATTCTTAGTAAGTGCTGGCTTTCAAATATTGTTTTCCCACGTGCAAAACTTCAGCCCTGTTTGGAACTACAGTGACACAGCGACCCCAGCCACCAGGCACTGCAGCACAGGGGGCTGTTACCTTGAGGAAATGAGAGACATCCTAAAGTATCAACCTACTTTCTTTAGGTAGGGTTTACCTTCCCATTCCCCTATAAGGAAAACATGTACTGTCATCTTTATAACTTTGGCTGGTTTTTGTCTTTGATGTGAGATGGGTGGTTCTTGCCACTTTGTATTGACCATTCAATTTGATTATAAGCCATAGCTAGTTAGGTTCAAATCTTCCGTGGCTGAACACTATGTTCTGTATATATTGCCCATTAAGTGATTTGAATTTATAATCCATTTATTATTGATACAGAGTTTTGGTGTGGGTTTTTTTTCTTTTTTTGTTTGCTTTGGTTTGGTTTCTGGTTTTGGGGTTTTTTGGTAGGTTTGTTTTTTTCACAGCTTCTCACAGTGAAACTATTTCTCTGTGCTTTAAAACTGAACTTTCTCAGCTTCTGTTTGGTAAAATGTGTTCACTGAACTGACAAAATGTATTTTTAAATACATTTTAAATTTCTGTGTAAATTTCTGTAATTTAAATTTCTGTGTCTGTCCTCAGATCTCCACAGCAGTTCTAAGGAACACACAAGCTGCATTAGAGCACAGCTTTATAGGAATATTGCTACTTTTGTGTTGAGAACCTTGAGTTTTTGACTCAACATATAGTTGATGCAAAGAACCTGTGCTTAATAGCACTAAAGTCAGTTTAAACCAAATGATTAACTCTTTTAGGGTAAAAAGAACTAGCTAATATAATGAAATAATTTTTGCTACCCTATTTATTCTAAGACTACTTCAGGTTCAGATGGACAAATGACATAATTTCTCTTACTCTGCATTACTTAAGTACATTAATGACTTTTTTTACATGCATACTTATTTTATATTGTGTGAATTCTAAAGTATTTTTAGACAATAGTTAATAACTGCTATACAAATTTAACTGCAACTGAATAGGGTTCTGAACAAGTTATTTGAACTTGAGCAAGACTGTTAAGGGCTATAAAATTGGCAAATGAATGGGAGGATTAAGTCAGAAAAAGTGCCTTATTTCCTGTTTTGTAAATTACGGATATTGTTCCTGCTAATTAGGTTAAAGCAAAAGGGAGCGGCTGTTCTGGTTCCGAATGTGCAGAAGATTCTCTAAACATGAAACATCCAGACAAAAAAAAAAAATCTTTTTTTAAAAAAAAATTATCAAGTCTGACATTCAGATGTCATGTATAATATTTGAATATTTAATATACCATGAAGAAATGTGTAGTTTTCTTACATAACCCTATTTTGTGTGTGTGTGCGCTAAGTGATCTTTTGGTGTACTTTTTCGTTATTATTTTTTCTTCTGTGCATTTTAGATAAGTGTAAAGCATTGACTTCTCCATCCATCTTCCTACTTATGGCCTCTCTTTTATCTAGAC
This sequence comes from Sclerurus mexicanus, assembly GCA_013396755.1. Classification (NCBI taxonomy): domain Eukaryota; kingdom Metazoa; phylum Chordata; class Aves; order Passeriformes; family Furnariidae; genus Sclerurus; species Sclerurus mexicanus. The sequence goes on from VWZF01003842.1 coordinate 2,749,396, forward strand.
CATTTTATATGTCATTGGACTTTATTCAGTGATACAAGGTCATACTATGGTAATATGATGTCCCTTGCCCCAGAAATGCCAGCAGAAAAGTGCTAGTGTGATGTCAGTGTTATACCCTAATTTTTTTCTAAAATTGCTTACATAGCCTAACCTCAGTAGTTACAGCTAGAATCCATTTACTGCAGTAAGAGGCCAGTAGCTAGGGTTTTTTTATCTTTATCACTGCTAAGCTTTGACAACTGCAACCCCAAACAAAAACTTACTAAAATCACTTAAACATCTATTGGCAGATAACTCCCTATTTGTGCTTTGCTTCCATGGTTTCATACTGTTGCCTTTCTTTATGCTACAACTGTGGGTAAATTGTTGTTAAAAATTACAGTGCTTATCTCTCATTAAGAATGGCCATCTTCAATTAACAAATTACTTTGCAGATTTAACAACTGAACTGTGATAGAGGGATATGTTGAATAAGCAATTTTGTTAGCATCACTTTATAGGAGGTGTAACTAAGCAACAGAGGTAAACTAATTGACAAATGTGACCAAATTTGTCTCTTACAAGTTTATCTCCTAGCTTGTCCCCTTGAATGTGCTTTGTTTTGTCTAATAAAAGGCTAGGAAGCTTGGACTAATAATCAGATAAATATCGGATCTTTAGATGTAGAGAGGAAAATCTTAGAAATAACTTCCAACTTTTCAATGTATTGTTTATTTTAGGCTGTATTGCCACATGAAGTTAAAACAATACAGAAACTTTGGGCTAAATGTCACTTACTTAAATATCCTTTTAAAATTGCATCCAGATGTTTAAAAGAAAAAAACTTTTTAGTATGTTCAGAAAGCCTGCAAAATTTTACAGGTTTGAATAAAATCAATATTCAATCAGAAATCTCTCACTGCTGTGTGAAAACCAGTAAAACTGTCATTAACAACAGTGTTTTTAGTATTATTCCTACTCTAAGTTATACTGCATTAAGAAAGCATTTTAGTATATTTTTTCTGGAAAATACCTTTGGCTTGGAGTGAGTGGGTGGAAAAAGCAGACCACAGAAACTTATTTAGATACATATTTTATTCACAGCTAGTTCATACTCAAACATAAAGTTAACTTTATTACTCCATCTGTCTTTTCCCTTCCAGTAGATCTATGTCATCTATCAATATCATGTAAATCTGAACTTTATCTTTTGATATTTTACAGCGTAATCAGGCAATTTAATATTCTTACAATGTAGATTTTAATAACATTTTCTCCTGAAATATTTTTTATAACATACACTCTCCTCTCATGTTCTGATTGGATAACAAAGAAAACCCTTTGATCATGAAATCTGGCCCTATAAGAGGAATGAGTAGAATAAGTATCTTCTCAGACTCAAGTTTTACTTCTCTGAATTGCTGCTTGTGACACTGCATTTTAATTTGGAGAACTCTGTTACTTTGGAGCTGTATTTAATACAGTTTTATACAGAATGGTTATCAGAGCGGTTTTCTGTTCTTTTACTGAGAGTTTCTCCAAAGAAACAGTTTCTTAGAGACCAAGAACTCCAGCATAGGAGTCCAGAAAGGACTCGTTTCAGGAGCTGAGAGACTTAATTCTGTAATAACTTTGTGTGATGCCCTCAGAAGCAGTTGCTTCATTTCTTGTTAATATTTAGGTTTTCCCTTCAGGACAATTGTATAATATAAATAAATAGGAAATTGATGCTATGATAACATCTCATGGTTTTTGTTCCTACTCCACCGTGCAGCCAACACAGTGTATATTTTCTTGAATATCCTAATAATTCAGGCTCCAGGTCAGTTACAGCTATTATGTAGAAGTATTTGATATTAAAGACTCTACTATCAGATACTTTTCTCAAGAATTATTTTTTTTACTTTAATATTTTTACTTCTAATAGTTGAGATTTTTCAGTATATGTTGTAATGCCAAAATTTTTATGTCCTTTAGATAGCTACAAATTCTTATAGATCTGTGTCATCACCTTGACAGGACGAACTCTGCTGGAAAAGCTCTTCAGCCAGCAGGAAAATGCACCACAAGAAGAAGCAGAAAAACTGTGTTCTCGCATTATTGCACTGGGTCTTTTGCTTCCATTCACTGACTGCTTCAGAGAGCCATGTAATCAGAGTGCCCAGCAAAGCACGCCCACATTTGATGTAAGTACTGGCAAAGTTATTTTTTGTCTGTTTTGCCAAGTAGGACAGGATTTACTAATGGTTTATCACTTCTGAGAGAATCCTGTTAGTCCTTTTAATGAAAATTGCCTGTAGGAGAGTGGCCAGCTATTTTTCTGAGCTCAGGTATGTACACATTTGTATCCAAGTAAACATAAGAAGGTTCTTCCATAACTTGATTTCTTAACTTTTTAATTCATATCTTAGTCTGTTATACTGTTCTTCATCAGCAGTTTTCATTGTCGTCTTTGAATGAAAGCAGTCTTGTAAGACTACCAAGATTTCAATCCAACAGCTGCTTCACCAAAAATCTAAATCAAACGGAAAAAAGAAAACAGCATGTCACAAAATTCTACAGAATCCAAACAGGATGTCTATGCTAGATAATTTTATTCCCACCCTGAAAATGCTTTTGCTAGAAAGTAGTGCAGACATTAGTGCAAATTTGCTGGTATTTCCAGCTACAGTGTTATCTGTGCCTTTGAGCTATCTGGCCAGGATGCTGTTATTGGTGGTGTTTGCATACTGTCACAAACTTGTGGTGCAGACATAACCTGACATAATTTTCCTCCCTCTTAGATAATTAATTCAATATAAGGATGTCTTTCTGTTGCTTGATAGTGTACAACCCATGACACTTTGTACTGGGTTATGTGACTGAAGATAATCAGGGATTTTCTCTTCATTAATTGTCTTCAAAATAGCTTGCAAATATTAACTTAGAAGTTACAGGTATCGTTAATTCTATTCTACACATTAAGCTGAAGCTTGGTTAGGAATAGTCAGAAAATGATTGCCATAGATGTGAGAGAACAGGAGTCTTCTCAAATCTTTAAATCTTTCTTGTCTTTCCTGAAGAATAGTTTAACTCACTTGGTGAAGGCAAAATAGGTAGAATAATTTTTTTCCAATGAATTTTTATACAAGCTTTCCTAGATAACCTAGCTTATCTACAAAATTATTCTGTGGTCCTTCTAAAAATATTATTGTTAGTATTATTTATTTGTTGTCTTGGTTGTTTTTTTTTTCCTTTTTAGGAAGCAACATTTAAAATGTTTTTAACTGGTTTTTGAAACCAATTGAAAAATGCAGTATAACTATATAACTGAGGTTACTCAGGCAACTTAAAATCATGCAGCATTCGAAAATGCTTATGGTTAAATATGCTCAATATGGTTACTGGAAAAGGCAAATTTCTTATTTTTCAGGTTATTTAAGAGAGTCTGATAATGCTTTCAGTTCTTCTGCTTTTACCATATATTCAGTTAATCTCCTTCAGAGTATTGAATTCTTAAAAAAGTTTTTCCTCACTAATAAACAGATTTTTTTATCAAATTCGAAGTTTGCAAAGAAGAGGAAAAGGCTCATTTGTTAACTGGTATACCATTCTTTGCCTGAGTAACAAGTATTTTAGTTATCTTTCAATTAATGTATTTAGCAGGATGGACATAGTAGTAGCTTAGTGCCATGTGAACTGTGTCTCAAAGTCAGCAATGTAAGCTGTTGCTGTCCTAGCAGTGCTCTTAATTTGACTTTGGCTATGAGTAAACCACAAATGTCACAGCCTCTGTGACTATTTTTCTACCTAAACCCCCTAAATAGACACACTCCTGTAACACAATCTCAGAAGAGGAGTAAAGCCCAGGGTTTGTAACTAGTAGTGCGTCCTACTTCAGAGGAGCATACATCTGTCTCGAGCAGTAACATCTCAATAGCTGAAATCCACGTGGTGCAAAGGTGAGAGCTGTTCTAAGGAGGTTTGGAATATGTTTCTGCTTCAGCCTGGGTGATTGCAGCGCACCTATCTGTTTATTCACTGTATGTTCTACTAGGTGAAAATGTTTAGAACTTACAGTATAAACTCTAATGGCTGAAAACTTCAAAAGTATACTTCTCCTAGCTGATTTTGTTTCTTATATTAATTAAAATATGTTACAGAAAATGAATCCTGGTTGTTATGTAAGGAAATGAAACAATTAGTAATTAGTGGGAGAAAAATATGGCGATGCTTTATATTAGTTAAAAAAAGGACATGCAAGATCTGTGAGTCATGTCCCCTCTTGCATCTCTCTCCATGTCTGTACTTTGGGGTTTTTTTCATATTTAAGTTTTCAGTTTCTGTTTCTTTGTTTAACTCCTTGGAGAAAGATTTTAATTTTGATCTAACCCTTTCTTTCAAAGACAGAGGAATCAGATTATTCTTAAGTAATACCTGAGTTTCACCAGTCTAGAATTAAGAGATATACTTTTTTGACCTTATTCCAGAATTGGGAGCACAGCCGGTCCCATATTCTTCTTTCATCTCTGAGTTGGATTGCCTCCAGTTTGACTGATATTTCATATAGCTGAAACTGCCAGCAACAAAGCTTCTGTAACCCTGTCCTGGTCCCTGCTGGGTTTGTCTGCCACCTTGTCCTTCCTCCCTTCTCCATCCAGCTATTGTAATTGACAGTTCCTTCATGTAACTTATTTGGCTGTTTTGATCTTCATCTTAGTCTGGTGCTTATGAAGTCTCTTAGGTCATTCCTCTAAAATATTTTTACTTTGAATTGCCAACCTTTTTTCCCTGAAATCCTTCCTTGAATCCTTTCTTTTCCACTTTTGTGACTGATCCTATGTATTTCTAAGCTTTAACTTATTATTTTTTATGTAGAATAAAATCCGTGATTACCCTCTTACATAAGTGCAGTCCCACAGACTTTGTTTTTTGAAGATATTAGGTTACAGTTTATGAAAGTAATTCAGTAAGTTTTGTTCACTCTGTAATCTATTTTTCACAGCTTGAGATGAATAGAAAGAGATTATTTAGTAGTCTTATTCTCTCACTCTGATCTCCTTTTTCTGGATGTCCTCCAGTGAATTTAATTTAACACGGTTAATGCTGTACTCTCTGCTGTCTTGAAATGTTTACAATTGCACATTCTGATTATATTCTTATCTTCTTTATTGCTTGTGCCTGGTAGTCACCTCTACTTCTCCCTGTCTTAGAAATGTGTATCCAAATCTTTTCTCTGTAACATATAAGAGATCTGTTTGTTTGGGTTTTTTTGATTTCTCCCAAGATATTCTAGGCTTCAGTGTGGGCCATTAAATAATGGTAGATGCCCTCTTTTAAATTTCTTATTGGATCCCCACTCTCTGACTGCAATTAAGCAGTGCATTAAAAGTAAAGACAACTTCTACAGCTCTTAGTTTCTCAGGGCAGTATTATAATGGCTCCTGGAAGCCAGTTTAAATTTAATCCCTAGCACTTTTGTTTCTGGTGTAGCTATGCTTTGTGGATGTGATGCTTATTCCTTTTTAGTATATGGCAAACACGAAGAATCAACAAATGCCAAATGAAAGCAGAAATCTTCAGGGAACTAGCAGCTGTCATCACATTTATGCCAAGGACAGTGTCCAGTTTCCACAGGTTATAAATTACTCAGGTTTTTGGAGAGCTCTTAATGGTGAATGGAGATGACATATTCATGAAATATCCCTGGCCTTTTTGTCAAATTTCAGGTTAGACCTCAAAGGACAGAAACTTTAGAACTGTTTTAAGAACTTATGAGAAAACTTGCATGTTCAATCTTGACCTGTTTTATCAATTATTTCTTTTGAACAGTTGGTGGCAGGTGCTCAGAATAAAAGATTAGTCTGAAAAGTAAAAGTTAAAGCTTTAAAAGTAACAGGAATAGATGGAATTGGGGTCTTTAAGATGTCTGCTGTTGAGAAGCAGTGGAAGCTTTTGCTATAGCTCTTCCTACCCACTCTTGTAATGTAAAGAATATCTTAAAGAGTACATAAGTGTTCAGTGACAGGTTCCCTGTCTAGAAATACATCGCCTTTATTGCTAGTTTCCTGTTTCATGGAGATGCTGCTCATTATTGCCTCATGTATGTCAGGACTTCTTACTCATAAGGCTATCTTTAGTCTCTCATTCTTCTGGTAGTATTTTATGAAAGAAAAACAGGTTTTAAATAAAAATAAATTTTAAAAAGTCAAGCAAGTAAATGGGTTATTTATAGAAAGATAGACTAGCAAAAGCCTACACAGATGTTCTCTGAAAAAAATGTTTGCCTTTGCTAGTTTAAATAGCTAGTCCCTGCTTGACTGTTATCTTTTCCCCATTTTAGCAGTTGTGAGTTATCCTCTGACTGTAAGAAATATGTAAGAAATTAATGCTTTGTGAAAAACTCCTTTAGTCCCAAATCCTAGAGTCATAGAATCTTTAAGGTTGGTGAAGACCTCTAAGATAATGGAGTCCAACCATTAACCCAATACCACTGTGTTCACCAATAAACCATATCCCTAAGTGCCACAGCCACACTCCTTTTGAATGCTTTCATGGATGGTGATTCCACCACTTCCCTGGGCAGCTTGTTCCCATGCTTGACCACCCAGTGAAGCAATTTTTCCTAATACCCAATCTAAACCTCCCTTGTTTCAGCTTGAGGCCATTTGCTCTTCTCTTGTCACTTCTTAGCTGTGAGAACTACCTACCTTGCTATGTGTAGTGCAGCTGTAGTCTTAAGCTTTTAAGTATTTCATTATACTTAATGGTACATTATAAAGTTACATTATATTATCCTGTCATGGTAAAATATGGGCTAAATGGGGCATCTTTGGCAAGAATGTAACCACAGGGAAGTTTTTGCAGCCACCTGTTTGAGGATAACATTTTGTACCAAGTGAAGAACTCATCTTCTGCTTCTGTCAATAATCACAGAAGCTGTAAGATGGCTATCTGCAGAGATATACATTTGCATTAGAATTCAAACTGTTTATACACCAATGCAATAAGCTGATATTTTTCCTGTCAATGCAAGGCAACTTTCTTTAGCATCTCTGTGTTATTAAGAAGTATTGACAGTACCTGGTTGCATTTTATCCAGTAGCTGCAATTACTACACATGGTGGATGTGTAGTTCCTAATTATGACTTCCCATTTCAGATTTTCCAGTTCACACTGTGCAGTCTTAACTTATAGGCAGGTTTTTTCTTTCATAGCAAATTTCTACTCTTTTTCTGACAACTTTATGAGCTGTTTCTTAGCACTATATACTTAAAGTCTCAGTGAAAAATTATTTTGTGATGGGGACTTTCTGTTATCGTTTTGTAAGTGCTTTTGAAAGAAAAACTGAACATACCTGTGTCTCCATACTGTATTCCTTGTTTCAGGAACTTAGTTTCTTGCACACTACTACTACTTCCAATAATTACTTCTTTTTCAAGTGACATTAGGCAGCACTATCTTCTTCCATATGTGTCTGAAATGCACACTAAACTTTCATTTTTTCTTTCATTTCTAGTTTCATTTTGACTGGGCTAGCTCTCTACATATATTTTTTTCCAGTGCTTTTATTTAATGCTCTTTCTGCATTGAATATGGCTGTCAATTCCTTCTCAATTTATCAGCTGCTTCAGCCTATTCTCTAATGAAAGAGCTAAATGGACGTTTTCTGGATGCCATCGTTCTTTACTGTGTTATGATGTGATTTTATATATAGTCACATTTGGCAGTTTGGGATAGGCACTTCCCCTTCTGAGATCTGTAGTTATGATGCCTGACTAGGCTGTCATCTGTTTCTGAAATAACGTTTCCCCCAAGGAAGCAGGGAGACAGACAGCATGAATGGGAAATGCTACAAAAAATGGCTGTTTTCCTATTATCTCCTGGCCGCCTGTGGTGATGCAAATGCTTTTTAAGGAAACAAAGACACTGCTTTCTTTCTGCTGAGTAGTAGCAGATGGTTGGACTTTGCAGGTCAGAAGGAAGAAAAATTAACGGCATGAAGACACTAGTTAATTTTATTTGCACTGTTCATGCCAGTCTGAAAATTAGTAGGTAAACAGATTGCAGACTGACTTCTTTCTCAGAAGAGAACCAAAATAACAGTGATCAGTATCCAAAGAACTTTCCCAAGAACTGGTATCAGCTAGGAGAACTTCAATTCCAAACTGCAGCCCAGAGTTTGCAACAATGGAGCATTTCTTCAAACGCACTTTCAATGCTTGGGCATAAAATGAGTAAGACTGAATGTAGTATCATTTTATGAAATTTGTCAAAGCAATTCGAGGTCAACAGCAAATAAAACTTTAAAAGTTAGCAAGTTAAAATTGTGGACTAGAACAGAAAAAACAGATAATTAATCTGCTATTCTGTTCTCTGTTTGTAATGTAGGATACCATGGCAGTTCATTTTTGCCTACATCAAAGCCCCCATGTCTCCTCTTTCATTGTCCAATGACAATTTGTGACACTTTGTTTTTTGTGGTGAGCAACTCTGAATATTCCTGAGTGTAGTAAAATAGAAACAATTGGTTATTACTTGGCTGAAGTATTGATCTTATGCTGTTTCCCTGCCTTTTTTGTCCTTTTTCTTCCCAATTGTAATTGCATATTAATTTTATAACTGTTAGCTTAGGCCTTGCAGTCTTCTACTCCTTGTCTTTTTTTCTTTCGCTTTTTTTTTATCCACTTACTTGTGATGATGCTACTATATAAACTTTGAACTGAGATGCTTTATATGTAGGATGTTACTAGGTTTTGATGCTTCTTTTTGCAGAGGACATTGCTTACCTGCTTGTTATTCTGAAGAACTGCTGCAAGAGGCATATACTGTATGTTACATTTACACCATCTGTTTAACATTTTGAGAATCATTGTGCATAAGGTTACCGTTGCCTCAATAGGTCTTTATATTTTATGACTTTCTGTACATTAATTCACTTTCTTAGGAATTTCAGTTGTAAAACAATGGTTTTTTCCTAGCTTGGAATTGAGAATACAGTGAGAGTTGTATTTGTGTATATTGCATGTCTCTCTTTTCAAGAGAAAGTTTTTTACAGTAGTAATAATCACATTGTGAAGCTGAATAGAGGTGAAAGGAATTTTCTAAGCTTTACTTGGGCAATTCAAATTTGTCAGAATTCAAGCTTATTGTAGAACTGTGTCAGTGTAAGTGTAAACAACTCCTGATGGAGAAACTTCTTGTCTCTGCTTACGTTTCTGGAGAGTTAATGAGAAAGGACAAACTGTCAGGTTATCCAAGTAACAGCTGATAATGTAGTGGCCTTGGGATATGGCCTTCCAAGTGGGAGCTCAAACTGGATGTCTCAGGAGGCTACATCTTGATGTTCTTCCATTTTATAGAAAGCTAACCACCACTCTTCCTTTCAAGAAAAGTTTGTTGTGAGCTCATCAGCTCAACCTATTTAGCTATATAAAAGGCAGGAATTATTGGGGAATAGGAGGACCAAAACAATAACTCTGGAACAGAATGAGAATAGATGTGGAAATCTGAAATTTAGTTTCCCTATTTCCTTCCCCGTGAGAACCCTAACTGCAGGGCTATTGGCTCTATTTGCCTCTCATATTTCTGAGATATGGTGTTGAATCCTGAACAAAGTTTGATGGTATCAAAGAAGATTTTTCTTTTTGGTTGAGGAAGTTTCATGGGAAATAAATGTTTCATGATTTTTGATACTTGATGTGCTTTAAAATTAATTGTTGAGACACATTGGTTGTCTGAAAAAAAAAAAAACCAAACCAAAAACAAAGCAATGACTCAAAATGCTTATGTATCAAAATTAGTTCAGGAGGAGAAAGTGCTACTTCAGCAATACATTACAGTATTATGAAGGACTTGCTGTTTTTCAACCTTGCAAGGCATCTGTGCTCACTAATACAGCCAAAGGTAATACAAGTTGAGAGCCATGTTTAATCACTGTTCTGGTTCTGCCTGTAGCAAGGCAGAGCTTCATTACTGAACTGCTCCTCAAAAAGTAAACCACTTTCCCCATTCTTGATAGTATTGATTACTTTATTTTAAAAGCTGCTTAAAATAAAGCAGTCTCCTGCTGATAAGAGCATTTTGAGGTAGTCTGGCTCTAGTTTCTCAAACTAAAATCTTGCCTCTCCAATTAACTATTTGTGTGCAGTGGGGAACATGTCATTGTCTTTCTTTCACTTTAGAGACTTTATACTTGGTATACTAAAATGATTAAACTTCCCAAATAGAAAAAAAATAAACTCCATTGATGCACTTGAAACAGACTAAATGACAAACAGTTATGCACAATTTCTGTACAAGATCTCTAGAGCTCTTAGCTTGCCTGGACCCTCTTTATCCCAATTACCATAAAATGTAATTCCTCTATGAGTTCTTCTAGCTCCATCTTAAATGCAGTTTAATTCCTCTACCCATTCCTCCACCTCTTCCTATTGAAAGAATATCATCCAGACTGATTTGATGAGTAGGAACCTTCCTGTAAGTCCCACTCTGTGTTTACTTATGGTCCATTTATACCTGTCTATGAACATGCCAACCCTTCTGTCCTCCCTTTTTCAGGATCACTTTGATTGTTTGGGGTTCTAGTGAAAAATCTTTCAAGTTTACTCTTTGAAAATAAATTTCCTACAAGGTAGAGCCCAATTGCATCAAGGCTTAATACAGGAGCCATTAGAAAGCTAGTACCAATGCACACTTATGTAAGAAAGTTCAGATGTACTGCTAATGTACTTGCCCAGTCTGCTGTTGTGCTGAGCTGAAGAGCAAAGGTGACTCCTGATAGCAGTGTGGTCCTGTACTACCTCACCTTTCCTGCCTGCCTGAGCTTTTGGTTGTTTTTTTGTCTTGTTGACAAGTATTGTCGAGACACTTCTAGTAAGGTTTCCACACGCACCCCCCGCCCCAATTCTCACATTATAAATTCATGATTTTGCAGCCTTTTTGGACAAATGTGTGCACCTATTGCTATTTCAACTCCATCTCTTGTATCTCTTTGAAGCATTTCTCGCAATGGCTGTCTTTGTTTTTTGAACTGCAAGCAGGTAAACAGCTGATAAACAAGTGAAGCAACCAAACAGAAGACTGTATTACCTGTATATCTCCATGAACAATGAAGCATACATGCAAGGTTACATGTTATATTCCTACAGTGAGGGATATACTAATCTGTTACTCAGTCTGTGGCCCAGGGAACAAACCTGGTCTGTCTGTGTGAAAAATGTGTGACCCCTTTTCTGAAAGCTCCAAGCCCACCAGAATGACTTCTGATGGCTGCTGGACGTCTAGATCATGGCCCTATTTCTGGGTTCGGTAGCCTGTTTCTATTTGCTAAAAGGCCTTTTCTTTGAGTAGCTTACAGCATTGGTTTCCATCTTAAAAGATTAGCTGGAAAGCATCCTCAGCTCAAGCAGTGAAGAAACATATTTAATATTTAATCTGTTATGTACTTAAATTGTAACACTGTGGTACCAGAGAATGAAAAGTTGTTACAGAAAGCCATTCTTTGTGCATACTGAGAGCTGTCTGGGAAGAAAGTGAGTTAAACTACAGCCTTGGCTCTCTGTGATTCTAAATGCTAGCATCTATAAGTGGTAAAATGTATATTGATTAGGTACCATCAGATCCTGCAGGCAGTTTGCCTTGCCCATGTGCAGATGCTCTGCACTTTTAAGAACCAGTGGAAAGTGCTGTGTAAGGATGTGTGGAAAAAAGAACTCTTCTTCACATCGTGTTTAGTGCACTGGACTCAGACAGCTTTAAGCTTTCAGTGTCTACCCTGAAGTGAGTCTGAATAAATAAGACTCATTCATTACAAGAATACATATGTATTTTTTCCCCTCAAAAGAGATGCTTTAAACACTAAATAGTGGAGTCTGTTCAAGATGAAGTGGAAATTCCAGATGTATACAAAGCTTGATCACGGTAAGGCTATTCACTGACTATATGTACAATGATAATTAGTAAAAATTGCCTCTGAAATGAAAAGATTAAAGGAGAAAAAGTTGAATGTGGAAATCTAGCATCATGGATGATTGTGTTACAATTATTGATGGCAAAAGCAAATATGTGTTTTTAAATTTGGATTATTTTGTTTCTTTTGCTTAAATAGTACTTTAACATCATAGAATTGGCTGCATATGACTTTCTTCAAACTGTTCTAATAATCATGCATTTATGGCATTATCATATTTGGTAAAGGAGAAATGAAATGGGTTAGTGGATAGCTAAAGACAAAACAAAGAGGATTAGGTTTTGGATCATAGCTTCAGTTCATAGGAATTAGTATTCATCTCTTTTGAAGGGCGTGAAAGTAGGGATAGGGTTAATCTTTACCCTTTTAAAGTGTAAATTACAGACTATCAGCTTGAAGTCCAGAGCTTCGGACTACCTTTCTGTCCTGAGGGTTTTTCATATTTTAAATTATGCTTATAACCTTGCAAGGAATCTGAAAGTAGTTGTTGTTAAATACCTTGTTTATATCTTGAAAAAGTACACGTTTTCCTTGTAGTGCAAGTCCCTCTGAGGAATTTTTGCAAGTCCACATTTACATTTGTAAATTTCTATTACATAATAAGTCTATTTCATTGTCTTTCTCTATGTTGAATAGTGAATGAAAAAAGAACCCTCCCAAATGCAATGCAAACAAAAAATATTCTTATATATTCACAAACAAAGCTCCCATATGGGATTGAGTCAGTTATGGAGTTGTATGATATCTTAATCTATTAACTGTTCATAGTTTAAATGCTGTAAATTATATCAACGTAGATACTCCATGTTTTATTATCTTCATAATGTATTCCATCTGTACAATAATTCTGAGCAATTTTTTAAATACATTGTAATTCCTGTAGACTACTCATACTTCACAATTCTGCTGTTAAAATTAAATATTTCAATCCTGACATGTTGAAATGTCATGTCCAAGAACTGTTTAACTGTTTGTCTTCCTCATGCCTGCTATGTCCTTATTATCTACACTCTATTGTCTTTTGTTAACCAGTTAACTCTCTGCAGCATGTGTTCTTCCCTCTGTTCCTTGGACTGCATAAGGTAGTAGAGTCAGCAAGAAAATATTTGTTCTGGTTTGCCTCAATGGCTTTTTTGAATCTTATTTGCCTCTGTGTTCTTGAGGTTTAGATGGTTTAGAAATATGACAAATAGCAAAATCCAACACTTTTTCCTTTTCTTTGTGTAGTATGTACAAGTATGGTTCTCCCTCTCCTTTTCACTCAAACAGTACTAGAAATTGAGCAGAAACTCAGAAGTACATATCCTCTAAAAAGCTGGAATTAGATAAAGGGAAAGAACTGAGTTGCTCAAAAGACTGTATGAATCAAGCTTTTTTAGGTATTCAAATGCAGTAGAATCCTAATGGAAAGGACAGGCTTTTCAAGGAACATAGAGTTCAGGGCTATGCAAGGAAACTAATCTTATTTTCATTAACCTTTTTATCCATTTATTTTTATTGAAGGTCTATGTACGTGTCTGGATTTTTATAATATTTTTCATACTGAGAAGGTCTAATGAGCTTCCCTTGACCCTGACTGGGGCACCCTCTATATACCAAAACTTTTTACTTTATAACCAGCGTTTGTCTGTTCCAAGTAAGTTGCTCTGAACAGAACATTAACATTCTTATCATAACTTATTTTTAGGTAAGTAAAAACTTAGTCACAAAGAACGGTGATTATCCCAAGTCATTTCCTTCTTCACCCCGCACATCTCTTCAAAGTTTAGTGTCTCTCAAAAAAGAAAACCCAACGTATAAATGAAATATATAGCATGGAAAATAAATATTAACCATGTTTTACTCAGGCAATAGCATGAATGAAGTCTGATGAACATCATCTCTGTAAGAAGGTATTACTGTTACATGACTGTATTTTCATTCTGTGACTGGATTTTATTTTTCCAGTTTTATATTACAATGTTTGCATCTTTCCAGATCACTTACTAGGATACATGCAGTTGCTGTGAATGGTCTTTATAGAATTTACTGTATTCTAAAGGTTTAAACACAAGGTGTGTATGTCGATGCATACTGGCAGTCATAAGAATAACTACTTGAATCGTGGTCATCTAAAATCTTTCTGTTAGCTTAAAGCATAAGTTTGCCCTAGTTTTTATCAGACAGTCTCTGCATGTCCTACTTTTAATCACAGAATCAAACTCAAAGCTATTGAGTAAAAAGGATATAATCTGATTTGAGCCCAGAGGACTAAGAATACTTTTAGCTGTTGTTTTGTTGGAGTTTTTTTTTCACTTTACTCCTTTTTACTCACCTTTCTAAAAATATGAAAATGCCAATGACAAAAATAGGTCTGGAAAGAGAATGTATTCCAGTTTAATTTATGCTGAACTAATCCTGCTTGTTTTCCTTACTTGTCCATTTCGTGTAATAAGTTTATGTAGAGTGTGGACTGAAATATTTTTCTCTAACCTGTAAAGCTAACCATACATAACCAAATGCAGTCATGATGGAAGGAATGTGTTATCTCTATAAGAAAAGAAAGGGAAAAGAGTTCTTTATGCTCAAAAGAGTGCTGAGCTGTATCCTAGCATGTTGTTGTGCTGTAGACAACTAAAAGCTTACTTTTCATTTGTTAATAGAAATAATTCTTTTAATGTAGATTTATTTTAAGCCTTTATCTAGAGATGAAGAGCATAAAACCAAGTCTGCCTTGATATAGGGGTGGATATTGAGTTATTTGTACTGGAAACAAGAGCTTAGATATTTTGAGCTTGTCTTTCTGTATGAACTTCTCAACTTTTTTTTTTTTTTT
>VWZF01003842.1:2764162-2821300 GCA_013396755.1 Sclerurus mexicanus
TTTTTTTTAAATAATCACAGCAAGACCAGCTTTATACTTGGGCTGCAGTTCGCCAACCCACACATTCAACAGATTACATTGAAGGAAGTTTTCCAAGGAGAATTCCATCTGCGTGGCCCCCACCCAAACCTCCAGATGAAGAACAAAGACTCAAAATTTCAGAAGAAGGTATAGTTCAGACAAGATAAATGTATAACATAGATGTTTTTTCAGAATCCAAGATATGAACATATAATCTTACCTACTAACAAATACCTTGCTTTGAAGATCTTGGATTAGCATCAGAAATAGTGTTAGCTAGTATGAAACTAATAAAAAATATTCAGCAAAAATCTATTTTTTGTTAACGAGCAAGATGTGCATCTGGCATCTGTTGACTTAGTGAAGTTTACCAGGTGTTGTGACCTTTGTTCTTTTGCAGTTTACATACCTTCAGATTCATGAAATAGGGTTTCTTTTCTCTTCTTAAAAATACGGATAACTTCAGAAGCCCACTGGTGGTATATTGGAAGTTATTAGAGTGGTGTAAGGTATTCCTTCATAGATTCAGCAGTCCCATGCTGACAGAGGGGTAGAGAAAGTGTAGATGAAAAAATAATTGAGGTCTTGTTCACAAAGTCAGTTTATCTTAAAATTTGTGAGGTTATGCTGCCAGTCAAATTTCTGCAATGTTCTTCATGCTCATTAAGAGCTTCATTTAAGCTGGGAATTAAAACAAAACTGACAAAAAACCCCACCCAAACAAACAAAAAAAACCCCAACACACTTCTCTTGTAGCTGACAAAGAAATTTAGAAGAGAATTTCAAACCTGTTTTCTGTTAGTTGTATTGATGCACAAATACCACAGGTTCTTGGAGGGTTTGCTTTCCATTAGTTAGTATTCAGCAGCTCTCAACACGTCTAGACTGCATTCATCCCCATGCCCTCCATGGAGATCCGCTGGGTATTCTCAGATTTTCCATTTCCTACTCCTCCCTTTTTCATTACTCAGATTTCAAGAATTAAATTGTTATTTCAGCAGATCTCTTTGTATTGCTTGTAGGCTTTGGGTGGAGTTAATTTCAGATTTGTTTCTCTTTGGGACTTCTCTGCCGCTTCCCTCCGGAACATTAACAAAGTATTTCTTGCATGGACACCATTTATCATGGCAACACTTTACTTTTACTGGTATCACTTATTGCAGTGTTCACAAGCAAAATAAGTGATACCAATAAAAGTGGAATATTGCTATATTATTCTATTTATGCTATGATTTTTAACTAGGCAGTTCTATTGGAGATCAAGGAAACATTTCTGCACCCATTTCACTGATGCAGTTCAGAGTGTGGAACACAGCTGTACTACTCAACTGGATTGTTGACCTGGTCCAGTTTTGAACATGATGATCTACTGTTTTATGCTGTATTCAATGAAAGCGCTGCCATATGTGGTAGTAGAATTCCCTGCCAGGTACTCTGAGAGTTGTTTCTCAACTTGGAGACTTAGCTAGTGGATGTGTGAACATGCTCTGCGCTGGAAAAACAAAAGGATGAATTTCTTATTATTTTATTTTGGCCTGCCAGAGGCTGGTGCAAGTTAAATACACTTTTATGCTGTAAAATCTAGAAGAAAATTGATTACATAAAGTGTTTTGAAATGTAAAGTTACGCTTGGAAGTGTATTTCTACCAGAAGGATAATATTAATAATTTTTATATCTATTCATTTTATACATGGTTTTTTACCATCCTATGTTGTTCTATTTAATACTGCTACATTCTATTTAATTATTTGGTTCTATTTAATTCCTACTACATGGATGTAATGTGTACAGGACTTGTCTCTTCCTTATCTCAGCCTCAAAAAAATGCAAAAACATTAAGAAAATAGAGTTAGAAGGAAAGTGGCAAATTGTGTATTGTGGCTGTTTCTAAATGTAACATAAATAGTTCTTAAAATTTGCTCATTTAAATTTTTGTGTGATTTTTTCAGTGTGGGGCATGGAGGGAAAAAGAAAGATTAGAATTCTGAGTACAGTTCAGGTAGATAAATAATATAACTTTTTTTTTTTTTTTACTATTTGCATGCTTTCCATTGGGAAGAACCTGGAGGTGAGTGTTGTGAAACATGAGGATAAACACCTTCTTCAAGATTTGTTGCTAAATTATTTTATGTTTATGCACCATTGAAAGGTGTAGGGGACAAATATTATTTTAAAAAGGTTTAAATTATTGTGTGCAGGGTAGCTGTTTTTACTACTATATGTAATTGCTGCTGTCTGAATTAAACAGATTTAATAGTAATATTAGAAACAGTGGTTCATGTATTTCAGACAAAAATATTGATAGGGAAAGGAATGAAGTGGGATATTTTTGTAGAGAGAGTATTTGTTTTTATTATGCATGTTAGGGTAAGGACAATAGTAGGCCTTCAAGTTCTAAGTAAGGCAGGACAAAATTCTGCAAGGTCTTAGGTAATCTTTCCTAAATTATCAGAGTAGTTAATTATCTTTTTAGTACAGTATGCATTAAATAGTTTTGTTGTATGCTCTGTGTCATGTGGAACATTGTTGGGTGTGAGGAAAGGGTTATTAGAGTGGTCAAGAGATTTTGTTAGTTGTTTGGGGGGGTTTTGTCAGGTTGATTGTTGTTGTTTGGTTTGGTATTTTTTTAGTTTGTTTTGGTTTTCTTTGTTTTAGAGGGGTTTTTTATGTTGGTGATTTATTAAAAAACTGAAATCTGGAAATACCTGATGTGAATTTGTGTTCAAGTCAGCTGATGCTTATGCCAAAAACATTTTTAAATTCTGGATTCAGAGAAAGTTTTGCACAAATATGACCCAACATCATCAATGAGATCAGTTTGTATGCCACTGATTTTCCAACAGGATACCCAAAATCTGTTCCTGACACTTCTTATGGCATTTTAGTCTACCATTCTCATATCTCAGAACATTGCCTGAATCTAAACTCAACAGGGTATTTGAAATTCAATTATTTTAATGCTTTGCTGTTGACACTATTCTGCTTAAATGTATAGGAAAAGGAAAGTAAGCAGGCACTAGAGCCCATTGTCCTGTCTACCATGTGACTGTTTTTAACCATGTGTGAAGAGACACAGACTATGCAACTTCTGCAAAATTAAACAGTCTCAGGACACTAAATCTGTCTGTGGGTTTAAAACATGAAATCTAAGTTAGTCTCTGTAAAAAAAAAAAAAAAAAAAAAGTTACCACCAGAAAAATAATGTTTGGTTTAAAGGAAAGCTTTCATTTGTCATATAGCATTTTTTTCCTTTCCTTAGCCCCTTTTTGTTGGCTGCTTTTATTTTTCTTTTTTTTTCAGACTGTGGTGGTAGTGGTTGGGGTTTTCATTTTGCTTAACAAAGATAAAACACTTTGTTTGGAATAGATTGTATTTGCTAACGAATGTCAAGTTAACCTTAAAGTTAACTGGCCATATCACCCTGACTTCAGCTTATATTGAGAACCCTTTTTAGAACAAAATCTGTCTGAGGTAAAAATAAGCTAGACAAATATGTCAAATTGCTAAATACTGGCTAATAGATAAGAGCAGACTGGTTTTTTAAGTACTTTTGGGTAAGGGAGATAGTTGTGCTAGTTTGCATGATAGAAGACATTGCCATGTGTGTAAATGTCTACTACTAGAAAATCACCAAAGAATAAAGCTATTGTGAGAAGAGATCATATTTATATTAAAATTTCTCTCAAGTATAATAATCTAAAAGATTATTTATTTCCTGTTAATGGCAGCCTCTCCACATCCAGGATAAAAAAGTGTTGTAGATTGTTGATTTTCAAGCGGTAGCCTTGCAGCATAATTGACGCTTGCAATTACACTTCACCCTTGTATGTCTCGTATCCCAACAGCTGGGATTGTCAGAGAGCTGTGAGGGGATCATATGTCTAGGAATTACGAATCACAGAATGACAGATCATGCTGAGTTGGAAGGGACCCACAAGGATTATCAAGTCCAACTCTTGGCCCTGCACAGAACAACCACAGGAGTCACACCATGTGCCTGAGAGCCTTGTCCAAAAGCTTCTTTAACTCTGTCAGGCTTGGTGCTGTGACCACTGCCCTGGGAAGCCTGTTCCAGTGCCCAGGCACCCTCTGAGAGAAGACCCTTTCCCTAATATCCTGCCTAGACCTCCTCTGACATAACTTCAGGCCATTCCCTTGGGTCCCGTCCCTGGTCACCACAGAGAAGAGATCAGTGCCTGCCCCTCCTCTTCCCCTCACAAGGAAGTTGTAACTGCAGTGAGGTCTCCCCTCAGTCTCTCTTCCATCCAGAGGTTCTGGATCACAGCTGCTTCCCTCTTTGAGTCAGAAATTCCAATCAATCAAAATAGACTTCTTTCAAGTTTAAGATGTCAACAGTTAAGATTTTGTCATAATACATACATTGCAAATTGAGTTTAGGTTGGGTTTATTTATACATAAAATCAACCTGTTTGGTTGATTTTATAGGTAATTCGGAAAGTGGGACAGTTAACTCTGTTTTCTTTTTACTTCTATCCTCCTTTCATGTATTTTTTTAAATTGTATTTCAAAAGATCAATGAATTTTTTTATATATAGAAGTTTAAAATTTGTATCTTTTCAAATTCAGAGGTGAAATCTACAGTCCTAGAAACAGAGAAGCAAAGCACAGATGAAGTCCAGCGGGTACAGGTAAGATTCTAACAGAAATGGTTTATCTATCATTTTGTAAAAAGAGTGCAAAAGCAGTACTTCTCTCAGATGTTTTTGAAATAGTGTTGTGTACTGGATGTTCTGAAAGAAAACATTCAGAAGTGATTTTTTTTGTATGGAATTGTTCACTCAGAAGGAAGTTAGCACTATGTCTAATGGCATTACTCAAGAATAGTAATAGAAGATCTGGTTATATGAGCTAATCTACAAAAGTTTATGTAAATAATAGTGGCAGAGATTTTTTTTTCCTCTGGCTCTCCTCTGGAGCTTGTAGCAGTGGTAGTAAGTGAACAAGTTAAGGGTGCTATGTTGGGCTTAAAAAGGAGATGATATGGTATTGAGACAGTGGAGACAGTCTGGATTGAACTTGTACAACATAAGCACAATTTTATTTTTGTTAGCATGTCACCATGCATGTTCTATTCTTCATTAAAGGTGGTGCAGTTTGATGGGGTTGAAGAACTTTTTTTTCCACAAAAGACTAGCTACCAGACTTATCTTACTAGTGAATAAGACCATTCACTTGTTCTGGGAGTCATTAGCAAGTAGGCAAAGTTCTGGTTTTCTGAAATATTGGTTTGAAACAAGGAGTGACCAAAAGCCATTGAAATCTCTTGTTTGCCCCTCCTTATTTCGCCTCCTGAGTTTGGGGTTTGGTGGAGTACTTTGGGGCTTTTGTTTGTTTCTTTCTTTTGGTTTTGGGTTTTTGTTTTGTTAGTGATGCGATGGTTCAAGCATCGCTGCATTGAGCAGCATTTGTGAAAATGATCAGTAATTTGCTTTTCAGAGAGAAAATAGGGTATGCCAGTTAAATGTGCACTACTGATCGTTAGACTTGCGAATTTAATTTGGGCTTGATCACATATTTTATGAGCCATGGGTGGGGAGTAGGTGTATTAACTTTATGGCTTCTGTCTTGCCAAACAACATTAAAGGAATTCTTCCAGTTGGTTACCTAAATTCTTCTACCTCCATGATAAGGAATGTTTTAAACCTAGAACCCATTAATTAAAATACTGCTACAAAGCTATTCTACATTGCAGTATTTTCAGTTCAACCTAAAATATATTTTTCCCATGTTGCTTTTATATTTGTCACCCAAGTTTCACTAGAAATGGTTTCTAGTATTTAATGTGAAAAAGTGCTTCTTCCTATACTTTTAGAAAGTTATTGTATGTAAGGAGCATGTTTAAACTGTCTCTAGGGTCTTAATTCATGGCAAGAAACATCCTATATAAAAGCGTTTATTATTGGAAATGTAATTAATTGGCGTGTGTTTATGAATGCTTAGGTAGTTTACCCCTACACACCCCCACCCCCCCCCCCACCAAAAANCCCCAAAAAACCCCAAAAAAAAAAAAAGTAGTATGAGAATGAAATTTAACCAGCAGCAGTGGAGCACTGTGTGATTGCTTGAACAAATAATATTTACTTCAGGTTAGAAGCTTTTTGTTATTTTTAAAACTAGCCTGCTATGTTCTCGAATTACTGAATTACATTTGCTTGTGTTGTTAGAGTCCCATCTCTCTTTCTCAGTATTGATCTCTTATGAAAGCAATGGGAACGTCTTCCATTCTATACTATTATTCATCAATGAAGTGCAGAAATAACAAGATCATCTCACTTGCAGAAAGAGACCTCATTTTTTTGCTATATTATGTCATCATCTTTCTGGTTTAGTTTGAAAATCAGAGTGGAAGTTTTTAATTTGAGGAACCTTATGTGGATAAGATGATGTCATGTGTTCAACTTGTTTCTGTACAGTCCCAAGCAGTTGAGTATTCTATCCATTAATGTCTAACTATATAAATTTATAAAAATATCTAGAAAGTAGAATGGCCATCATGTTTGTAGGTAAATCCTTTACTGCAATCAGATTATTCTTGATGTTATTTTTACATTTTTTTAAGTGATGAAATACTACGACATGTTTCCATTAGAGTTCTATCCTCTTTTATTAGTTGTTTAGTTTGTTCATAGTTTTTCTTTCTGAAAAAAAACAAGCAGTGGTTGAAGTTAGCTAAGTAGGGGATTTTTTTTTTCTTTCAATACACTAGATCTCACTTCCTTTTTATGTAAAATTAGAAACTGATCAGCTAAGTCAACTTACAGACTTTTAACTCTCCTTTCCCCGGGAAAAGACATTTTCCACATGCTATTAAAATAACTGAAGATGATTGACGTAGAAATGAACATAATTGTAACATGATGTTGATAAATTATCTCACTTATCATAAGCAGTTAACTAAAAGATTCTGAATAATTCTAAATTAAAAGCGCAAGTAACACAGAGAGCCTGGTTTCTATACTTTCTTGCTCCTGGAAGGGGCTTTCATAGCCTCTCCATTTCCTTATCTTTACAATGATAGATATATTCTTCATGTTTTGCAGCATGATGTCCTAAAGTTTGACTGCTTTTTTGAGTCTAAAATACCTGATTTTAAAAACTGCAACTAAAAAGAATGAGGACCTAGGGGTGTGCTTGCTTTTAGTACAGGAATTTTAAGCAGAGAAAAAATAAGAAAAATTGGCAGCCATTTCAAGTCCTAGTTTTGAAATGCCAAAGAACAACAATGTCTGCTTAGTCTTCTCAGTGTGAACAGAGAGAGTTTTCTTAGGCTTAACTTCTTTAGTGAAGAAAGATGAGAAAAATTTAATGTCCTAGTTTAGAAACTCCAGATTCAAACTTGATCTTTAGACCTGACAGCTGTACTCCGTACAAGAGCGAATTTCCATTCTGTTTTGTACCCCTGAACTTTGTACCCCCTGTGCACCGTAGCAATTTTCCTTACATTTTAATTCACTTTTCAGATTAGCTTGGTTTTGTTTACAAGGTAGGTAAAAATAGCAAAAAGAAGAAGAAGAAAAGCCTCCTTTAATTGTAAAATAAGTACATGAAAACTAGGTTTTAGTTAGTAGTGATATATCAGAGAACCAGAAACCTAAAGTTGTTTGAAAGGTACCTAAATTCCTTGTTGTCTTATAGATCTTATTATAAAATTATCTTAAATTTCTATTTTGCATAATTTGTGATGATTGTCTATTTTGAGTTCCACAAACATTTAAGAAAGCCCTCATTACATTTATTTAATAGTCAGCATGCAGATGTAATGAATTTTTCTTCGTGCCATTGATGATGCCTTGTCCCTGTAATCCAATCTCGGGAGGTGAGGTTTTGCCAGACTGTTCCAGTTTCTAGCACTTTGGTTGTAAGATATTTCATGCTGAGTGTTTAAACTATATTTATATCACAAAAGCTTGCCTTCAAAAAATTCTTATGCTTGTAATGTTTCCATCTCAGTTGTTCACTTTGGTTTGGTTCACCACATTTAAGCCAAAGAATAAATCTCAACCAAAATTATATGTTTTTTTGGGACACCGCGTACTTCCCTTGGTACTAACAACCAGACAAAATTTTGGCAGTTGTCAGGTGCTGAAAACAGGTATCTACTGCATGACCTATTGGTTTACTTTCCAACAATCTCATAGGGAAACAATGCTAGTCTTAAAAAACTTAAATTACAGGCCAGGTTTTGCATTGTGGAAGATACATCCTGCTTTATAAAAACATTATAAGGCTGACTCTTGGAGTACCTCTTTAGAGTATTCCTAACTACCATGCTTTCCTGGGAACTCCTCTCTCAACCTTTCAGCAGGGACGTTTTTCCTTACCCTGGTCTTTAACTATGAATTATTATAATTCCTTAAAGTTAATAGCTAAGTGACATTTTAAATGTTTGAATTTTGACACTTGGTAATACAAGAAAAAAGGTTTTGAAATCCTTTAAGATAAATATATAATCAGTCTATTTAGAAAGTATAAAACATTGCTGGGACTGGGATTTACTTTTCATTATTATAAAATGTCACTGCTAGAATTTATCTCAGAAACAGTCGTGCTGCTTAAAACTCTTAAAAGAAATTTCAGAAATTATTCTTTAGAGGTAAAGGTAAGAAAAGGAAGGCAGATGAAAGATTTGGCTGAAATGGTGAAATATAAAGCAGAATAAAATGAAAAAGGGAGATTTTATAAACTTGTTTTCGACAATCATACTTGGAGTCTGACATGAAATCTGTTTTATTTTGATGTTACGTGGCTTTCACAGGGTAGAGGCCAGCTGTAGATGAGACTAGTGAACAATCACATTCAACAGGAATTTGAGGAAAATTGGGAACTCTACCTTTATGAGCTCCCAAACTGTTCTATGGCTGTCGCTCTTTTTATAGTGCTCGATTTTGCATGTTCTCTCTGGAGATACTTATTCAGAAAGAACCTGGGAACAAGTGTCATTCCTCTTCCATCCCTTCACTATTTGACAAGTGACTTTTTGTAAGGGGGAAGAGAAGGCTTCCGGAAGCAATGACCAGTTACTCTAAAACAGTTCTTTTCCTACAAAAATATGACTGCCAAAGTCTTAGATTTCATCAGGGGAAAAAAGTTACATACTTGAGTAAAAAGAACCAAACAAAACCGACCAACAAAAATGTATGACGCATTCACAATTATCTACTATATACAGTTTTTTCATTGAGGAAAGAAAGGGTTATGAAAGAAACAAGTGTTTTTGGAAGTTTCTATATGACTCAAATGATAGTGAATAGAATTGGATATCTTATTTTAAGGAGAACAGTATCAATGTAAGCTTTCTGCAAAATCATACCAGCATACCCAAATTTCTGAAAACAAAAAGCTAAAAAAAATTCAGAAGTATAAATCTGGGTTTTGTTTTGTTTTTGTTTTTGGGGGTTTTTTTAATCCTGTAAAAAATAAACTCAGACTTGCAATATGTGGTGTGGAGGAACTAATGTTCTAATTGTAGGTCCAATGTGCAATGTTAGAGTTGGGATATCTTAGCTTTAACCAGATGAGTATCAGGAAGTATATGTAGACAGATAGTGTTTTCTTGTTAACCTCGAGAGCAAACCATACTTTATCAGCAACGTACAAAAAGGAAACAAAGTTTGTGTGAAACAAGAGGTGATAGAAACCTGGCAGGTGACTTTACTGCCGGGGTCACAGGAACTGCTAAATCGTAGAGCATTTTGCTCGGACAGTAAAAGGGAATATAACCTTTGTGGAAATTCACTCCAGGACAAGTTAAGTGCAAATCAAGTATTTTATGTTCATGAAATATAGTTGAGATACAGAAGTTTTACAGTTTTATTAATGGAAATCTTTGATTCTTAATATTAGAAGTTACTTTTCAGTTTAAACATGTTGCCATTTTCAGGGGTTTTTTTGTTTTGTTTTGGAGGGGTTTTTTTGGTTGATTGGGTTTTTTGTTATTGTTTGTTTGTTTTCAGAAAGCCCAAATGGATTTTTCATTTCCTACAACTGTAGCAGATTAATTAACTGAACTTTTTAAAATATGAAGCAAGATTCTCTTAGTTGAGACCTCGATATAATTTAAAGAGAGATTGTCTGTTCCGGTCTGTTCTGCTTTCTACATGACTAGTAGCTAAACTATGTAATTAAAATACTGTCATCTGCTAATGTCGGGGTTTCTTAGGCCAGGAAGGAAGGATGACAGCTCACAGAAAAATAACAGAAATAGGGGAAGAGGTATTTAATTAGAGTCTTAAGGACATCATAAAGAAGTCGGCCTACTCAGCCACTAGATGGCAGTTAAGTATTTTTGAATGGACTGCGAGGCACTTGAAAATCAGTCCCGGGCGGTCCTGCAGACACCCTACAGCGAGGAATCAATTTTCTTAATTTTTTTTTTCCCCAATCAAAGTGGTGGCTTTCTGGTAGTCAATAAGTTAGCCTGTAAAAAGTGTGTACAGTTGCTCTGTTTAATCTAACCGAGATGTAGTAATT
This sequence comes from Sclerurus mexicanus, assembly GCA_013396755.1. Lineage (NCBI taxonomy): Eukaryota > Metazoa > Chordata > Aves > Passeriformes > Furnariidae > Sclerurus > Sclerurus mexicanus. Next base: position 2,774,676 of record VWZF01003842.1, read on the forward strand.
GGAGCATTCTCAAAGATAATACAGCTCTGTCCTAAAAGTAAAAAATAACAACGCTCCTGAAACATTAAATGTTTAGAAAGCTTTGTTCTGTCACAGTTAAGTTGATTTGTTTGTTTTTAAACGAGTGAAGGGAAAACACTTGGTTTGGTCTACAAGCCTTCTGGATGACTGTCTTCGTAGTGATAATTAAAAAGTTTTACTGCTGAATTAACATCATTTAAATGAAGAGGTCAGTTTTCTGTTGGATATGAAATTCATTTCATCAGTCACAATCCTGAATCCATTTTCCGTTTAGTTCTGATTGCAGAGATGTTTAATAAAAAGAAAGGATAAAAGTGCATCAGATAAAATTAATTGACATAATATAGAATATAAATCACAGATCCCATATTTAAAGAAAAATAAAGGAATATAATATGCCAAGCCTGTGTGGTAGAAGAATAAAAGCAGTTAATTCTCAGAACAAATGTTAGCATTTTGTATTATATCCAAACCTCACAATACTTGAATTGACTTCTGCTGTTTTGCTTGATGGCAGTGTTTGCCTCTTTAAAAGAAACACTACAGTGGTATTATTTTCAGTGGAGTGACAATAGCACAGTTTTAGTCTCTTCATTCTCATCATGGTGAGACCAAAATTTGTTTTCTTCTAATCTGTGGTCTTCATGTTAATATCAAGATGTTTTACTTCTGTGTTTGTTTCAGTTTCAAAGGCTCTTTATTCTTCTTTTTTTCCACTTTAAGTGAGGTAGCATGCCATGTATCACAGATCGGAAATAAATAAAAAATCATAGGATAGCTCAGGTTTGAGCAGACAGTAGGAGGTCATGAGTAGACGTTAGGGTCATGTACAGTCCCTTTCCCACCAGCACCCTCCTCCAAGACAGGTTAGCTTAGATGTCTGGGGCTTTTTCTCAGGACTTTGCTCATCTCTGAGTAGGGGTATGTGGTCACGCTAATATGTACTTCCTGCTTTACCTAATCACTGGTAAAATGGTAAGTCTTGCTATGTTTCTGATGAGTTGTTTCAAAACCAGCCAAGCTGAGATGAAAGTGGGTGCTCTAAAAGCACATGTATTTCCTGTGACTTGCTCCTAATTCAAATACCACATACATTCAGACATTGAGTAAAATTCTCAGGAAACTGCTGGTCAAGTTCTTGTGATTCATCTAGTTTCACAACTTCTTCATCATAGACTTTTATGAGAATATAGCAGATAATATAAATTTTGCATCCTGTAATCATAATGGGTATTTTTCTTTTTCCATTTTGACTATGCTTTATACCTAGACAAAACCATACAGCCTTTTTTGTCGTTTTAGGTACAACTTCTTGGAAAAGTAGCACCAACCTTAAGGTTTGGGCAATAATAGTGTCTGAACAGTGTGCTTGCAAATTCTCTCCAGTGGAAGTTAATTTAGTATTTACATACTTTCTTTTCATCTCTCATTGGCAGGGGAAAAAAAGAAGGAGAATAAAACTGAGAAACTTATTTAGCTCAACTAGAATTACACAGCGATGCTTAAAAGCCTTGGCTATAACATGAGAAACTTCCATCTCTTGAAAAAGAATTATGGGATAGGGCTTGTATAGAAAGAATTACCTCTTTTCTGTCTCTGTGTGTGATTCTGACCACTAGTATGTTTCTTTTTGCCTTTTACAATGAGCTTCTTGTAAAATATTAGCAGAGTACTGTAACTTCTCTGAGGGAGCAGTGAATAGAAATGCATGATAGTCACACACTTACTGAAAATTCTGTTTAAATTGTTTTCTCTCTTCTGTCTCCTCACTGGTTTTACTCATGAAAATAGATAAATTGAAGTAGTAATCATGCCATCTATGCATTCCTGGTTAAAGCAAAATATATATGAGCTGTGTTCATTAATTGCTAAAATACAATTTGTTTTCTTATATTCTCTAAAATGGAAAGCCCATTTCGGATGAAAATCTATAAATTCCCCTTCTCCCAAAATATGATTTATAATATAACTTTCATTACTTAGGTATGAAATTCCTCTCATCTTTTTTGAGAGAGGTGAAATCAAAAAGATTTTGTATATACAATGGTACCATACTTCACTTGGATTATGTAGAATATTTTTAGTACTATAATATTTACCTTTCAAATTTTTTAAAAAGAATTCTACAGAAATTGAAGAGAACAGCTGAAACTACATTATACACAGGAGAGCAGCACGAAAATGTGTATGTCTGTAAGTTTGTGTGCATATGTATATGTGAAATGAAAATTTCTTCTTGTGACATTCGTAGCAGGATGTCTCATTTGTCAAGTGTACTTTACCTATTTGAGAGACCTCATCCAGTCAAAAGTGATCCGTGTTTCAAATTCTTTTATTTCTCTTGGCATTAAAGATCAGGTGCTACCTTTTAGTGGTTTAGATCCTGAGAATTTCTACAGGACCCTATATGTAGAAGAGAGATAAGAAATGCTTTTCTTAGCAAAAATAAATATTTCTTTAACTTAAAGATATCCTAAATAATTTAAAAAGAAAACAAACAACCATAACCATGATATGCTGCCATACCTGAATGAGAAGTTAAGAGTAAAGCTGAGGATAATTTCTACTCCTTGGATATAAAACAGGCTAACTGGTTTATCTTCTATTTATATTTACATCAAAAGATAGTTATCATTAGGTTTTCTATTTTAAGTTGGTATAAATAAAAACAGTGAAATCACGTTTATTCCTTTTCTATATTTTTGAATGCATGTTTTTATTTGTACTTATTCATTAGAGAATAAGTCCAAAACTATTGATAAAAATAAACTCACGTATTCCTGAACATTTAATTGCTTTTTGCTATCAATGTTCAACTTTTGCTAAAAAGATAGATTTTTTCTAATGTCCATGTTACCAAAAAGGTTTTATTTAACCCCTCAAAAACCTAAAGCTCATTTTCGATTACTTGATTGTGATTGACTTTATTCAAGATTCTTTCACCCAAAATTATACAGCTTTACTTCTAATATAGCCTTCACATGTTCAAAGAGTTAGAGAAGGTGACTGACTTCCAGGCTCCTGCCTTCAGCATATTCATGGATCCATTTGTGAAGACTCTGATTCCATTTCTCCAAACTTTTTTTGTTCTGAGTAGTAGGCTCATGTTTCAGGGTAGAGAAGACTAATTATGCCTTTCTATAAAGATTTATTCTTACTGTGGATATTTTTTGCTGCTTATTCCCTGCTAGAAGCCTGAAACAAAAGCAACATGTGAACCTCCTATTTTGTGGTCTGGCTGAACTCTTGGATAAAAAGGGCAAGTAATGTGTAGAAATATCATGCTTTGGACATTTGCTTATCAGGATGTGGCAAAGTTCACCTGGAAAATCATTAGCTTTTTTGATCTCCACTACTGGAGATTAAAGCCATTCCAAGTCCTTCAAGTTTAGATTATTAATGTTCCCATTTTGGGTCATCGAATTCTTACTTTTATTGCTAGCACAAAAGCTAGTATAGTTTTTGTATATAAATAACACAGAACTAATAATAGAATGAGTTCATGTACTCAGTGACTGCTTTCCAGGTTGCTGGTCAGTTTCAAGTTGAATCGAAAATCAGGAAAAGTCCTGGTGTGAAAAAGTTCAACACTTTTCTCTAGTATGTCAGTGCAGTAATGTTCAAGGTATGCCAGACTTTATTTTGTGTTTTAATAGAACGAGACGGATGGTTGTCTCAGCCTGGATACACAGAAAAACTAACCAAACACTTTAGATTTATAGTTGAAATACTTTAGAGCAAACAGGTGACAGAAAAAAAGTAAGCGATCCGTCATGTGATGGGCATTTCAATAAACAGTCTAAATATTGAGGAGAAAATAAATCCAAACACTTTTTATCCCAAATTTTAAGGGAGTCTATGACTCTCAGGGTACCTGTTCCTTATTGGACTGCTGACATACGTGGCTAGGTTTCAGTTAGCTTTTTGTCTGCACAGCTAATTACACTCTAGCAGTCTCTTTCGCAGTCCACAGCACAATATAAAAAAGACTCCAGAAACAGGTAAAATAAGTTTATATTAAAATTAATAAGGTTCAATTTTTTTTTTCTTTAGCTGCCCATTCTCATTTATGTACTTGGTTTCCTGTGGATGAGTGATAGAACAAATAAACTAGTTTCTGGCCTAAATGAAGCTGCATGGAGAGATAAACCTTTTTCCAGGCCTGTTGTATTGTTTCATGTCTCTCTAGTAATGAAGTGTCATCTGTGTTAGGACAGAAACCTTCAAGACTTGAGAGTGGCTTTTTTCCTTTTTTTTTTTTTTAATTATTATTATTTTTATATTTTTGGGTGAGGGAAGTTTCTTGGTTGGTCATGGGCGTTTTTTAAAACAAAACAGGTCTAAAACTTTCTGGACAGTCAGGCTGCAAAGTATTATTTGTTCAGGTTAAAATTAATATTATGAAAGACAACAGTAATTACACTTTACTTCTCTGTCTCTCCTGGGGCGGTCAGTGGTTCTGTGAGATTTTATTTTATCTTGTCTTGTCTGTAGTCTACAAAAATTCTTTTTAGGTTCCTATTGCACCAAAATATGGGGATAACCTAAGGTTATATTTTTAGCTAAGTTAAGAGAATTTGCAAAGAGAAAACTTTCAATATTTGATGTATCTCAGGTTGATTTTGTTTTTTTATTATTTATTAAAATGGGTATTATACAGAACTGAGATCTTATCCTCTGAAATGCACTCAGCCCAGGGATAAGGAATTCAAACTGTTCAGGAACAGAAACTTCAAGAAACTAATCCAAACAAAGCTCTTTTTCCTCTGGCCTCCAGCTTTAAAAGTTGGCATTTGCAGTACATGCATCTTTCTTCAAAGATCTGTGTTCCCTGCTAATCCTGTGTTTGTTTATTTGAACTAGATGAACTTCAGTAATTACTGATTTCTGCTTGTAATGGGTATTTCTTTTGTCATCCATGATAGGTTATGACAAAACCACTTGGTTGATTAGACGTGTCCCAGCTCCTTAGCTTAGGAAGAGTTTCATAGTCCCGATGCCAGCACAGTGCAGGCTGGTGTAAACCATCTGTTGCCGTGTGTCACTGAGTGAGAGATTAACTCACACCCACCAAATGAAGTTTATAACTTCAAGCAGGGCAATGCTCTACACAGTTTTTTTTTTAGGGCTTGCTTGTTCAGTGCTGTACTGAGGAGCTGTGCATCATATTTCCTTGTGTTTGTAGGAAGAAACATGGACTAATGTGAAAATGTGTATCGTTTGCCCCCATACGTGCAACTTCAGTATAGTAGAAGCTTCTCAGAAAAAGATTTGATCAGGTATTCTGAGGAAGAAATTAGTATCCAGTACTCATTCTACTCCTTCAGCAGTTCTCCCTGATGCTATTGGCCAATCTGCCAACTTTTGACTCAACTTCTACTGCTGGAAAAATAAATGCTGCAATGGTCTTTGAGGATTAAGTGAAATGAGAGAATTAATTAGATGGATGCTATTTCGTTTAAATGCAAATCAAGTGTCCACCAGTACTTCTCATTTGACAATCACTGTAGCACTAAAAATGCCTGTTAAATGTTGTGTCTCCTTTTCTTAAGGTTGATCTGCAGTTTCAAGAAGTAGCTTTGAAAATGAGACAGCTTTAAAGAGAGAAACCTGAATAGAGATCACATTTCTCTGACTGAATTAAATTCTTACTGTGGCTCTACTTTGTGCCATTCGGTGAGCGTGCGCGTTCAAAAATGTTTCACTTCGCGTCGAAAAGAGGCATTTATTAACAGAGCAGTTGGAAAGAGCATCCCTCCAAGTAACTGTACACTGCTAGTTCCACCAGGTGTTCCCAGGTGTTCACTTACTAGAAGATCTGAGGGGTCTTAACTTGCCATCTTTATCCTGTTTAACTGTATGCTCCTATTTCCTGAGTGTTCTTGCAACTAGGTAGCAGCATAGACTCTGATTCATGAATTGTGATGCAGAGAAACTAAAAGGTTAAGGTTTCTGGGGAAAAAAAAAAAATCAACCCAAATACAAACCTATCATCTAAACATGAATTCCATCCAGACAGGAAATTGCATGACAGTAAGTCACAAATTGCTGAAAAAGATCAAACTGCTGATGCAATCTTTTGGCTTGTAATAGTATAAGGAATTAACCTCTAAAACTGAACTGTAATATGTCTTTGTTTTCCATAAAATAATTTCAAAATTACTGTTAAGAACTGCTATTATGTTTATTTTCAAAGAAAAAGACACATTATGGCTGTTCATAAGTATATAAGTGAGATAGATATAAATATATAATACAGACAGACACATGTGTCTATATATGTGTATAGACTAGGGCTAGCTTTCAGAGATGTGGGGTTTTGCTGTCTGGAAACTTAGTTATAGAAGGGTCTATAGGTTTCAGTCACTCATCTGATAAACTAGATTGTCAGTCTCCGTAGAGGAGGTAGCTACAATCTGATCTTTTACACATTTGAAGATCCTGGACACGTTCTATCTATATAGATCAGCTTTATGCTGGACATCTGATGTGCATATGTGGAAAACATGACAAGACTGGAATGAATTGGATGTGATCTATGGGCTTTTGGTATATGTGCAAATCAAAGTGTACAACCTTTAGCCAGTAAACCCAATATTCCCAGATCAGTGTACACACAAGCCTATCAGTGCAACACAAAGAGGACATCGGTCCCAGATCCAGCATCCAGTTCCATTGCACGTGGAACATGTACAACCTGTTTGAGAAATGCTGGGCACTGTTCTATAGGCATACACCCCTGAAATTTTTTTCCTGCTCACTCTTTCATACTCAAGTCACCTGGATAAAGTAAGGGTTAAGCATCCACCTTTCTTTCTTTCTTTACAGAAAGAAGACTGTCCCACAGTACCTGGGTCCTGGGTAAGAACTCTAGGCAAGACAGAATTTCTCATATGTCTTTTAAACCCTGTAGGCTTCTGCTGTGGAATTGTCCTCTGGGTTGAAAATGAAACTTGTTTTCATTATGTGTAGTTTTTTAATCTCGGTCTTCTGGTCCTTGTCAACAGCTTTTGACCGTCTTTTACATGCATGAAAAATTAAGTATTCCCTTGCTTATTCTCCTAAGAAAATGGCATTATTTTCATTTCTGATTGGATTTATATATAGTTTAAATTTCCTTCCTTGTTGAGGATAGTGGAAGCATTCTGTGACTTACATTTGTTTGATACAGCCCTTTCTGATCTATGGGTAGACTTAAAACTAGGCCGAAGGCAGAAATCTAATTAAACTGCTCTGAAGGCATCTTAATAGTCAAAATGAAAAATATCTCTAAAATAATTACTGAAAAATAAATACTGGTGCCATGGGTTTTTGTTTTGTTTTGTTGCTTTTGGTTTCTTTGTTTTTGAAACCAAATAAAGTACATCATTTGCTCTGGACAAATATATCTTCATTCGCATCAAAGTCTTGTTTGTTCATAATATGCTGTTTCTGTGAAAACCTGAATATGTTGATGATTGTTAGGTATAACACAGTAGGAAATCACCAGGTTGGTTAAAATGCCATGTCCAGAGGACAGCAGAAAATATTTCTTAGGGCATGGGGTAAACAGTCCTTTTAATTCATCAGTACATTTTCATTTCTTGTTTGAATTGCTAATTCACCTCATTTGATTGCCCACTTTTTAAAATTCTAAAAAAACCTTCTTCTTTTTAAAGAAATATAATTATTTGCAGGTTAAATTGCCTTGTAGAACAGTGAATTCTAGGTTTTTCCTGTAGTTAATGTAGAATTTCAGTTTTCAGGATTTTTTTTTTTTTTTTTGTTAAAAGTTGAATCCAATCTCCTGAGTAAATGAGTTTTTAAAACAGTGAACTGTTCTGAGATCAGCCATGATTAAGGCAAATCTCTTCAGAGCCATTGAATATTGTGCCTAATCCTGTCGGCTTCAGTTTGTTTATGGCAGAAATGAATTTGCTGTATCTCCCATAAAACCCTTGCAGGAGTGTTCTTACAGTGTAAAATGGGAGTTTAGGAGAATTACAGTCTGGGGAAGCTGAGTTTGATCTCAGCTGAGAACTGGTGTGTGGCCCTAATAATCCCAGCAACACATTTCCTTTGATAGTGGTGCCTTTTGAAGAACTGATAGGCCTTATTGTATTTGCAGGTGACTGGTAGGGGGATAAGAGCAGATGAAACATAGGGATAATAGGGTATTGTATTTCTCCTTTATTAAGAAATTCTTCAACAAAACTGTTGCTGCTACGATGTATTGAGTTATTAAAGGAAACTGAGTAGCACCATGAGTAATTTGTAGTGGAAATGTATCTTTCATTTTTTTTCCCTTCTAATTGTACTGTTTTAAATATGTCTGCTGTGTTAATTCCTTCACTACTCAGTTTTTATATTCTTTTCTCTGATTTACATTTCTGTTCAACCTTTGGTGGGCAGACCTAGTTGTAATTCACAACTTTTAGTTCAAATTGCTCTCCCAGAAAGTTCAAACGATCTAGGAGATTGTAAGTTTTGATAAAGGAGCTTCATTATCAAACAATATTTGTTTTAAATGTAGTAGTTGCTATTTTACTTCTGGGATGGCTTTAGGACAGCTAAGAAACCCTAAACCAAATAAAAAATCACAACTTTGTCTGAAAACCAATTCTGTGCAGAAACACTTTTTTAGTATTAATGAACATACATTTTAATAGTCTCTAGCAGAAGTTATAACTTCATTTTCCAGAAAGAAAAACTACTTTTAAATGTTTCATGTGTCAAAGGCTGAGAAAAACATCTTTCTGAAACAAATCAAGGCAATTAGTTATATCAGGTATTGTACATTTATTTGTAGGCTTCTTTACAAGACCTGTAATCTGAATATTTGAAATTAAGTCAGCCTACAGTCTCACCCAAGATGTATATAATTTTATAAAAGGAAATAAAAGGCACTAAACAGTTTTGCTGCAACCTCTTGGGAAACCTGTTGCATGACTTAATTCAGTTAAATGCTTGAAGTGCTGACCAATACTCCAAATATAAAGAGAAAACAAAAGTGTTAGAAAGTAAATGTGCACCACTAAAAAAGATTACTTTATTAGAAGATTTTGTGTTGTAAAGTCATGTCTGTTCTATCTCCTGTTCTATTTTCCTGAATAAGCACAAATGGCTGTTTCTGGACTAGGTTGCTTCTATTGGTACCATTTGATAAAAGCACCTACCCACTAAATTTAGTACAACATATTAATGGGATTTATTTTAAAATATAGGAATTACTGTGCCTTTTAAAGATCAGATGTTTCAGAGAAAGAGATGAAAAATGTGGAAACTATCAAATACAGAATAACCATTCCAAACAGGAAGATTTTTAATGTTATTCATAGTCTTTCACTTGATAGAGGAGTTATAAATTTGAGGTGGTAGGAAAGCTCTGCCTTAGTTTTGTCTTACTTCTTTTCCTCCCCAGTTATGCTGGCTGGAGAAAAGCATAATTACTCTCTTTTGAGACTAGCTGTTTTCCAAAAGGGAATGTTTGGTGTGTTCTGCATTCCTGACCTGTATTGTATTTTTAAGGTGTATAGTGAAGCCCAGTGCTCAATGCTGTGTGGAATCTGTTAGGCACAATGCACCGCTTTGAAGAAACACTAAACATATTTGCAGAGCCCTCCCACCATCGTGTCTGCGTAGACATGTGAATGCAAATGGTTGCAGTACTTCTGCTCAGCAGCTGGTTGTTTCCTTGTTCAGGGCATGTGCAGGAAGGGAGGGGTTGCTCTTGATTTTTGGTTTTGACAAATATAATCACAGTCTAAAAGATTCTCATACTGATGAAGGTAGTGTCATACTGAAACAAGTAATTTTCCTGAACTGTCTTCTTCCACTTAAAAAGTAGCCAGTCGAAATGATGTATCACTTTTTAAAGGCTTGTCATAACTAGTTTATTTTTGAGCCTCTGGAATACCAGTATTCTTGATCTAAATTTAAATTTTTTTATATAGTGATGAATGTTATCTTTGTGCTTATTATTTGTTTTCTTTGAAAGGATGATTTTGAGGTGAAATCTGAGGAGCGTGCCAGTGTCATCCAACAACTTGAGCAAACTATTGAGGATCTGAGGACAAAAATTGCAGAACTAGAGAAGCAGTTCCCTGCCACAGAAGTACAGACTGCTGGGAGGGAGCAGGAAAACGAGCACAAGCACGCAGGGGAACTCAGCAGTGTGACTCTTCAAACGAATGAAGAGGAGACCACACCCAGGACTGTGTCACAGGCAAGATCTGTACAGACGTCACCAACAGAGGATTATTTAACACGTACAATGCCTTCTGCCAGTGCACTGCCACAGCCTCCCCCACCACCACACTTAGAAGGGGGCAAAAGTGAAGGGTCAACTCAGAAATTGCCAGCTCTAGAACTACAGCCCACGTTTTGTTCTGAAGTCTCCTTAATTCTGTCACCGAAACTAATCGCAGTGCCACTGGATGCAAGCCAAGCAGTACAGAGTACACTCCAGTCACCTCTTCCAGGACCCAAAGTTGACTTGTCCCTTGCATTTGAAGGAGCGATTGAAATGCCGGTTTCCCACCAGCCTCTAAGTACTGTAGATGTGACTTGTAGTCAACATCCTTCTCTGCCTCTAGAGCCCACATGTAGCATTCCCCCATCACTGCCAGCAACCGAACAGGCTGCCTCCCTGTCTGGAGCACATGGCACTCCCATGTCCATGGCAGGAGTACCACCCCCACCACCCCTGCCTGGCTCAGGACTCCCTCCTTCTGCTGACTCAGCAGTGCCACACCTGGACCACTCTTTCCCAGGCGTCATGATGGCACCTCCCCCTCCTCCCCCACATTTGCCAAGTGGGGAGGTACCAGTGCTGCCTCCAGCTCCTCCTCTTCCATGTGCTGGATTCCCACCACCACCTCCACCACCACCTTTACCTGGGGCTGGTGTCCCCCCTCCACCTCCTCCTCTGCCTGGCCTGGAAATGCCACCCACAGCACCACCTCTGCCTGGAGCAGGGCTGCCACCACCTCCCCCATTTCTGCCTGGAGGGGGCATCCTACCCACTCCTCCACCACCCCTGCCTGGTGCAGCTGTACCCCCTCCACCTCCTCCACCACCCCTGCCTGGTGCAGCTGTACCCCCTCCACCTCCTCCACCACCCCTGCCTGGTGCAGCTGTACCCCCTCCACCTCCTCCACCACCCCTGCCTGGTGCAGCTGTACCCCCTCCACCTCCTCCACCACCCCTGCCTGGTGCAGCTGTACCCCCTCCACCTCCTCCACCACCCCTGCCTGGTGCAGCTGTACCCCCTCCACCTCCTCCACCACCCCTGCCTGGTGCAGCTGTACCCCCTCCACCTCCTCCACCACCCCTGCCTGGTGCAGCTGTACCCCCTCCACCTCCTCCACCACCCCTGCCTGGTGCAGCTGTACCCCCTCCACCTCCTCCACCACCCCTGCCTGGTGCAGCTGTACCCCCTCCACCTCCTCCACCACCCCTGCCTGGTGCAGCTGTACCCCCTCCACCTCCTCCACCACCCCTGCCTGGTGCAGCTGTACCCCCTCCACCTCCTCCACCACCCCTGCCTGGTGCAGCTGTACCCCCTCCACCTCCTCCACCACCCCTGCCTGGTGCAGCTGTACCCCCTCCACCTCCTCCACCACCCCTGCCTGGTGCAGCTGTACCCCCTCCACCTCCTCCACCACTTCTTCCTGGTGTAGGTGTACCCCCTCCACCACCACCTCTTCCTGGTGTAGGTGTACCCCCTCCACCACCACCTCTTCCTGGTGCTGGTGTACCCCCTCCACCACCACCTCTGCCTGGTGCTGGTGTACCCCCTCCACCACCACCTCTGCCTGGTGCTGGTGTACCCCCTCCACCACCTCTGCCTGGTGCTGGTGTCCCTCCACCACCCCCTCCCTTGCCTGGATTAGGGATGCCACCCCCACCACCGTTGCCTGGAGGTGCACCTCCCCTTCCAGCAACAGTCCAGGGCAGCACCTACCCAGCAGTCCCACAGGGCAGTGGGTTTCTTCCTCCTCCATTACCATCTGGTTTATTTGCAATGGGGATGAATCAGGAGAAAGGGAGCAGGAAACATGTGATAGAGCCTTCTCGGCCAATGAAGCCTCTTTACTGGACAAGAATTCAGCTCCACAGTAAAAGGTAAGTCATAGAGTTGTGTAGAGAGTGGTGTTTTCACTTTGTGTCTGTCCTGATAGTGTTGTTTGTTATTAGCAAAAGTCTCCACTGCTGGACAGGTCTTTGAGAGAACCAAAGTGCAAACAGGATTTTATATGTAGTTGGATATGTAAATGGGTTATTCATTTTCTTTAAAGTGTGCAAACTCTGAATAGCATTATTTGCACATGGAAGCTCTTTGAGGGTAGTGTGTTCAACTGTCTTTTGGGGTTACACACTTGTTGATCAGAGATACATGGGTGACTGTGTGCCACTAAGTGTTCTGTGAAATATTTTTTAAATGTCATATTTGTGGTCCTTCTTAACTTTAAAGGTAGCATTGTTCTCTATCTGAAGCAGCTTGAAAGTTTTGGTAATGTCTTCCCTCTAGATGCATGTATGCTGAATGCATTCTATCCTTCTCTTTCCTTTCTCAGTGACCTGAAATCCTTTTTTTTCACCTTGTACAGTCAGCAGACATATTCAAACTGCAATTTATTTGCCTGGTAGCATAAAGCTAATCTGGTAGCCCTTACGTGGATATGACTTTGATATACTTGTTTTCAGGTTTTGATCCCTTCTTTTTTTTTTTGTTAATACCATTACTGGTCATGAAAGAAGTTTCCGTCTACATATTTTCTTTGTCTCTGAGTAGTGATTGTAAAACCCTTCTGCTGTTATTTAATGATGAATTTCTCCTTTCTTTTCAAGTTCTTGCCACTGTCACACAGGTGGTCTCCAAATATCTGTTTATTTCTGCTTCTCTTTCTGTCCATGTTTGTATGCTCTATAGCCTATATACAGCCTATTTTTATCTCTGTGTATGTAGAGTGTGTGAATATAAATAAGCTTGACCATATCACGTGTGAAGAAAAAAGCAAACCCAGAAGTACAAGGGAGAATCAACAATAGTTCTTATCAAAATGCTGCTAGAGGAAATTAGGCAACAACTTTTAAATTGCTGCTATTTTATTTTCTTAATTCCTCCATTTATGACCTTATTTAGTTTGACGTTGCCCTACATAGGTCTTTTGCTTAACTTTAGAGATTCTAGTGCTTCACTTGTGTGGGAAAAAATTGAAGAGCCTTCCATAGATTATCATGAATTTGAAGAACTGTTTTCTAAAACAGCTGTTAAAGAGAGGAAGAAACCTATTTCGGACACCATTACCAAAACAAAGACTAAACAAGTGAGTACTCTTTTAATTTCAGATCTTTTCTAGGCTGATTTTTACATAAAGGCAGATTTTTGCATGCAGCTGAGATGAATTGTGCCTGGTGTGGAATTGTTACCGTAAATATATACACACTGTAGAAAAAAATAAGAAAAGGAGAGAATGTAGGATGGATTTCAAAGTTATACATGTTAAAGACTGAACATTTCTTTTTTCATAAATTACTGTTCATGTATGTATTTTTTTTAAAATATCTTTATCCACTTCAAAAAAATTAAAACTAAAATAATTAGGTGCATATAAGATGCTTTGAAATAGACTACCAATGTGTGAGCAGTAGTATATAAATTATTCTGATTAATTTTATACATTAAATAATGAGTTTTATATGAATTACTATGACTTCAGAGAAAACTTTTTTCAGAATCTGCGTCCTAATGTTATACTTATCAGAATGGTTCTAAGTTTGTGTTGTGCTTATGTTTATAAAGAACATGAAGTTTATACATACAATAAATGACAAGCACAGTTGGGAAAAATCCAACATTAGTCAAACTGTTTTCTTGAGACAAAATGGTGTACAGTACAATAAAAATGGGAAGCATATTTTAAAAGAAGAGAGTAAGAGAATTGAATCTGAATGTTTACATGACTAGTGAGCTGTAATCTTCTTGGTATCTGTGTAAAAATCAAATTGTGGTTGTATGTTAAGTAATTTGCAATTAAACTTTAAGTCTACAGAGGAGAATGGTCTTGTGCAGAATCCTAAACAGTAGTTAAAGTTTGTTTTATCTTGGTTTCATATTCCTCTACTAAATTCAAAACTGGGCTATTCTTTTCGTCATCTTCTGACATACAGGTTAATGTTATACAAGACTTTTTTCCACTTTGGATATACAGTGAGAGTCTTTATGAACTCCATTCACTAGCTCTTACATCTGAATGTGACCTCTCCAGGCTGTAGTTCCGGGGATCTTTCCCCCACAGAAACATTTTGGTCAGCAGTATAAACATGCAGGTGCTTTACTGTGCTGACAACCTGCTGCAGGCAACAGAACTGGTAATGATTATCCCAAGGCGTTGGATAAAACCTTTCTCTGGACCTCTGAGAAGGATAGCGTAGCCCTGTGCTGCGCTAGGCTATACTAACTGGGATGGGAGGAAAGGTTGTGGTGCTGCTGCCTTGCTGTCCTGTAGTAAATCTCTTAAGTCTGAGACCCCTGCTCCTCTTTGCCCCTTCTAGAAAAAGCCCTTTTTAATGGTTATTCTTAGCTAATTTAATATCATAGCTCCTTAAATAAATGAAAAAGGAGTGCAAAGGTGCATCTAATGCTTTGAGTATGAACTGTTGGTCCCCTCACATTGGATAACGTTTGGTGACAAAAATTTCTCCAACAGAGTGGAAATGATGACTATTTAGTTCTGTAACATAAACAGTGCTTAAAGACAGTCAGTGATTATGAATAAACATTAGATGTGAATTTTAATACTAAGTGCTTATTTTTTGTATATAGCTAAAGCTAAATTAAAATGACTGATTGTTCTTAACTTCTTTGAAACGAACAAGTTGTTTCTGACAGAAATTTCCACATAGAAATTAAAAGCAATCTAAGTAGTTACTGTCATCTAGGACAAACATTCCTGTGGGCCACCTAAATTGACAGAAGAGAATCCTCAGTGTGTTTCTTTTCTGCTGGTGATCAAACAAATGTGCTGCTCTCCAAAATGGAGAGAAACTGCCTAATGAAGAAGTCTGACTTGTTGAACTGTGGTGTCTGGGGAGAAAATATCAACCAAGCCGGTAATCACAGGCTTTCATTAGAACTGCATTTAGAGCTATCATTTATTGCAGATGTCAAAGTTAAATATTCATGTGTGAGAATCCAGTTTGGGCTTTTCGTAGTAGTGACATGAGATAATTCAAATAGAACAGCTTCACAAATATTTTCCACGTATGCCCTCTCACATTTTGGAATGCAGGGCTTCATTTTTAAAATTCTCTTCATTTATACTGCAGTAAACACTTGGATAATGAAGTCCATCCATGTTTAGCAGAAGAAACAGTTATTTGGAGAAAGCATGGCTGTAATTCCACAAGTATGTTTTTATAGGGAGCACCAAGTGCTGTTTAAGTGCTTACTGACTTATGTGACTTCTATGATAGTTATGGGTGTTGTAAAGATCTTACAAATAGTGTTTCTGCAGTGATTTTTACAGGGATATGTTATACAAAGCAGATGTGTTTGGTCACCTGTTGAACTATGAAGGAGCACTGTACAGAACAGAACCAGGACCCTCAAAGCTCACTCTGCTGCTTTCCAGAAACGCTGTTTTCTGGCGGTTGGTTTTGCTCCTTGTGCTGATGTTGCAGGGTCTGCTGAGTGAGGTGGATTCAATGTACAACACTTGCTACAGTGGAAATAGTAGTCCTGAAAAAAATGTCCAGATAACTTTCAAATGTATAAAATATTTGGTATTCTATGTAAACATATGATTTTAATAAAACTGTTTTTATTGTTAGCTGAAATAAAAATGTATTTACAGAAGAGGCCACAAGGCAGGAGGGGAAATTCTAGCTAATCTGAAGAAAGATTTGGTAGTTTTGGGATGTTTTAGTGGGTGAAAGATTAACTATTTTGGACTACACTGCTGTTGTGCACACAGAGCTTTTGGTTCTAAATGCCATAGAGTATATGCATGTGTTTGCTTGTGTATGTATATAGAGATGCATGATATAATTATTTCTAAATAGTGAGCCCTTTTTAAGTGGTAAAATTTTCTATATTATTGTGAGTTCTTTTGGGGGTTTTGTATAAATGAATGAGTTAATTTTGCTCTACACAAGTATTGGTTCTAGTTGTTTTCTTCTCAGCGTGATCATCTGCAAATAACTTAATACAATATAAATCATAATGCTTTTTTAAAAAAGTCAATATTAAATCTAGCACTGAATGAAGACCACATTAAAATCTATTTAAGAACTTTAAAGAAAGAGAAATAATGAAGCGTTAATATTTATTTGTGAATGCAGCTGATTTTATCTTACTCTATTTGGTGCTATGGCAAAAAATGTGTTTTATTTTGTTCTGTTAATGCGTATTTATCAAATTCTCAGCTGCTGTAAATGTGTGCAGGCTTGCTCAATGAGAATGCCTACTAAATCTTCAAAGAAAGTCCTTTATAGGCTATATTGTAGGTGGGGCTGCCATTGCTACCTATTAAAGTTGTCTGGCTTTCATTATAAGTCCCTGTTATAACTTTGCCAAAATTTTGCTCTTTAGGCTGCAAGTTTTGTTGGGTTGGAGCTTGGTTTTTATCCCCCAGTTTGGGTGTCTCCTTCATTTTGCCAATATTAAGAAAGAAAACAAAATCTGGTTTTGCTCATGTCCACAGTTTCACAGACTTGAAATTTGGAAAAAAATTGCCAGATATTATATTGTTAATTGTATAAAGGGTTTCTTAAGTTTTGCCACTCTACAAGCAATAGCTCTATTCCTGTTGCTTAGAAAAGACTTCAGGTATAATCCTGAAGATGTTTTTTCTAACTTTGTACTGGTAAATTAGAGAACAGGGGCCAAGAGGAGGGAGACAAAGGAAGATCAAGATAAGTAACTGGCAAAGGAGTGAAGAACTGAGATCGGACAGCTGAAAATATACAGCATAGTAGGTGTGATACTATGACACGTCCAAAGTAATTTCTCTCAGAATCTTGTTGTGAGGCTGGGGTATCCTTGACCTGGAAGTCCATTCAGCAAATAGTGGATCTCATCAAACCTAAAGTCTTTGACCCAAACAGAGAGTAAAATTCCCTCTTGGAGCATCTTGTTCAGCTTTGCCATGTAGTTACAATACTAGTTTTGTTTAGGCGGCAAGAGTCTTTTTCATAGGACACTTTCCATCTCTAGTATGGATTGTCTGGAATGAGCACAGTTCATAATGATTACTTATTAAATTAAGCTGTTACCTGTGTAAAAAAAAATGCTTTCTAGCAGTTTCTGCTACGTGTAATTACTGAAGCAGAAAGAAAAGGGGTAGTCTCATGATTAAAGCCACATACTCAAGAATTATGACAAATGCAATATTAAAAATGTATTTACATGGTGAGCATTGGCCAGTGTACATTGAATGGGTTCAGTGAAAAAATGGTACATAATCAGAAAATCTTGATATCACTGTCAATATAATAAGGACATAGAATGGGATGAGCTGACCTGCATAGATTACTTTCATAACTTTTGAACAGTCATTTTAGAAGCTTTACTGATAATCCTCCAACTGTACTTCTGGAAAATATTATACATGTAACTGCTGTGAACTTTTCAATCTCACACCATGTGTTTATAATCTATTGTGTAAATGAAAAAAAAATATAAAAGATATTCTCATGTGTATAGTCCACTATTAATCTATTGACATTAAGATTTTAATCTCCCCCTTCCATCCCAGAAAAAAAAACAATAGGTTAAGAAAATGTCATTCAGTTTCAAAAGCCTTGGATGCAAAAAAAGATGTATCAATAAAACAGTTTAGTTAGTGATTTCAGGATTTTTGAATTTTTAAGTTGAACATAAAGAAGCTGTGGTAATAGAATACCTCTAAATAAATAAGGTAAATGATAAATAAGATAAATGGTATATTGAGTTAACAGATAAAAGTGTATTCATGTTATTCATTAACAAGGAATGACGTAACGGGAAAAATAATTTTACGTTTGGGGGGGGTAATTCCTTCTGCTTTAGGTATGCAAAAAGTAGAGACACTGTCTTAAGTAGCTTTTTCTATCCACGCTTATTTACCTATTATGTGTGTCAGTGGCAAAACCATTTGCTCCATTTTATGCACTTTCCAGAGATACAGCTGAGGTTCTTCTGTTCCCAGAGACAGAAATTTTAGAAGACTTCTTTTTTATTTATACAAGCAAATAATTAATAATGTCACAGAGTTATTTATGAAATTAACTAATATCTCACTTTATTTAATGAGATGCTATATGAACATGATCTGGTTTTACCACTCTCTTTATATGGTTTGCTTCATGTTCTGTTATTATATTATTTGTTTTGTAACTGTATCAGCAAAGTTCTCTTTGTTGCAAACATAGTTTTACCGGACTGCATGCATATCTATGTGTATATGTTTAAAATCCCTCTATCTATTCAAGCTTCCTAAGTTGATGTCCCCTATTAACCACATGTATTTCTCATTGTTTCCTTCCTGCTTTTTTCCCTTTTTGAACCAAATATTTGCAAGTTTATAACCAGACACATGAGCTTGGCATTTGACAATCTTGCGAACTCATCTTGTGACCTCAGAGCTCTGTGGGTTTCTCTATTTTGTTTGTGTGTCCTCACTAACTCTGAAAGGTGCTGATGATGAAACAGCCTGTTTTAGATACTGCTTCTTATGGATTCTGTATGGGCAAGAAAGGTTACATTCATTGCTTAACCAGAGGAGCCATGTAGGGTGTCTGAAAAAGGCCTTGTGTTTCTCAGTGCTCTGAAAGACCACTGCCTTTTTGAAAGTTTGTTCAAATGAAGAGAAAAATGGGCTTTGGGCTGGATTGAGTGAGCTGCAGCTGCTGTTCTGTGGGGACTGAAAGCTGTATGTCTAAAAAACATAACTCAGATCTTGAATACCTGCAGAAAGATAGCTGCCAGCCTGGTCTGTATACAATTCTTGCTGTACCTGACACTGTTGGATAGAGGCATCTTAGTTACAGCATCTTTCCAGAGAGAGTCTTTCCAAATTACCATAGCTGGCAGTCCTGCATGTTTCAAATATTTTCTTCTCTGTCTCTCCATGGTGCTTCTGTCTCTCTCAGTACAGGGGCTTAATGCAGTGGATATTGTAGTACTGGATGACATCAAGAGAAAGAGGAAAAAAAAAAAAGAAGACATGGAGATAGCAACATACATTTCTTTTCCCGTCTCTCTGTCCACACTGATTGTGTTAAAGAGGAAAGAAGCAACACTTTTTAGAACAGTAGTTTTAAACTCTGACCAAGAAAACTCAAATTGTTTCAGAATTAGATGTGCATATGGATTGAATGTATTTGACCTAGAAATCAGAATTTAGTAATGGTCATGAGGATTTAGTGAGAAAAAAAAAAAAAAACAAAAAAAAACCCCAAACAACTGTCTAACTCAAGTGTGAATGTACTTGTTTGTATTTCTGTCAGATCCTAACTCACAAGTTAAACAGATTTGTACTGTTAGCATGAAAATCAAGGGTTTAACATTAAGGTTTTGGTTCAATTTGATGATGCAATGGATCCCTTCCACCTCAGTATATTCTTTGAAACAGCAAGTACATAAAGTTTTTAGATTTATTCAGTTGGTACACTCAGGAATATCATACCTTTGACTATAGCCATATGTCCCCGTTTAAGAGTAGGAACATTAAAGCTTTTACAGCACTGGTTTTTTTTGTTTGTTTGTTGTTGATTTCTCCTACTAGGTATAATAGTGGGCTCTCATCTTTCTTTGGGAGTTGTTTGGGTTTAGGATTTTAGGGTTTTTTTGCATTCTTTACTCTTTTTAGAGCACGCTCCCCCTGCTCCTTTTCCATGCCTGTCTCCTTGAATTGATGTGCTAACTTTTTGTATATTAATTAAGACTATTAATTTCAAATGTGTTTGGGTATGCAATATTTTTTGCAAGAGTTTGCAAAAATGTGTGCAATTGCATGCCTAATTTGAGTACACAGCGACAAGATTGTTCATAGCAACAGAGCTGCAATAACCACTTGCTTGAGTGCATTTCAGATCATGCATAAAAATTCTGGCTTTTATACAGTTTCTAAGGAAATTTAGCTTTTTGGGGTTTGGGGGGGTTTGTTTGTTTGTTTTAATAGAATTTATATTGTAGCATTTGAACATACATTTGCATTGCTAACCCATAGAGACATTTTGACAGTTATAAGACTAAGATCTAAAAATATAGAATTTAGGTACCCTGGGCCTTTAGTGGATGCAAGAAAGAACTGCTATAATTGAGGTACACAGTGAACTAAACTCTCAAAGATGAGCTTTAGGTATGAAAAAAATAAAAACCTTGTGAGCTGTTTTTAAACTAAAGAATTTAAACTTCAGGATTTTTAGCTTTATCACCTCTTCCAGTCCTTAAGTATCCTTATTTTTCATTAAGGAGGATTTTACCATTGCTCAGCCTACTGTTGATGAACACAATGCTTATCTAATTTACTAGTGTGCATCTGAATCTAAGCAATCTAATGTCATAAATGATAAATATTAACCGGGGTAACAGTCTCTTAGTAAAAGATTACTTTTACAGTAATAGTTTTATGATATTAATTTCAAACAATGTTATTTTAGTGATAAAGCAGCACCAAAGGGCTTGAACTGTTTCTCATCTATATCGGTAAAAGCTTTATTTATGAAGTAGCACAAGAGGGTAATTGAGAAAATGAATAAAAAGTAAATATTATGTTTAATCTTTACCCTCAAGCATAAAGTTACAGACACGGCTGCTTGGCTGCACTAATTTGCATAACATGTCAACAACTTGACTCTAGAATTATATGACTAAGAGAATTTAGAAACCTGAAGTATTGCCTTATAGATTATGAAAATCTTCAGTGAGGAAAGAAACCAGCTCGTTTGCAGGGGGATTTGCAGAGTTTTGATTAGGGTAGCAAACAGAAAGCTGCTTGAAATTATTCTTTATTGTTGATGCTTTGTGATAAAAGATAAGTTCAGTTAAATCATTATGTACCATCACCGTGGATATATTGTTAGACAGCCAGGATTGGGGGTTGGGTTTGGAAGTTTGGTGGTTTTGTAGGTATTACAGAAGAGTGTTTGGTCTCTTATTGTACCAAAGTGACCTCACTACCTGAAGTAGTCCCTGTTTCCATTCTCACAATTGCTGTTAGTAGCCAGCAGTTCCTTTTGGATTTATCTTTAAAGAAAAGGTAAACAAAAGGTTAGCAAAACCCTACCACACATATAAAACCCCCTATAAGAATATAATATAACCCTATAATAATATAATATTCTGTTATACATGTAAGAAGACAAGGATACATATGGGAAAGATATGATGAGTCCAGTTTTGTGTTTGCCCATATTCCAGGTTTACACACCTGGAATACACTTGAGTCTGCAGAAAAGACTTGTCACAATGCGTAGTGAGAAGGAGACTGCATTACTGCCCTGGTCCTGTCTCTTAACAACTTTCTTGGACCCTCGGGATTTCTGTGTCCTCTCTGCAACAGTTACAAGCAAGAGGCCTTTGTAAAGTGGAGCTTACTGCATGTGACTTCTTGTAACATACAGTAGTTTTTCTTAACCAGTGAGAGCTTTGGGATAATTTTACTTAATGCCGGTGGTTAAAGCCAGAACCAGAAATCAAGAATCACTGAAAAATTCCATGCATTAGCTAAATATTAGTCTGAGGAAAGGGAGTCTTTGTGGTTTTGCCTCAGGGTTCTCATCAAACATGTGTCTTGCGTTACCTTTCACTAAATATCACTTTGACTGCATTTGCTTGTGTTAAACAATCAGGAACAAATTTGGCATGTAGTTTGTTTACTGTTCAACAATGTGGACTACTCAACAATTAGAAAGTTTGTCCTAGACTTCAGGCTGCAGATAATATCTCCAGCTCCCTTTTTATTTATTTATTTTTTATTTGTTTAAAGCAGAGTTCCAGAGTCCAGACTAAAAAGGAACTGTGTATTGTGTCTGAGCCTTTAGATCTTGTAGAGATTGGGATTATCAAATTTTTGTTGTTCTGCCTTTAAACGGCGTCACTCGTCTGCAGCCTGTAGGCCCAGACTATGCAGCTGACTTATTTTATTGTTTTATTTTTAAATGTGGGAATTGCTTTAGGCATCTATGCTAATATTCATATTTTCTGAATTAGTGTTGTATTGTTACAGCCATTTTATTGGTGGAAACTATAGTATTTATGCAATTGACTGAAATGCGAATTAACTGCATAACAGAGATTACTATAAAAGTTGACATAAACCATAGATTTTTAAATAAAACCAGGTAAAAGTAGTAGCTGCTAAGTAAAAATGCTTTATCCATTGCTGTCCTGCATCTATTCACCTGACCGTCATGCTCTTTGGCACTCTCTTGATATTGTCATGGTTCAGATTTTGATAGCAAAGTTCTTTATTCTTCATGAGGACAGTTCTCTTTTTTGGTTTCCCTTCTGATCACTGGCAAAACATGACAGTCAATAATTAATCTCTTGTCTATCAGCTCATCTGCAGATAAAGCAGCTTCCTTTTCCTACTGACTTTGAAATCAGATTCCTTTTAGAGCAGAGGACTTGAACAGATTTACTAGATCACTAAATCTGGTCCTACAGCATTGAGAGGAATCATGTTCTAGCCTGCATGATGATAGCATAGTTATTTTATTTGATTCTATTTTCTCTAGTGTTGGTCTTCTTGTTGTATTTGTAGACCTGATCTTGGTTGCTCTCTGAGCTTTAGATTGCTGATGAGGGATAGAAACTGTGATTTCACAGTTTGACGTGAATATAATAGTGCACGGGTGCTGACACCATTAGAAGTGGGAGACTCCCAAGAACAGACTCCAACTCATCTTTGCTCTTTGGGCCTCCAAAAGAGAATAGCATAGTTATGCTTCCTTTGGAAAGGAAGGTTGGTCCTAGGTAGGTTCACACCTGAATGCAGTTGCAGTGTTGTTTTGGGGAAGACCACTTAAAGCTATTTTATTCTCAGTTTCCCTCTTTTGTTTTATTTTACACCTGGACAACATAATACCCTGCATCAGTTCCATTTCTTTTTCATTTCTGCAGAATACGAGTGTCAGGAAGTGTATACGCTCCAGATGAGCTCTTGCTACTTTGTGGGACTATAGTTTTTTTCTGATGGGCTTCATACACTTTATTTGTCAGCTTTGGGATAATTTTCTTGTTCAAAATGAAGGCAACAAAGGACTCTCACTATACGTTGACACCAGCAAGCTTAAGTTTTGCTATTAATATGAGACGTTTCAGAGTTGAGCAGTAATGATGGGAGCTGCAATCAACAGTTTCCCCAACATCATCCATACTGAATTCAGTTTTGTCAGTGTTGTTGGAGTACACGGCTTTAAGGAGTAGTTTTTGAACTTTCATCATTTAACATACTGCATAGTTTCTTTGTGTTACTCTGCCTTTTCTGCAAGTATGGTTTGGTAGCAACACCAGTTAAAGAAATTCTGTTCTTTTTGAAATTTTGTATGCATGTTTTTGGCTTTTTTTTTCTTGATCAAAGGCAAGACACTTGTTTGGTTGTTAATAGAGACATACATTGCAACAGAATTGTTAGGAAGATTTGATCCATAACTTGCTACCCAAGATCTACTTTATTTTGTAAACCTTTTGTAGCTGCAAAGTAGTAAATCAATATCAGCTTCTTTTTACGACATGAAAATCTCATATTATTTGACCCAGCTTTATCTGAGTTCCAGGCTTAAATGAAATTTATGTTCTATTTAAAAAAATATTTAGAGTGATTATAGCCTATTAGAAGGCTAGTGCAGGATATTCTAATTATATTTTTCTGAATTGCATTAGTTTTCCCTTTGAATTCAGAAAAAAATTCTGACTATCCTATCCTATTTTGGTCCATTTGACTTCAGTTTTAAAGTCCTAAGAGTATATTATATGGCTTAGACAATTGCATAGGAATTTCTTGCTAATTTCTGACAGATGATG
This sequence comes from Sclerurus mexicanus, assembly GCA_013396755.1. NCBI lineage: Eukaryota > Metazoa > Chordata > Aves > Passeriformes > Furnariidae > Sclerurus > Sclerurus mexicanus. The sequence continues at coordinate 2,798,692 of VWZF01003842.1, forward strand.
TCAATAGCCATGCCATGAATTTAAGCTTGCGAACATCAGTTATGACACACTGTTTGTAATGTTAAAATTTTCATTTAACAAGTGCTATTTTTGCTGTTGTGGCATTCAACCCCAAAAAGGGAAGGGAACATGCAGGTGCACAGATACTAGAGATCAAAAAGGAATGACAGAAGGTCTGCAAAAGCTTGCAACGTTTTATTAGTAAATTATAGACTTATCATGGAAATTGGTATGTTAGTCCCCTATTTTCTATATAAGCATATATTGGTGGGTTTTGAATAAAAGAGTAGGGTGAGAGATTAGAGAGAGGAAGAAAGATCACCAGTCCTTGCTCCAGCGTTGAGCCAGCTGATGGGGTGTCCAGGCTCCTGGTGCATGTGTGCCTGAGCTTTGTGGGGTTACCTATTTATAGATAAGTTTTCCCCACTCTGGAGATGTTTCTTGCTTTCTATGCAAATTAGTTATCATGCAACTGTGTTCTTCTAGACCTTTCTGGAAATGTGTAGGAGGGCTTCGAGCATCTTTGGTGATCTTGAAGTCCCTGCTGGGTCAGCTTTTGGTCGAGAGTTTGTGCCCTCCTCTCAATCTCATTCGTGCATTTGCACTGTACCATGTTGTGCTCATCTCCAGAAGCCAGAACCAGGACGTTTGTCCCAGAAAACTGCTGCCCTATCCCTGTATGGCTCCCTTCTCCAGCCACATCTTGTTACTTCTCACAGCATGTTATTACCACACGCAGCTATCCGGCTATTGGTGTTTGAGACATGCACCCCTTATCTTTTGGGCTTCTACAGCTGTATTTTCACTTCACTGGAGCTAGTTTGGCACGTATGAAGGAAAGAGATGAAATATCTTCATAATCAATGGTTATAAAGGTTTAAGACAGGAAAAAAAAGAAAATAAAACAGTTGGCCAGGCAACCACATCCTCAGAAAACATATACTGTACATACTGTGAGTTGTTCAAGTTTTCTTTCCTAAGCAGTTCCAGTGGCAGAGTTCTGGGTCAGGCTTTATCTTCGCTTGTACTGCTCAAGTGGGTGTCTGAAAATTTAAGTTAATCAAAGTTGGCAAAGAATCAGTGAATTACAGGGCAAATATCTTCTAGGCACTCTTACATGTTTTTAAGATGTGAATTGGATCACAACATTCTTTACTCTGGCTAGATTAATTCTACTTTTTTTCTAACCTCTTGTCTACTAATTAATCGCTAAATAATTTTACCACTAGGTAATACAGCCTGTCGCTCCTAAGATAGGAACTGTGTAACTTGCAAAAATATGTATATGCTTCCTGACTGCAATGTAAAAAGAACCTGAACTTAACAGTTCTAATAATCTGGCTTTTCTTTTTCCCTCCAAGTGTCTCACAAAGTTTTTCTTCAGTGTGTTTAGTACAGTGTAAAACTTATTGATTGAAGTAGATTAAATATTAGCCCCTTCCTTCTATGTAATAGTTCTATCTCTATGTTGAAAAGTACTTCATCTAGAATCACATCATTTTACAGATAAGGGTCCTTTCCTGGCATTACTTGCTTCTCCTAGCAATGATATAAAATTTACATCAAGTTGAATTCAAACAGCTTAGAGCCCTGTGGAAGACAGGATGTGAATTAATTGTTGCTTTTATGCTTGCAAAACCAACATGCACAAAAATCTATGTTAATCGCTGATTTTAACTCCCTAAAGCAAGACAATCTGATGGCTTGATTTTTTTTTGTGTTTTTTTTTTTTATTATTTATTTTGAAAACGAAAAAGCTTTTTGACCTTTTATATTCCTTAAAGTGATCAAAGAAAACCCCAATGTGTACGTGGTTATTTTGATTTTTAAATAAAATTCATATTGGCGCCTTCTACGTCAAACATTCAAATAAAATACAAATTCTCACAGTTTTAACTTACATCAAAGATGGAAATCATTGTGTGGTTTTGGAAACCAAAGCAATTCCAAGATAGACACAGTTGGAATTTTTTTTATTTGACAGTGTGTTTCATACACTTAGTAACATCAGTGTGAAGTTGAAAGTGTGCATTCTAATGAAGGAAGAAGACAAGGTGAACCTTTATGGTGACTCTTTAGGATTAAATTCAACCAGATGACACAGTTACTTACACTTGTAATGGATTTATACAGCAGAAGAAAGCTTTAAAAATAATAAAAAAAATCCTCATTTCTAGATGTGTATATAGACTACAAAGTACTATTTCTTGAATTTGTCATTAGTAATGCAAAATATCTTGTACCTTTTCCTGCAGATCGATGGTAATAGTTGGGTTTCTTTTGGCAGGTTGTCAAGTTATTAAGTAACAAAAGATCTCAAGCTGTTGGAATATTAATGTCTAGCCTTCATTTAGACATGAGGGACATTCAGCATGGTAAGTGAAATAACTATTGATGATTATCAGATCACATCATTACTAATCTGGAAATGCTAACTATTTCTATCCTTTGACATGTAAAATACATTAATATGTGGCCTTTTTTACACTCTATTTTTTTTTTCCTGAAAATAGCTTATTTTGACATTTATTTTCTCCTCTCAGGATCAGTTATATAAGTGGTTTATAATATAGATGCTTTGAATTTTGGCCTTTCTGAGGAAGAAATAATGATGTGTTGTTTATTTTAATTCCAATACCCTTGGGACATATCCAGAAAACTGAATTATAATGTTTAATTTATTTGCTTTATAAAATAGTTCCTATATTTGGGCTGTCACAAACTGTGGAGTTCTTTCATCTTCAACAACATTTTTTATAAAGCAAGATCTTTCAGAGGAATGTAATAGTTTTCACATTTATGCTAAGAGACAGTAGTGCAAAAAGGTGAAAAGTGGAATTACATTTATATTCAGAGCATCCCTTATGTTTCCCAAAGGCTTTGGATAGATTTGAAGCAGATTGAATTATCCTGTGAAGTGCCAGCCTATCTATTAAATAAATGTGGTTTCAAGTATAACACAGACTTCATAAATCACAAAAACATCTTGTGAACTTTCTAGCCTACATATTTATGGCTGTGTGTTCAGTTTACTGTGATTTGCTTATTTTGTGAAATTATTCATAAATAGAACAAATTTCAGAGCACTCTGTCTGCTAGTGAGTAACTCTTAATCACAGTTTTAAGTTTTTATTAAACTGTTTTGATGGTTAGTAGACTTCCTCAAGCTGAAGCGCTTAAGATGGTAGTCATAGAGCAAGGCGCCAGTACTGGCGCCAAGAAGTACTTGGTATTTCCAAAGCTGGCAGATGTAGTTCAGTTAAGTCATAGAGCAAAATCTGAAAACAATGATATGGTCCTTTCCTTCAGTCAAATATTCAACTTGGTTTCAGTTAATAATGAAAACCTTATGAAAAAAGGAGTCCGCCTAACATCTGTGTCTGTGGTAAAGCCAACACAAGTTCATTGAAAATTTGCTTGCTTAACATGCAACACTAACAATAACATGGCATGAATGTCAGTAGTTGAAGGGGTCAAACAATATTATGCTTAACCTTTATCCTATTACAATATTAAGCACACATGATCATCTAAGAGCTGTGTGCACATTTTGTATATTCCTCTTTCAATAGCTGTTTTCTAAAACCAAAATTCTGTGCAAAGGGGAATTTAACAGTTCTCTTATTCCCTTGCTGTGCAGAAGCAATTGAGCAAACATGAGAAAACTTTTGTCTGGTGGGCAAATTTGTGGAAATGGTTGAAAGATCCTGGTGCTGAATTTATTTTTTTTTTTTTTTTTACGAACGTAAAATAGGAGTGGAGGAAAAGTGGTGAGGAGCAGGAAAGAAATTTGCACAGTGGGGGCAAGGAAAATAGAGATCTCACCAAGAAGTATTTCTGGCATCAGTCACTCCTTGCAGAGCTCTCTGAGCGATCTAAGCCTAGAGCCCATGCAGAAATCATAGAATCACAACCAAGTGATTCAATCTTTACCTTTATGTAGGCACTATTTTTTACTTCCTTGTTAAAAAGAAAGGGGTTTGCATATTTTTTTTAGGGTTATAGCATATTGGTTTGTCTGCTGCAGTTCGAATACACTAACAAGAAGGTACTATCAAAAATTCAGATAATGGTAGAGTGCCTGCATTAGCAAAAAAAGTCAGTTGGTATATTTGCATCTTTATGCTTTAATATATTTAAGCTGTATTACAATGAATAGAGCAAGAAGTGTAATCACTGTTGTTTATCCCCTGAGTTTTAGTAGTGGTCTTGAATTTTTGCCACATCTGATGTTCATTGACATGTACATTTACCCTTATTATCTCAGTATAATACAAGCAATGTTTTTTCATAAATCTGAAATGCAGTCAAATGAAGCTTCCCCCTTTCCCCTACACTCAGAAATTTGTGGTGCTAAGCAACTTTCTTTATAGGCTTTCTTATAAATATTCTCTTTATTAAATATAGAACATATCTCTGGGATGCACTGTTCCTGCAAATTGCTGAATAATTGTGATTTCTTTTAATTTTACTTTTTTTTTCTTTTTTTACTGGCCATAGAAAAATGTCAAGAAAGAAACTTTCAAGGCAGTGTGATATTCCATTTCTTGGTTTGCATGTTATTGTGTTTGTTTTGGGGTTTTTTCCTAGTGCTTTAGAAATATTTTAAAATATTACATGAACAGAAGAGAAAACAATTGTTCTGGGTACTAATTCACCTAATAAATTTAGGATTTCAAGTTTTAAATCATACTGTGTTTAGATGAAGATCTTAAAATAAATTGACGCCTGGTCAAATGTTGATTTAATGTCTTGTAAATTTTTTCTTTGCTTAGTTGCTGTTTCTTGGTGTATTTTTATTTGTTTTTTAAGATACAAAACAATGATATTTATCCTTGATGAAATACTGTTTTGGAATCTTGAACATGTGAATCATTTACGACATTTTCTTAATTAATCTTGAACACTTAGCTACTTTTTCATGTATGTGGGATCAGATGGCATTTAATGGAAGATTTCAGAATATTGTAATACATCCTAAATAGATTTCTTTGATAACATCCTAGTTAAGCGTCTGCTTGTAGAATTTAATTTGTCTGCTTCCAGCTTTGAAAACAGGTTTAGTAAGACAAACTCCCAGACCTTGTCTGCTTCTAAAATCTTTTTACAGCATGAAAGGAGTAGCTGTAATAATCAGAGCACGTTTGTTCTGAACTCTAGTATGTCTTTCTAGTAGCACTTTAAAGCAGGGTAGGTTAATTTTCGTTGTTGGGGAGGATTTTTGGCAGATTCTGATTGCTAACAGAACTCCCAGCTATCTCATGTAGTCAAGGCTAGAACTGTAAGAAATGTTGGTCTATTTAGTGGCAGTGCCATTTCTGTGTTATTAGTACAAAAATGAGTCCTTGTGAGTTCTCTGATTTCACACAAGGTTTTACTGATGCCTGTTTTTCTGCAATCATCTATCAACTATGCAAAACACTTCATCCAGGCGTTTTGCTTGCTTTTGTATTTTCACTCTACCGCAAATATCCTTTATCCAGTATGATCTTCCCCCTGAAGATATTGCTGTATTTGGCTGCATGATACGGCCAGAGCTTGAGAAATGCCAAACAAGCACTTCTTACATATTTTTTTCCTTTATAGTTCAGATTTTCTTCTTAGAGAGAAAAGACTTGGGTTTTAACATTAATCTTTTGGGGTTTTTCTTAACATTTCAGAGGTGCAGTGTGCTTAGATTACTGATCCAACAAGATTCCAGTTAATTGCTTAGAGTAATCTGTGATGAACACCCTATATATTAAAAGATAATGACATGTTAAGCCTGGGTTTGCGTTTACGCACCATGTCTTCTAACTAAGGCTTCCTTTGTGTTCAGGTTGTCTGTCAGCACTTGAAATGTAACAACTGCTTAAAATTGTAACCAACTTAAAATTGTCAGTGCCTTCTCCAATCCCCTTGCTTATAAAGATGCAGTCTATCCTCCTCTGTGTTTACAGCTCGTAATAAGTGGTGTAAGAACTGCAAAAGCTTGTGTGTGTGTGTAAAAAAGAAGGAAAAAGTAAAACTGAATATGTCAGCCAGGAAAAAAGTAAATTTTGTATTTCATGCAGCTAAATATGATATTTATTACACAGTGAGATTTGTATCTAGTATTTATTTTCAATATGGTAATTAATCTTTAGTTCACTAAAATAATCTTAATTTTGAGTGTACCTTGTAATTGTTGAAAGTAAAAGTCTGTCAAAAATAGCATATGCAACTCTCTGTTTTTAGAAGTTGTCTGTAAATTTTTCCAATTCAGTAGGTTTCTTTTAACAGAGTTTGTCTTTTCAGGCACTGTGTTGCTGCAATACTATATTTCTGTAAGGTTTTGCATAGCACTTTCTGGTTCCCCTGGCTCTGTTGGGAATAGTTTGAAGATTTCTGCCTCAGAATTTTCTCATATTCTCATTTAATAAGTCATTTTCCCTCCCTCTCTGAGACACTGGTAATCTGTGGAATTTGATAGAGCCACCTGTCCCACTTTGATATCTTGTTGGGGAGGGGGGGGCAAGAAAAAAGGAAAGACAAGACACTTTTTATTACAGCCTTCAACTCATTGGTCAGCAAGAACAGAAAGAGTGTTTACATAAAACAATACAATAGGGAAAGTAGTTACAGAAAGTGCAGACAAATTCACCTAATAGCTGGTTAACTCACCTCGTAATTGGGATTTGAGATTATTTAACTGGGAGTTTTATCTGCCGCAGACCTTGCTCTGCAAACAGCAGTACAACTTTGAACACCAAAGATATCTTCTGCCCTGAATTCAAGACAGATGTGTGGGAAGTGAACATACTGTAAATGCTAGCAAGAAAAATAAATGTTTATCCTTTAGTATTTAGCTATTGGTGACAAAAGAACATTGAGAAAATCTTGGTTTTGTTTTCTTACTGGATGGCTCACACTGACACACAGAAATGATGAGCAAGGAGAGACTTTGTCAGGGGTTCAACTACACGATTTCACTGGAGAAGGATGTTAAAATGTCTCTTACGCTGCATTATTTCAGTGTTCTGTGCGGGAAATATTCACCCATTGAAGTTTCATATAGTCTAGGTCCAAGAAATGCTTTATGTGGAAAGCAATCAGGAAAGAATGGCTCAACATCTGGAAAATAAGACTCAGGATTAGTTTATTTTATGAAAAGTGCAGAGGTGATCTGAGCATTATTTATCCTAACAACAATGTACATGTAGAAGTACAGTCATTTGAAACTCATAATAGGCACTCTTGAAAAATATTTTCCCAAAAGATATTTTACTATTTAAACAAGTTATGAGGACAAAACAATGCAAGATTAGATCAAATTCTTAGGCCACTGTTATACTAGACAGTAGTCCTGCTGCCCAAAATCGTTACTTCTGTCCATTTAAGTTATGGAAAAAAATATTGGCTGTAGGAAGATAAAGAGAACATTTTTTTCTGTCAGATGGCAAGTGTGTCTTTATTAAATGAATGATCCACAGAGTAATTGCAATCAGTGCAGGTTAATTACAAAGTTACAAGCTTTACTTGTTACTTCTGATCTATTAGTAGAGAATTGTAATTCTCTATATGTTTCTTTTTTTACTTAATCAAATGTTGTGCATGCAGACACCCAAAAACTTAAAATATTATAGTTTAAACTTCACCCCTTGGCAGCCTTTCCAACAGCTATTTAGATTCTTCAGAGATATACCCAAGTAAAGATTAGTTTGGTACTGCATTTCTCCATCTTGTGAACTACCACTTCCTCAAAACTTTGCTCCATAATCTTCAGTCTTATTCCTCTATTTCTTCTTGGCTTTGTGCTACCATGTTCTTTACATTATGCCTGCTGTTAGATTGTATGCTTGCATGTTTTATTTGCTTATAATTACTTTACAAGCTTCTATTGGGAAATTATTGGTAAGGAAAACAATGGAATACACAAAATTACTTTTATAAAAGTCAGACTAGAGTTAAATGAGAGTGCCACACATATGTATTGCTGCAGATGTTTCTATTGCTTTGATGCTGTTAGTATGCCCACAGTGTCCTGTACTGAGCAGTGAGTTTGGGGTCCTGGTCTGGCCATTCCTGCCGGATGCAGTTAGGGAGGAAGGACAACAAAGGACCTTGGAGACAAGTGTGATTTCCAATGGATGTGGCATAAACCCCTGAGCTGTGGGTGAAGGCCCTGAAAGCCAGTTCTGAATATTTTAAGCATGATTCAAGTTCTCTTTCTGTCTTCTAAGATTGTCTGAAGTTTAGTTCATAGTGACCAGAGGTCAACAAAGCAATAGCAGCAGTTGTTAATGGAAAAATACAGCCTTGGTTATAATTTTCTTTTAATATATGTGCAACACATCAAGATAATGAAGGACAGGAATAATCATATCATCAGGAAAGGAACTGAATGCTTTATGTGATATATCTTAAAATTCACACTCAAAACCAAATTTATGGAATTAAACCATTTTTCTGTAATGCAAAATGCATTTTAAAGAAGTTAAGTTTGGGGTTTTAAATTAGGGAAATCATATTGAGTTCTTTCACAGTATTTGAATAAGCAGAGACTAATTACTGCCACATTGGATAGTTTGGATAATTAAAGATTTTTGTTGTTGTTAGGAACATATGAATGTAATTTAATAGAGAAGTTTTGTAAGAAAATGTAACTGCGTTGTTTGTCTGTTGTTTCAGTTGAAACAGTTTGGTTTTTTTCTTGGAAGTCTGATCTAACTTTGAAAATTTGAGACGAAAGTTTCAGGAAAGTTCTCCCAAAAGAAAAAAAGCTGTATTGTTATTTCTCATTTGTGTACTGTGTACTCACTCAGAAGAGAGATGATTACAAAATTCTAAGCATAAGAGCAACAAAATATGTGCTATTAGCGTTAGTACCATGCAAAAATTGGGTGGGGGGAGGGAGAAAAAAAACCACCTTGTCTCTCTTCCATAGCTGAATTATTTCCCACTGGTCATACTCTTATGTGCTGTACTACAGAGAGGTTTTAGCATTATTAAAATTAAGAAATACTTAGTGACTAAGATGTTCCAATAATAGTTACACATTTTTTTCTTTAAATTAAAAGGTTTAGAAAGGTCGTTTGCCACAAAAATCCATTTGTGATTTGTTCATGTGTTTGTTAGATTTGAATACACTTGTACACACAAAAAAATTGCACTCAAAAATTAATGCCACTTACATGTTGTTAATCTAATTTAAGTACAAGGTAGTTAAAATGAGGATTTAGTAAAGTTTACAAGGTGAATCCCTTTTTTCTTTTTTTTTAACATTCATTATACTTATGCCTGTATTTTTCTTACCACTCTTTTTTTTTACATAGCAATTAAAACTACATGTTATCTTTGATCAAATGGAGGTCTACTTAGCTTTGTAGCTGATTTCCTCTGTAAATAATCTGAAACTAAAATTAAGATGAGGGGCATGCCCACTCATTATTTAATTTCCATAGGTCTCTAGTTTATCATGTTGAAGTAGCTCTCTCCAAATTGAAAAGTTTCTTTGGAACAACTTTCATACATGTTGTCTGTTCTTTTGAGTTTTCCTTGTCACCAGTCTACAATCCATGGTTCTTGCTTCTCTTTGCAATAAGGTGACTGTGTGCTGTTTTCAAGATCTGTGTGCACCATATGTCTATGTCAAGGTATCACATCATCTTCTTTTGGGCTCTTTTTTCTGTATTGGTATTGACAGTTTATTTGTCCTTGACTGATGCTAGTTTTTGAGCTTGTGTTTTCAGAGAACTATGAAAAAAAAAATCTGAGGGTCTTTTTGGGAGCAGTAGTTGCTAATTTTTTGTGCTTTTATAGTCTGGGTTCTTTTTCTCCCGTCCACTTACATGTATTGAAACTGAATGTTTGAGAGATCCTTTTGTACACGTTTGTGGTCAACTTTAAAATGGTGTTACTATCTGCAAACATTGCCACTCCACATTCATTAAACAGTACAGTAACATGCAGAGGTCATAGTAAGGCTTCTTTACTACAGATTTGTACTTTGAAAACCAATAATTCATTTCTGTAATTGATTTCCTATTTTTTTGAGCAAGTTTGGGCTTTGTTTTTCTCTTTTGTTTGTTTTTTTTTTTAATCAAAGCAGACTTTTCCTCTTACACCATGACAGCATCAATTTTTCTGAAGGCTCAGTAACTCTTTTACAAATTCAGTATTAACTGATCATTCTCACCTGGACCTTTGTGGACATTTCATTAAAGCAGCAATATTTAATTAGTTGCTCATGAGTGTCTACTACAAAATTATGTGCTACCTTGCTTTCTCATTATCTGTTGTTCATGTTTGGAGTTTCCAGCATCATCCTAAAATTTTTGCTTTTATGATTTGAAACTCGTTCAATTTGAGACAATACCCAAAAGACTTGAGAAGTATAGGACTTGTCTGAGAACTATTAAGACCTTTTCTGTGATTGTGAATCCTAACACAAATACTTTAACTTTTTTTGATTCTCTTTCTTTTGTGCTCTTTTTACAGTCAGATTATCTGCATGCCCAGCTGTTTCCTGTCAGGCTTCATACATCTGATGTGTTTGAAAGCAGTTTTATTGCTAGCTTTATGCATTTGGCAAGTTGGGTTTAGACCTTTTTGTTCTTGCCCAATTTACATTGAACTTACAAGACTTTTTTTTATTTTCTTTGGATGCTTTCCCATTTTGAAGAGTATCTTTTATTTACAGGTGTCCCCCATGCTCTTATGCTTCATCATATATATGATTTTGAGGAATAGGAATACTGGGGAAGTGAAAAGATGAGGGGGGGAAGGGTGCTTTGGAATTTATCAGTTGACTTTTTTTTCTCTCTGTGCCTCTAAAGAAGTGTCCATAACATTCCTTCTGATCTACAACCCTTTTTTTAGCCTTTCACCTATCTTCTCATTTTAAGCTAATTCTATGATGTTACTTCTAAAAATCTTTTCCCCAGTCGATCCTATAGAGAAATTCTGTTAAAGGCTGGCTTGGTTTCCCCAACTGTTTTGTACATTATTCAGAAGCAGATCAATTGTTACTTCGCCTCTTTTGGTGAATCTGCGTTCCTTTGAGTAATAACTATATTACCCTAAAATCTAGACTCTGCCTGATGGCTCAAAAAACTGCATATAACATATTAAACCTTCTGCTATTATGTTATGCATATGGTTGCATATTTTCTTGCAGCTTTTACCATTTAAAAGTATTTTTTAAGATGCTTCTTCAGTGATATAGGGCACTAATTGTGGGTTTTTTTCTATTTAGGCGTGAACTCCCTCCGTAGGGAAGCCGTAGATGTTTCACAACCCATTGCTTTATCTTAACCGGCTAATGCTCCCTTCTGTATTCTGCCGCAAGCCATTATGTAACCCATACACAACCTTACATTGTTAGTGTCACACTGGCTGTCGTCCTTCTGCTCCATTTGGAACAGCCATTTAATCCACCAGTAAACGCAGATCTTGCCCTCTGCAGATGTTTTACTCCTGGAAACTGCGCGGAAACACATCACTCGCGCACGCACGGCACGGCCTTTATCCGCTGAGCTCCTCTTACCTGCGCTGCTGTGCGGGCTCTCCCCCCGCGGTCCATTGCCCGCAGCGCTCCCCCTCCGCACCGCCGAGCCCGGCCGAGCCCCCGCGGCCCCTCCGGCCCCGGGTCCCCGCTCCCGGCACCAGGGGGCAACAGCGGCCCGCGATGCGCCGCCTCCGGCGGCTCCGCGCCCCGTCCCGGGACGCGCCGGCAGAGCCGAGCCGAGCGGAGCCGCTGCCCCACCGCCCGCCCTGCGGCTTCGCCACGCTCTCCCGCGGTGCCCGGGGAGATGCCCCTCGGTGTACTCCTCACCCAGGGAATAGCCTCTTTTAGAGAATAGCTCCGAGTGTAAGGAAGAGAAAGCGTGGTGCGAAGGTTAGGTAGAGTGACTTGCTCGCTGTATCCGTTCATCATCCGTGATAGGGGAAGGTAGGAAAGAGTGCCGGCGAAATTACGGTGTTCTGCTGCAAAAATGGTGAAATCTATAGTCTGAGAAGCCACTGTTTCCCATGCTGGAGCCAGTGTGTTGGTGTTCCTGTACCTGTCACTTTAAGAGGTACCTGGATTTCTCCTACTTCTTTCTCTTCTTCTGTCCTTATCCATAGGCAATGAAAGATCAAGGTTATTTCTGTTGTTCTGCTGTTTCACAAGAAACCTCCCCAAGCAATGGGTGTTAGGTTCTGTTTCAGTGTAATGTGTTTTCTGCTTTTTAATGAAGCTGTGATTGCTTTAGTTACCTAGACACAAAATATAGCTGAGCGTCATTGAACTGAAGCAATAGAGTGACTCTGGTAATCTCAAAGTCCTCAGTAGGCCGAATCTATCCAGTAATGATACTGAAATAAGTATGCATATATGGTCCCAAATAACGTTTGATTTGTTTTTCTTATAATTGTATGTATTTTGGTTTTCTGCATACATTGGCATTTGGCTTTGTTGCTCTCTTAATTCCTTGAACTATTAATACGAGTTTTTGAGAAACACTTTGGAGTGTGAAGAAAAGGTGGAATTTAAACCATAAACATGCATCCTTCTGTGTTCAGCTATCACAGCATTGTGATTAGAATTAGTAAAGCTGTGTAATCTGTCATCTACCTAGCCAAAAATCTTGTTGCGTTATTTTTGTAATCCCACCACACTTAAAACATGGACTAAATATCACAAGATCATTACATCACTTTCTTAGCATCTGTAGCTCTTTAGTACTGTAACTTCAGAATATTTGGTGAAAGGCTTAACGTGCCTTAGTACGATGAAATCCCTGGTGTTTACTCAGACATCAGATGGGGCAGACATGTAGAATAACAGGCTACATCTAAAGTGTTCTCTGCTGAGCCAAAAATAAAATTTTAATTTGATTTGAAGAATAAATTGAGAGTATGTAATTTTATTTCAGGGAGATACTACCATCTGACAGAAGGAAAAAGAAATTTGCTTTTGACAGGAAACCTCTCAAATGTTTTGCCTATGTAATTCTAGAGGAAGAAAATTTGTGTTTTGAGTTGCGACTGCAACAGTTCCTTGTACAGCAATTATAGGGAAATGGGTACCTGCTTTGTCTGATTTTTGAATCCCTGTAAGCTTCCATGTAGTGTTTTTCTACTACTCCACATACTGATATCACACACAACTGGCTAGCTTGAACCATAAGCAGGGAAAGCTTGTTGCTGAATAATTGTACGTGTCTTCATCAATAAAGGAACTTGCAGTACTTTCTGTGGTAAATCATCAAAGGGTAACAACATTCCATGTAGTCTATGTAGAATGATTTAGGCTTGGTGATGTTTCAGAAGACCAGTAGAGTATTTCAGAGAGACCTAGCAAAGGGCAAACATGCTGATCAACTCTAGATTTTTAGAAAGAGCATTCTAAGCATTTAGTCTGGCTGCTAAATAAGACAAGTCATGTAATACTGCCTGCTAATTTCTGCCTCGAGATATTAGTTGGTATAAATATGAACATTTTAGCAGTATAAATGGTCTTGAGTTCCCCCTGAAATTCTGACCCTTCAACCTTTTGCTTTATTTGAAGTTGCTGGTAGTTTTGCCATTGACTTTGGTGAGTCTAGAATTTCATAGAAATACTTTAAGTGATGGAAAAAATGTATCCCATGAAACATTATTCAAAAGGTCAATTTCCCTCACTTTCAGCACTTAAAATGTTCTTTCCATAGTAAATTTGTCAGATTTATTTACAGGTGCTCTATTTTTTCCTGCTTTTGGTCTGTGAAATTACAGAGCCATCTACTTTTAGATTTCTTCCCATACAGGTATGTTATCAGGTTGCTTCTTAACTTTCTTCTGTAAAAATTAAATAGATTAAGCAATTCAACAGAAAAACAAGCTCTTGAGGTTATTGTGCTGTGTCCTTTGTTGGTCTTTTCGATATTGCACCAGTTTTAGCTCTAGTCCAAAGATTGTTTTAACTTCTAGTCAATCCTTGAAAGACAAGGAGTATTATGTTAGTCATTGATCATAATTGCAAAGAGTGCAGTTCTTTGGACAAGTTTGAGTCTGCTCAGGAAAGAGCAGCTCTCCCGTTTACATTGCCACATGCATTTCACTGAGGATTAATCACTATTTTCAATATTTTTCTTTTCAGTGTTGATAAAGATATAGTTATTTGCAGTAAGCTGAGAGCAGATTCCTATGAAGGCCTCAGATACACTCCTTTCTGGTAGTGTTTCAAGAGCAATTAAATTTTCAGATCTATGAGCTAAGCAGTTATTAGCTCATTTAGTGCTGACAAGTAATTTAATGTAAATATTCTAAACTGCCAGCTGAGCACACCTGGAGATCCACTAATTATGTACTTACTGTGAGTAAATTGAGAGAAAAAAAACCCAAACCTGAGATCCCAAGTTAGCTGCTTAATGCAGTGAATCTATTTTTTGGAAGCAAAAATGTGTGTTAGGTATCTGCCCTGATAACTTTATCAAATATGAAAGTGCACTACCATATGATTCCAAATAAATCTTTCCCTCCTCCTCCTGCACTTTGTTTATAATTTAGAACGTGCTCCACAAAGCATGAAAGAGAAAGCTTCTCTTTGCTTATGGATTTCTCAGAGTTAGCCATGGCTTTGTTTACTGTGAGCTACTCTAATAAAAAATAGATAAGGTGGAATTAAACCAAAAGTCATCAAATTTGAATTCTGAAAAAATCCATGCATAATTTCAAGTCTCAGTTTGAAGCCTGAAGGCTTGTTGGTATCCCAAATAAGTCTTGTTAACATCTTGCAGTTACACTAGTTACACTAGTACATGTTGGGGCCTGTGGAACTTCTGGTCTTAATGTCATTGAAACTGAGATTAAAAACCATTTGAGCCTGTGTGGCTCTAAAAGAAAAGTCAAACACTAACACACAGGAAGCCCAAATTTTGTCACTTGACTCATGAATTTAAAGCTATAGATCATATCTGTCTGCAGACAGACTGATACACAATGTCAGATCTACTGCATGTGTGCCTGTGCAGCTGACATGTTTGCATAGTTTGTTTTTATAGTGTGTGCTGTAAATACATACTGTCACATAAACATCCCCCAAATATATTCCTCAGATATTATGTTCTAGAGATCTTCCCACAGAAAGGTTACATGCTTGACAGGTATGACGTGTTTCCTTTTGAGGACCTCTAAATGAAATGTCTATGCCATGCTGTACTACCTTAACCAGAAAAGTGAAAAAGACATTGAACTAAAAGCGAATAGCACTGATTTTTTTATAGCAGTAGTTTTGTTTTCTGTTACAGGATTTCTTACATATAAAATATATCTGTATGCCAATAGTAATTTTATATTAAAATCTTGTTCTTGAAACACTTTAAAAATACCTTTAAGGGTCAGGAAGTTTGCCTAGAGAACAAAAATCCCTTACTATAAACATAAAGCAAGATTTTATATTTTTAACTTTTTTAAGGTGTCCTATATAATTTGCATTTGTGTACTATGTTACACCTTAAGCAGTGTTTTGGGAGTTATAGTAATCCTTTTCAGTTTCTTGAAAGTCTTGAATCCTGCCAGTCAGTCTTGCACTTCAAATTCACTCTCCTATGACCAGCCCCTGGCAGGTTCGTTGAGACTGTTTGCTCCTCTATGCACTGTAGTTTAAAATAAGCATAATCTGGTGAAATGCCAGTCTTTTCTCAACCTTCCTATATCCCACACCCATGTTTTTTTCACCTGCCAAATTCAAACAAATCTTATCTAAACAATTAAGATAAGCATTGAAGTACTCTCTATAGTCAAATCAGCAAACCTCTCAAAACCAGAACTGAAATACAATCTCTCTAAATTAAACAGTCTACAATGGCAATCATGTTTGTATTTAAACATTTTATTCTGAAAGGATTACAGCATTACTCTCCACTTTTTTTTTCCTGCCTAGACAAGAAGGCGACATACTGAGTCAAACAATATATATGTGTTCTCTATGAACTGAACTTGCACACTTTTTATAAACAAACTGTATAGGTGTATGAAGTTAGACTTCACTTAATCAGTAACTGCTGTCCTTAACATAGTAAGCAATTGTTTGAAATGTAACTGTTTATATTACCTATGTACAGTTATATATAAAATCTAGTGATATATTTTGTTGTATGTGTGAATATATGTTTAAATGTATGTAAAAAACACTATTGATACAGTTTATGTATCAGGGATACAAATTGGAGAACAAGAATATTAAGTACAAATGTCTAAAAATTGAATTGTGTTTACAAGAGAATAATCATACTAAAGATTCACTCCTTTCAAGGAAGTCTCCTACTTCTGTTACTTCACAGTTTGAAATGCAGAGTGTTACTTAACTGATTATTTTTTTGTTGCTTCCTAGAAATATGAGTGCATAATCTTGAAAGTATTTAAAATTTCTAAGCCCTTAAAAAATAATCTGAAGCAACAACTGAGCTTAATCCATGGCTTCTGCTTGGAAATTCTGTTTACTGTTCTGCTTTCTTACACAAGCTTTAGATCAAGGTGAATTACTGCCACAGTAAAACTGTGTGCAGGCATTCTAAGTGCTGTTTCTTGCCTCTGATCCATGCTGTGTGTACTTGTGTTAAAGATCCAATCTTCATTGTGGTTTGTGCACTTAAAGTTTTCATCCCGAGAATGTTAGAGTATTTGCTAATAGATAAACATATCACAAAAGTGCTGAGGGCAAGAAGGTTGGTAATAATATGAAATTTTTCACTTATGCTGACTCTACCCAGTGCAGTCATACCCTGCCTATTATCAATGGGTTTCTTTGTTTGTTTGTTTTCCCTGCAAGTTGTTCAAGCCCAGATACTCCTGTTTAAAACTTCTTTTATTTCAGTTATTTTTTGAGAATCTTTAAAAATTCTACAGTCATGACTGTTGTGTGTTTGCTGCAGCTTCCATTAGCACAGGGACATTTGGTGTTAGCGTTGTTAGATAAGCACATTTATTTCAAAGATCCCCATCTGGGATTTAACTTTCTGCATTGGAGATTCACATTTCTATTATTTAAGATAAAAAAGAATCCCAAGAGGACAGCAGTAGTTGTCAAGTTGTTGAAAGTATCACTGATAAAAGCATGACCTTGTGAATGTTAGGTGAATAATGCCAATAAATTCATATGGGGGAGGAGGGAGGAAAAAACAAAAGAAAAAAAAACAGCCAAAAGAACAAGGGATATGAATTTTTGAGATTGTGGGTTTACTATGTAACCAATAAAATGCTGTGAGGTTTGCAGTTTAGTTTATTTTTAAATATAAATACATAGTTGGATGTAAATCTGTGTTTACTTCTCATGTAGCTTGACGTTATATCATAACATAATCTTCATAGCAGCAAAGGAAGCCATTGCACTTTAGTCACCTTGTAAGGCTCTCTTGGCTTTTTTATTGATGAGTACATTGAGGCAGATGTTTTTCTTCTACTTCTGAATTGGGCAGTTCTTTTGTCAGTCATTGCAGGGAACCTGATGAATTTGTCTACACTGAGACCTTTTTTCTAGTTTGCTTGTATTTGCATGTGTGGTGTTCTTGCATTTTCCTCTAATGGAAGATTTCCATTCTGTAGTCAGTGAACAAACAAAAAAGTTTGTTTATTCTTTTTCTCTATTTTATTTTCAGAAATATAAGTTGATCGGGCTATATACTATCTGGCTTGTTCTTCTTGTATCAGAATTTCCCATAGTTTAAGGTTTTGCCCGTATGTAAGTTTTCTGACGATGTTGGATTTTGACCACCTGCAACTTACTGCCTGTACATTATTCTTGGAGAAGCTATTGTTTTTATTTAACTCAGAAACAGTAATTCAAGGAGGATCATACAATGTGACATATTGGACCTACTCATCTATTTATGTTCCTTTTCTTCCAAATATCATTTTTAGACAAATGAAAATCAGTATCTCTCTTAAATTTTGGTTGAATAAATTGTAATGCTACAGGTATGCCTCAAAATTATTTAGTAATTTTGAGACTCTATTCATGTACAGCTCACTCTGTTTCTATATATTGATACAGGTTGTCAGTAACAACAAAGTCCATTTTTGTTGTAAGATGGGTTGATGCCTTTTCTGTTTCTTTTATTCTTCAGCTTGGGGTAATATTCCTGTGGTATAGACGGTTTAAGTGTTAACATGGAGCAGAACTATATGGGGATGAAAGTCTGGAAAAAGTACCGTAGAAGCTGTAACCTCTCAGTATCCTGTAATCTTGCATGTTAGAGTCACATGATGGGCAGAACAGCTGTGAAATCCCCAAATCTGTGCCACACACAAAACTGTGTGATCAGAGTATTGTGATTAATTGCTGTAGAAGTAGGAGGTCCTTCACTCAGTGAAGAAGAATCAATCTGCCTTTATGTTTTGTTGTCCTGACTGCCTGTTGCTGCCATTTGACAGAGAAGGTGTGAAGTCTTGCAGAAGTTCTTGATGCACTCTGGAGAAAGAGAGCAGATGTGAAGAGGCAAAGATGTGCAGGAGGAAAAAAGGTGTGGCCTCTTGGAGCAGTACTGCTTGGTTTTTAGAGAGTCATACAGAAGTCAATTGAGGTGGAAATCAGCATGAAGAACTTGGGTGTGTGGTTTGCTTGTTTGTGTCCCTAAAAGGTGGATCTGAATAGTCCAGGACAGGTTCAGAGGTGGTTTTACTTCAACTACTTCTTTCTGAGGAGTTAAACTGTAATCTTTTATCAGCCAAGTAGGATTGAGAAAATGCTTGGTCAGTCTTTTGGGAGACAGCAGTGTTTCTAGGAGATTTCAAGAAGAAGCCACTTAAGTTTAGATAGTCCAGAGACAGAAAATCTTAGGAAGCATACTTGGAAAGGCCAGAAATATGGAGTGTGATTTGAAACCTGCTCTGAGAAAGCGGAAGGCATACGACAAAGAATTTGACTGGTCAGTTTTATGAAAGTTGTCCATATGCAAGATTGTGCTAATGGAGTTTTATGACAGAAAAGTTAGATCAAAAAGGTTCTTTTTACTTCCTGAAATTCTTCTCAATGGGAAACTTTGAATTTTGGCCTTTTTGTTTTAAAATAAATTCCAAAATTTTGTACTTTGAAGTTGAAATAGAGTTTCCAAGGACTGGGTAGCTGTAGGAAGTTGTCTTCTCTCTAACACTCTATGTATGTAGTACTATTGGTATGTTTAGATTCATAGCCACAGGCAAGTATAGGTTTGCTGTGTTTCTATTGCCTATCAATTTTGTTTTAGTGGTAGCTAGTAGTTCACATGCTCCTAGGTGCAGGAATAATCAACAGCAATGATTTGTCTTACAAAGAAAAAAAAATACAGCTACTTCCTTTTGTAGTTTTTCTGACAATACACTGTGCATCCTTCAGCTTCCTGATGGCAGTGTTTCCTCAGGCATTTCCTCTTCAGGATTATATTTGTAGGTAAAATTTTGATCTCATTGATGGCTTGGTTACTGTGTTCCTCTGAGGAGTAATGGGTGGTGATTATTCATTGTGTTTATTTTTTTGTGTTTTTGTTTTGTTGGGGTTTTTTGTTTGTTTTTTTAAATTGTATCTGAGTTCTAAATTGGTTTCTATGGGTATGGGAGAAATACTGTCCTCATAGTTCAAATATGCCTCTGAATATGATTGTGTGCTTTACACTAATCTAACTTTTTCAGCAGCGATGCTATCCTCCTGTCAGTATCTTCTATACTTGTAAATTGATATTAATAAATATAGTAAGCCCTTGTCCTCTGCATGTATTTTTTTGTCCTTCTAGTTTCAAACTAGTATCTAAGCTGGTTTTGCTAATGTGAATTTGCATATGTATTTCTTGATTCAATTCATACTGTAGAAATACAGAATCAAAAGGAAATTTCCATTCTGCTAAAACTTCCACATTTTGCAGCCAGATAATAAGACATAATTTCTGTCCCAAAGATACCAGTTTAGATTCCTGTGTAGATTGTGACCAAAACAGTGACAATATCAGGAAAGCTTAAGACCAAAAAGAGTTTCCCAAATCCTTTAATTTGGTTACAAATCCTTTGAAGTCTCTCCTTCATCTCTGTCCTTTACAGTATCAAGCAATTTTTTGTGATTGATCCTCAACCCTTCATTTTACTGGGTGGATTTTCTGTTTTCATCTGTTGATCATGGCTAGCTTAAAAAGAAAAGAAAATGTTGTTTTGTAATTATTTTTTTTTTCTGTGCATGTTTGTGTGTGTATGTGGACATACTTTGTTCAAATTTGATTTAATCATATGTATTTGTATATATAGACAACTATATGTGCATCAAATAATTTTACAGTATTAGGGCTTGAGACTGGTGCTGGCTTGCTGGTTTTATTGGCAGCAGTGGCAATAGAAATGCAAGAAAATAGCAGAACTGTGAAATCTTGGCAGTAAGAACAAGTGGGTTCACTGATGTGATTAAAAGAAAATAGTTTCTATTAGAGCAAAAGCTGACAGATTCTTCACTTTCATAGTAGTCAGGACCGGGAAATGTCAATGTCAATTTTGGAAAAAAAAAAAAATCACTTTCTAAAGCACTGACTTGAGTGAAAATATCCATAGACTGTAAGACTAAGATAACCCTTCTCCACCTGTTTGTGTCAAAGTATATTGGAATTGTAGCATTGCTAAGAATATTTTCATATGAGGAAATTAATAGTTCTCTGTTTTGTCATTATTTTGCCATCACATATGGAATCCTTTGGTTAGATATTTGTGTAGTCATGCTGATTATAGGGAGGAGGCATGTTTAGCTAGTAAGCTTGTCTACATAAGGAAACATCATTGATTTTATCAGTTCAAATTGTCTAGATAATGGACTTAAATATGCAATAGTTGTGACTTTTTTTTTGCCAGCTCTCATGTTCTGCATCAAAGTGCTGCAGTACAGCCAAGGAACAGAAGCTCATCACCGCATTCTCCTGAGTGGGGAGAACATCGGTGAACATTGAAAAGTCCTAGTGAGATGATGAAGTGCTGTTTATGAACATATACACGTTTAGGTGAAACATACAGAAATTTGTCTTGGGAGGAGGGGACTTAAAGGATATATATGAGAATCTAAGTTCTCCACGTCCTTGTCCGAGACTGATTTGTTTTAAGCAGCTCCCTGGAGTATGTACACTCTTCTGCATACCTGTTCTGTTGAAAGTACACAGACCTGGCACCGTTGTGCTTGCCAGGCGTTCCCTTATCTCCTGCAAGCATTCAAACAAAAGTGTTCTATTGCTCCCTGAGTAATCCGTGGGTGATCTTAACATTGAGCAAAAGTCAGGGCAGGAACTTATGTCTTATTTCTCAGTGCAGTAGTAGGGGGTCTCTGGAAGGAAGGGGAGGGGTTGGAGCAGGGAGAAGACAGCAACTCAAAATAAATAGTTGAAGGGTTGTGAGTGTGTCCATGTATGAAAACATTGTGTAAGCCTAAAAGTGCTGAAATGTTGGGATACTATGAACTGAGTTTCATAATATATTCTGGATTTACTCAAGCTGTTTTTATATAGGCTTTGACATATCTGTTTTCTTAAAGTAGAGCTCTCAAACCAATCTAGACCCAGTTATTATTTGCATGCTAATTTTAGTCTCCAGTTCTACGTGGCAAATTTGGATGGTTTTAAGCATACAGATAGTCTTACTGAGCAACAGGGATTATTAAATACAATCTGTAATACAGTGCCTCTTGTAGAGGGCACCTTTAAGTCTCTGTTGCAAGAGTTATTACACTCGGTTGGGGGAGTGAAGTTCGAAAATATCCCAAATAGTAGCAGCATTTTGTATGTGCCCCCTCCCCCAAAAGAAATCCAAAAACATGTTTCCTGAACTGTTAACTGTTACATTGGCATTATCTGCTACATTGCTTTCTGGTAAGGGAAAAATAGACAAAAAAAATTAAGTATAATTTCTGAAAAGTTAAAGAATTTTCTAATTATTTTGTGGCTTAGTCCTGAAAGTTAACTTCTTGGCCTGCTTAGAGGTACAGTGTGACCTACTTGGTTTAATCAAGATCAACACTTCTTTGTTTATAATTTTCTTATACTGCAACTAAAACTATGTCTCAGGCCTGGAAAGGGGAAGCATGATGAGTCCCAGACTCAGAGTGGCATCTCTAAATGTTTTAGGGCAATCGGAAACACATGAGCTTGAATTATAGCATAGTCTGTAGTCTTTAGGTGTATACACAGAATTCATCTGTGACAGTTAAGGAGATGGATTTAGAGGACAAAAAGTAACCTAGTGCTGGATTTCTATCTCTGATCAGTGTTGCAGTTTCCAGATTAATCACGCCTAGAGGATTACTCAATTTATCATAGACGTGCACACACACACCCACAAAGCCCATTACAAAAAAGGATACAAATTCATGAAGTGCAGAATAGGAGAAGACTAGTATGCCATCCCACACATTCTAATGCAATATTCTAAATTTCTTTCAAGATTTAAAATCTGGATGAGTAAAGTTGGGTTTATCTGGCTGTTACATGAATGGTCACTGTGCCTGCAAAAGATGTGTAAGAGGAAGACTGAAAAGTGCTATATAAAAATAATTCTTTGTATTAGCTGAGAACAATTCCCAGTAGTTCGCACAAATGTTTCCTCTGCCTTGTGGAAAGTTCCTAATACAAGGGGGGAATCAGAGTTCTGTTCCTAGAAGTGTGTCCCACGAAAGTTTTAGGATTTTTTTTTT
>VWZF01003842.1:2821328-2929988 GCA_013396755.1 Sclerurus mexicanus
TTTTTTGGTCCAGATTAGGTAGATAGAAATCACTCTCCCTGAGCTGTTCCACTGGGTGGTTTTTTTGATGCTGAAAAAAATACAGTATGTGTGTGGCACCAGAACTGGTTGGGAACAGGAAAGGCATATTTTGTATCTGTACTAAACGTGTCAACTTAGTGCATAGAAGACTTGACCCTTGTCAGGTGTTTTGAAGTTAACGGGCTGATTTACGGATTAATGAGTTTAAGACTGAAGTCAACCAGTGACAGGAATGAGCTTTGTTGTGTGAGTGTGTATATGTGGCTGTGGTGCAGATTTCAAGATTTTTATAATGCTTTCAGCTGGACCATGAAAGTCTGATGTAAAGCTGGCTATAGGCATACTCATGGGACCCTGTTTGTGTGTTTGGGGGGAGGGAGATGAATTCTTTAAAATTTGACACCTGGCTCTACCAGGGTTCTAGCCATAGTCCTAAGAACAGCACTATTCAAGGCATTAATAAACTTAAAAACCTTAAGTTGTGTGACCAGTAGGTCATAAAAACTATTGCTGAATATTGTGATATGTCTTTCTTGTCAGCTGGATTACAGTCCTGACAACAAATTCTTTTTTATTTTGTCTTTTTTTTATAGAATCTGTGAATTTGGACAACTCTGTGGTTGACCTAGAAACCCTGCAAGCCCTGTATGAGAATGTGAGTAATCACAGAAGTCCGTATAATGTAGGAATACTGTGTATCTATCTATTTTCACTTTACATCACTAATATTCAGAAATCTTGTAGAACATGTCCTATCTTGAAATGACTTTATTTTTCCCAAAGCAATGAAAATACTGTGCATTTAAATTTCATTACTTGCCACTGTGTGTTTTATATAGTGCATATATTTTTACTTAAGTAACATAATCAACATCTAAATAACTAAACAGAAATTGGTTTTGTTCCTTTTCTTTTCGAGTGGGGCAGTCTTTGATGAATAGGCATGAATAGACCTTACAGTCCACGTCTTTGACTTCTCTTTGTAACTCCACTAACATAGCAATGCTGTTCAATTAAAAATAAAAAGTCTTCTTAACAGAAAAAAAAATATTTGTGAAACTGTAGCTTTTAATTATTGTTACTTCAGGGATTCCTCCAAAATAATTTTATCTCTAACTTTTCTATGGTAATGTAATAAAAAGTAGTATAAACTTCCAGGGGCTTCTTAAATGTCTGGTACTAATAATAAGAGACCATTAGACCCCTAGGTATGTAAAATCAGGGATTCAGAATATTCTCAGGCATGGTCTAAAACTTCACACAGCCAGTCACATACAAAATTTTAAAAAGTGGATTTTGGAAGCATGTTTCTGCCCTCAGATGAGGCCAGTGAATGTTAACCCCTTCTGTGAGTGCATTGGCTGAATACATAGAGGTCTGGCTAAACATCTCTGGAAAGGGTGAAGAAGCTTTCTTCACACCCTCCAAAGAACCTAAAAATATGAAACTTAAAGCTGTGAGCCACAGAATGGCATTGAAGGCCAATGTATGCTATTGTATTGGATCCTTTATTTCCCTCATGTTGTAGTTTTGATAACATGTTAATTAACTTTACACCTTTCAGATGTTTGGTTTTTAGACTGTAGCTTTTAGTGACCTACTTCAGAATGATTTGTTGATTTACAAAATTTCTTATTAATAATCCCCTTGGAGGCCGAAAGAGAAAGTAAGCTCTAGTCCACTTTATAGAAAAACCAAGAAGCTAAATAGAACTAAAGAAGTCCAAAAATCTGACAAGAGCTAGGAAGTACTTTTATTTCACCCCTGAAGAACCAACATTGCTTAGAAAGGCAATAGTCAAATGGGAAACCTATTCTAAGTCCAAATCTCTATAAACACTTCTCAGCCTTGTGCCACAGCATTTCTGTTTTGGCCTGTGTTGTTTTATTTGACATTATGTTTAATCTGCTCTACTACACAGCATAGCTATATCCAATTGCATACAATTTTTAGCATGCAAAAAATTGCAGTAATTTTATATGTTACATATGCATGGTTGCGAGAGATTGTGTTGTGGGAAGTAGGGAATAGATAGTGCAGCCGTGATCTGCTTTTGCATACTTCCCTCTTTTTTAGTGAGCAAGATTTTTTTTTTTATTTTGATTAAAAAAAAAAAATCCCTCCTATGTGGCTAATGTACTAATAGGACACTTCTCAAAAGTTTACTTAATTTCATGTCTAATACAGTTCAGAATTCTAGTATAATGGAGAACTTGCAAATTTGCAGTTCATTGAAATAACCAAATGCCATTGTGTTCATTTTGTCATTACCTTCACTAAATACAGAAAATGCCTTTGGATATATTGTCCTGTTGGAGGAAAATATCATATGTTTATCTCGGGCAAGCCTCAGAAAGTTGGAATGTCTAATATGTTTCTTTTCTTTGAATAGAAAACAGATCAGTCCAATTTTATTATACTTGCTTGAGTAAAAGACAGAAAAAAAACCAAAACCACAACCAAAAAATCCTACCAAAAACTGAACAAGAATGAAAAGTCCTCTCAGTTTACTTGGAGAAACATTAATATGGGAACACAATTTTTAATCCTGGATCTTCGGTTTGATAAAACTGTCCTGAAAGAAGCATTTTTTTAGCTGACTTTTATTTTCATTTTTTCATTTCATAGTTTTTCATTTCAGCTTTTTGTCAAAATACATCAGACTCTGCATTTTCTTCCCTTGTTAGCTTTACTAATTATAAAAATATTGTTCAATAACAGTTGTAAGCAATGGGTGGTACCAGAGAGCCTGGCATGTTTGACTCCTCCCTTATTTCTCAATCTCATCCTGTGTTGTAAGTGGGGTTAACTTTGCCTCATTCATGTACTTTGTAGTCATTAACTCAAATTTTAGTTCTTAGGGTTTAGTTATTGGATTGGAATTTTTTTGCTGGATATTTAAATACCACCATACTAATTCTCAGCCTTTCTATTTGATCTCTATGAAACATATGGGAGCATTTGTTTTACAGTCTTTCCTCAGAATGTAATCATTTTTTTCTGATTGCATGTGTCTGGCATAGTGCTTTCCTTTCTTAAATGTGAATGAAATTTGGGCAGTCTCCAAACCTAAACACACCCTAATTTCAAAAGCCACAGTCCCGAGGGCTCAATTCCTGTTTACTGAGGAATTAAAGTCTTGTTAAACCACAAAGTTATT
The DNA here is from genome assembly GCA_013396755.1 of Sclerurus mexicanus. NCBI lineage: Eukaryota > Metazoa > Chordata > Aves > Passeriformes > Furnariidae > Sclerurus > Sclerurus mexicanus. The sequence continues at coordinate 2,824,510 of VWZF01003842.1, forward strand.
GTATATATCTTAGTGACTTTTTATACACAAAGAAGCCCACACCCCACGAAAGATCCAAGCCCTCAATAATTTATTTAATAGTATTAAGTTGTATTGTGTTAAGTGAGAAGGATTTTGTTGCTGCAGCACTGTACAGTATAGTTAAATAGCTTTTACATGTGGCTGTGTAGCTTGATTTATAAAGAGTTGTTTAAATATGTGTTGATAATTAGCTATGTATTAGTATCTAGGCAAGTTTAATGGGTAAGTCTTAATAGATAAGACTGCATGTGGAACAGTTACCTTAATGTGCTTTTACAGACTCTAATAACAATACTTTCAGGTGACAGCTATAATTAGGGAGGGAGAAGGTAGATAAAATTCATTGGAGTTGTCAGTTTGCTGTATCTGGTTAGGACATGTTCGTTGTGATAAGAAATGTACTGAATTTCAAATAAGCGAATGTTTACTTTGAAAACGGATAGCCTTTTAGAAGCTGGAATTGTAGCTGAAATATCACTGAAACAAGGTATGTCTGCTCCTGCTTGTGTCTCACTATATAATGAAAATAATAGTATAAGAATAGATTACAAATTGTATCAAAGTGTAATCTTTGATCTATGATCTCTGGATTTACCCTTTTCAAATCTCTTTACATCACAAATCAAACATGTATATGTTCTTAATTTGGCTCCTAGTAAATTGTTCACACTGCCTTTGTCTTTAAAAGACTTAGGGAAATGCTTTCAAAGACCTCAAAATGCCTTTGCAAGAGTGAAATGCACTCAGAAGTCTGAAGTGCATGACTTCTCTCTGCCACTAAGATTCAAACCTTCTCCTCAATTGTTACTTGTGATTTTCTTTTTTTTTAACAAGCAATTCCAATGTGGTGTCTGAACACTAGCAAAGATTATAAATTGTACCTGAGTTCTGATCCATGACCCAGGTATATGATAATTGTTGTTAACCTAGGTATCTCTGTATATCCTTGTTATTTCGGCTACTTTTGACAGGATTTCTTAGACAAGTCACTTGATGATTTTGACATACCTAACCTAAACTTTGAAAATCAAGTTTGCCAAAAAAGAAAAAAATCAATCCCAAAATTAAAAAAATTCTACATACATTTAAACTGATCTAAACTCAGAACTAAGGTTCTGTTGCAAGGAATAAAAAAACTAACCATAAAATGTATAAAATTTGTATTGTGAGATGGAAAAAGGACCCTTATAAACTTTAGTAAGAACAAATACAGGGCAAGTTTATACGCTGGTAAAAATCAGAAAGGAATTAAACTCAAGCAGTGTATTTTGGCAGTAATTTCTATCAGATTTATGCTGTCTGATTTTAGATATAGTTAATATCAAATTCTGAATTATTATACTGGGGTTTTTTCCATTGAGGATGCTATGTAATAGCTAAAATCAAGGACATAAAAAGCAGTCTCATAGAGGTGCTAATTCTATTAGATTAATGACCTCCATGAGGAGTATCTATTGAATGTATTCTGTCTTGACACAAATCTGGAGGGGAATATAAAAGCTTTTTTTAATTACCCATCTGTGAATTAGAGAACACCTAGGCATTAACCATAGAGCACACTGGTAAAAATTCTGAGACATAATCTTCAATAATACCTGTGCAGAAGGCATGTAGGTCTTGTTACTTTTTTATCATAATTTAAAACCTACATAAATCAGAAGTCTGGATACCTGAACCAAAATTAGTGTCATGAAATTCTGGTTTGATTTGGAACTTGGACCATATACTTGGACCTCTTGATTTTGGTGAAGAGTGTAAACCACCTCTCTTGAGTTTTGCTCCGGCCTGCCCATGAGTGGATCATGCTTAGCCTTTGTATCTTTGACAGTTGTTACTTCTTTGCATACACAATCTGAGAATAATGGCTTAAATAAGAAATAGTGAGTCTGCCTAACCTTTGCCCATGGGATTTTGGTGGGGAAACATTAACAGCTTGAACATGCATGTGTATAATAGATTGCTGTGATAAGCTCTCTAATATTTCACTATGTGTAGGAGGCCAGTAGAAAGAGTACTCTCAGTATTTATTCTGAAGAATTTGCAAATAACCATTTAGCTTTTAAAATGTTTATTTCTCTTTAACTGTTATGAAAAAAAATTTCAAGTGATTTCCTTTCAGTTTAACAGAAGAGAATATAATTTACAGACTGGCCAGAAATAACAGAACTTAATTTAAAAAGTGTTAGTATGAGAACTTGTTTACTTCTACAAAAAGCTATTTTTTTCCTTTGCAAAAATTTACTAGTCTAAATTGAATACAAGAATTTTTTGAAATGTAAGTTGAATAAACAAAATAACTCTTCCTACAAGGTCACATCTAGACTTCCACGGTTCTGATAACACAACCACTGGAACAATGCTGCCTTTCCTGGCATCCTTCCAATTTCTAAAATCTGTAGATTTCACCTATTTCTGAGAGAATTCTTAGACGCCTATAAAGTAATGGAAGCTTTCTTTTAATACTCCATTGGGTAAGAATGTTCTAGATGAAGTGAGGAAATGTCCCATTTACATCTGCTCCCTAACACAAAACCAAAACCAAGTCTTTCTCCTCAACAGCACATGCAATATTTAAGTCAATACTTCTGCAGTTAGTTGTATCTTTTCTAGTCTTCACACTGTTTCTGGATGAGTCTTCTGAGATTAAAACTGGATAAAGTTTTCTGATCTTAGTATATTGAAAAAATTCTTCTCAGGATAGCATTATTCAAGAAACATTTACTGCTGTAATTATATTCACATGTCCTATGCCTGCCTTGACAGAACCTTTATGCAGAAAAGTGCCTTTGGAGGATGAATCCCCAAGTTGGTTTCCTCAAGCTGAAGTGATACTGGGGTAGGGAACTCAGGAAACTAGGTGTTATGAGTGGGCCACTGCCAATACACTAAAATTAAAAACTGGAAAATTAGCCTCAGCCTAGCCCTTGCTAACGGAGAAAAGCATGATGCAGTATACACTAATAGTTCAAGGAAGGATCAAGCAGGCCAAGGGAAGTGACTTGCTCAACTGGTGGGATGGCTCATCCCCAACTGGTGGGATGGCATCTGGAGTGCTGTGTCCAATTCTGGCCCCTCTAGCACAAGAGACACTGACATTGGAGCGAGTCTAGTGAAGAGCCATGACGATGAAGACTTGAAGAAATATTATACAAGGAGAGGCTGAGAGAGAGCTGGGGTTGTGCAGCCTGGAAAAGAGAAAGCTCAGGGGAATCTAATCAGTATGCACAAATACCTCACTGGGGAGGAGGATTAAAGAAGGCAGAGGTAGACTCAGTGATGCCGAGCATAGCAACAAGAAATAGTGGGTCTCTTGAATTTTTTTTTTTTTTTTTTTAAAACTGGGTATCCAAACACTGGAACAGGATGCCTGGAGAAGTTGTAAGGTCTCCATCCTTGAGGATATTCAAAACCTGGCTGGACATGATACTGAGCAACCTGCACTAGCTGTCTGCTTTATTGCCAGAGTGTTCAACTAGACAGTCTCCAGGGTTCCCTTCAAACTTCAGTCATTCTATTAATCTGGGGTGCAGGTACTGTCACCATTATAATTTCTTAGTGTTGAGAACAAACTTTATTGCTGGAAGAAAAATTGTTTGCAATATTTTCTTGTTGAAGGATTTAATAGATAAGATCAGACTAATTTAGAGAAGATTACTTTTGAAGAACATCCACAAAAATGCTGGCTAATTATTAGGATATGTCACATTCAAGACAGATGGCCTTGCAATCATTTCCAGACTTCTTGAAGTAATGAGAGGAACTCTGAAGTGCTTTTGCTGAGTGACTCTTCAATCTCTTCGTATTTCTGTTTCACATCAGTATTTTCTCCCTTTTCACATGGAAAGATGTTCAACAATGTCGGAAGAACTGCCCAAACCTTACCTTCAGGTTGCTGATGGAGCTGGCAGTATGATTTGACATAGTTCCATAACTCTTCTGCTAGCTGTGCAGAAGTATGTCAGAAAGAATGTAGATGTAGCCCATATTACGCTTTCCTATTATTTAGTAGTTCTAATGTGAGTTTCCACTGTTGTCTTTACGTTCTGTGGTAGGTTAAGTTAAAAAAATGAGTTTAATGTTTTCTTAAATTAATAAAGATAGGTATACTTTTTTTTTTACTCTTGCACAGTTTCATGTTTTGAATCTATTTTAAAAACTATCATGGCTGTCAAAAAAAGGATAAGAGGGAGAAATTTCCATTCCACTTTTATTCCTTTCCCTGTCATTCCGTTTTCCAGTATTACAGTTGAAAAAAAAAAAAATCACCACAGCATGGAGTACAGGAAAAAGTGATGTTATATTTCTATTGATTGGAATATTGAAGAAAAGGCTTCATGGTGTGCCACAGAGTTCTTCAAGAAACTAGGCAGTTTATATGTAATTGTTTTGGCTTAATAACATAAAAATGAAAATAATTTTACTTCAAAGAAGTATGCAGTAATTCTCATGGAAATGTATGTTAGTTCCACTATAAATCAACTGCTGTTTTGTTCCATAGTGTTTTTCAAATCCTGAATAAAATTTAAATTGCAGTAAGCAAATAATTTATTTTTTTAAATGTATTATTTAAATACATATTTAAAGATCAGATCACATTCAAAGGCAGCCTGACAGATTTGGAAAGAGAAATACAGCTCAAGAAGACAGTCATTTGATTCAAAAACTTTATAAAAAAGCAAAGAAAAGGAATTGTTAATGAAGATTATTGTCTCAGTGCATAATTTAATGAGTAAATATTTTGCAGATCACTAGTCGTCAGTAATATTATTTGAAAGATTTTGTTCTCCATCAGATCTATTTACACTTAAAATCACTCTATGGACTAAGTAGTCTTACTATAAGCAGATGCTAGAATGAAAAGAAAAACCTATGCATTTGGTTGGTTAAAAGGGCATCTTTATTTGTGTTGCTTGACTAGGTTTTGAATCAGAACACTTTTTCATTACTTTGTTTCCTTTATTCTAGAGAGCACAATCAGATGAATTAGAAAAAATAGAAAAGCATAGCAAGGCATCCAAGGAAAAAGAAAACGCCAAGTCTTTGGATAAGCCGGAACAGTAAGAACATACTTTATGAAAGAGCAGTTTTGCTCACTTCAGAAGACTTTCTCTGTTGTTGTAAACTGTGTAGAGATTGCTATTAAAAAAGCCCAAAAAACTCAAGCCTGTATCTATGGAGAGTGACTCATATAATTTTCTTTAATCACTCCTACAGGTTCCTCTATGAGCTCTCACTAATTCCCAACTTCTCAGAACGTGTGTTTTGCATCCTGTTTCAATCAACATTTTCAGAAAGCATTTGTTCAATCCGTCGCAAACTTGAATTGTTACAGAAACTGTGCGAGGTAGGTTGTGCCCTGTGAAAAGGTAGTTCTAATTTTCTGATATTTAATCTTGTTGTACTCATATTTCAAATGTTTTCACTTTATTTACTTTTAGTACTCATTAAATTTTAAGGATAGCAGAAAAGGACATTTTTTGATTGTACTTCAAAAGTGAATTTTCAGATTAGGTTTTGGTACTGAGTTATATCATGTTTTTACCATCAGTGTACATCAGTCTCTGGAAAATAGTGTATCTTCTCCTTCCTCTTGTTAAAGCAAAATCTTTCCTTTTTATGGTGACCATATCACTCCTTTCCAGAGGAATGCTAGTTCAGCACATCTTGTATTTGCTTGGATTTTAGATATGTGCCGCTCAATAGTATTTATGATATCTAGAATCAGTTAGAGATAGCAGTATTGTATCTAGTCTGAAGAGATTAATGTGATTTTGTGGTCCCATGCAAAACAAATACATGGCTTTAAAATGCAGATTTCATCAGTATTTTAATAACTGAAAATTATTTCAACTATTTTATAGTTTACTATGTAATATTTTTTTATTTAATTGATTAAATTTTTCAGTTGTTCCATGTGGGTGTTTTGTGAACTTCTTGATGAATTTTCCCCAAAATTAAATATACCCTTTATATCATACATCAGCATCAGTTAACGATTACTATTTTGATTTGTCTCAACAAGTCATTTCTGATAATACTTTATAGATTTCCTATTTTTTTTTCCTAAGTAACCATTTTGGAGATACCAGTCTTCATTCACAGAAAGTCATGTATTGATATTATTCTACTTCTACATGTTGCAGTAGAAGGTTGTTAACTCCCTGTATTTGAGTCTTTATATAAATATTGTTTCTAAACACAATATCAACAAATCTGCTTGTTAACTTTAAATATTATTGTAACTTGGAACAGAATTTTTTTTCTCTCTCTTTCTTTCTCTGCTTTTAGATGTTGAAAAATGAGCCAGGAGTTATGCGGGTTCTGGGTTTGGTTCTTGCCTTTGGAAATTACATGAATGGTGGAAACAGGACAAGAGGACAGGCTGATGGGTTTGGACTAGATATCCTGCCAAAACTGAAAGATGTCAAGAGCAGTGTAAGTTGATTCTAGACTTCCTGAAGGCCTGAGAATGTTAAATTCTCAGAAAATCTGCCTCTGTTTCTGAGTAAATGGTGTGAAGCTCCCAAAAGCATGTGGAAGAGAACTCTTTTGTTGCTGTATTTGATCACACTTCTAAAGTTGGATGTATTTCTGTGATAATATGAAAATGAAACGTCTCTTTTCACTACTGTACAAACAAAAATACCTGAAATTATGTCTTAGTTCCTAATCTGATGTGTATTTTTCTTTCAGGACACTGCATAGTTCTAACTTTTCCTGTATTGGGAAGCAATACTGCAATCTTGCTCTTAAAATTTTATTACAGAAGTGGAAGGAGTTATCAAAGAAAAGTTAATTGTGGTTCAAGGCTGATTCAAAATATTAGTGAGAGAAAGAGTCACTGCTGAAAATGATTGAATAGGCATCCAGAGCATTTGGGGTAACCCAAAATTCATCCTGAGTGAAGGACTTGTTGATCAATATTTGTCGAGTATAGTCATCTGAGTAAGGAGAATGATAAGTAGTGCTTTTTCTTGCTCAGTGCTGAGCTGGAATTTGTGTGTTACCAGCACTTTTTTTTTTCAGCTTTGGTTATTCAGATTGGGGTTGAATTCAAGTATCTGCTTTTGTTTACATGGAAACAATAATCTTAGAGATTCTATGGCTATAATGAAAAGACTTTTTTGTGGACAGCAGTATGAGTCTTAAAATTGGTACCTATATCTATCTAGTAAGTCACTGTCAAGGTCTTCAGTTCTGACAGTGGCAGAAAAAGAAGAGATTTTTTTACCTTCCTGGTCCCTCACTAAATATATGTGCTGTGGCTTCTGGGTTTGGTGGTGTGAGCAGGCAGCCCTGAGCTGAGACATCCTGTCAGCCATTTGCCTTTAAAGTTGACCTCAGTTCTTGTGTTCTGCTTTCTTTGGTAAACCAAGGGAGTGATGAGGTGAATGACACCTTAGTACAACATGTTTAGGGCAACGTTTAGCTGAGCGTTTTAATTGACTCTGGATACAATATATCACCAGTTTTAGATATCTGCTTGGTAGAAGATTTAGGCATGATAAATTTAGTTTGGTAATTCAAGTCTTTAGTATGTAATTTGCTGGAAATATTATGACTATTAATGTTGTAATTGCAAAATATGTTTTCAGTTTATTTGCTATTGATCAATCAGAAAAGTTCTTACATAATAGTTTTCTGAAAATATCTGAAAATGTAATTCTGTCAGAAATCCTCTTCAAATGGAACATCTGCTGAAGTTTCATAAGAGAGATTACAGAGGGGAAACAAGGGCAAAGTTCCCTTCAATGCCATTCCCCTCCCCCCTTCAAGTTTAATTCAGAAAAATAACTTTCTTGTTTCATTTAACTTTGCTTTGGTTATCCTTTTAGCATTGCAAAAGAAGCTGAACACATGAACCCAGAATTTCTCTTTTCCTTCTTGGGACATTTCAAATTGTAAGGGTTTGGTTTACAGTCAGGTAAATTTCAAAAATAGGGAGTGGATCACATGACTGTTACATCTTTCCTCAATTTCGTTAATGATTAAGTGGTATTTCAGGGTGTTGGGGTTTTGTTGGTTGGTCTGTTTTGTTTTTCAGTGAAGGCGCCAAATCAGCATAGTCTTTTTCTTGACACTAAATATTTAATATATTTGAATTATCTATTCAGTGAGTTTCAGTAACACAGCAAACTTTATTCTCTTCTGTACAGGACAACAGCAGGAGTCTTCTATCTTACATTGTCTCATATTATTTACGTAATTTTGATGAGGTGAGTGAGAATTAATTCTGCTCTGTTAAATTCAAATTAAAAAAAAATAAATTTGCTCTTCTGCTGAAGAGATGAGGAAATGTGCACGAATATTCCCTGTGCTTTCAGTTATATACTTTAGTATAGTAAAAAGTAATGAGCACAAAATAACTGTTCATTTGTGGTTTTGTCAGGATGCTGGAAGAGAACAATGCATCTTTCCTCTTCCGGACCCACAAGATCTCTTCCAGGCTTCGCAATTGAAGTTTGATGATTTTCAAAAAGATCTCCGCAAAATGAAGAAAGATTTGCGAGGTACTGAACCTAGATTAAGTGCTAACTATATGTTACTGATATATCCCTGCTGTTATTGTTTGTAACATTTTTAGACATTAGACGATACTCTAAAAATATTTGTGCATTTTTGACTCCTCAGTTACTATTTTGTTTCTTTAATTTTCTTTTCCATGACCATTTAAGCAATAACTCATAATTTTCTGTAGATAACCTGAGGTTTTTAAATTAAACAACATTAAACCAGTTAGGTCAAATCTTTTGTTTCAAAACCAAAGCAAAAAACTAACTTAGTTTTTCATTCTTGCAAGCAGATTTAAACAAGTCTCTCACTATAAAAAGAATTGCAAAGTGTTGGACCATGTCCACGAAAAGAAAAACAAATAATCACCTCCAAATACTATCTAGCAGATAAAATAATATGTATGACATGTTGTTAAGGACATCTGAAATAACTGAATTTTACTGAAAGGTTTAAAATATATTTTCTAGACTTTAATAAAAAACATGTATCACACACATTTCCTAATACCATGGGGATCTAAGCACTAAGTTTAAGCAAGAGTAATTTGCACAAACTATCCATGATCCTCGCTATTTTTTGCCAAAAATCTCTGCTAGACTGGTCAGTTATGTATCACTGTGATAAGTCTTGGAGAGAAAATCCAAATCAAGGTGTGAAATTATATTACTGTTTCCTTACTGATTTTCAGTGCCATGAGGGAATGGTTTGTGAAGTCATCCCTGAACAACCTAGATTGAAAGTTTCTCTATTAAAAACATAACACGCTAAATGATATCTGACCTCCCCTTCTTGTTCCTATCAGCCTTTCTGTTTGGAAATTTTAGAATTTATTTTAGATATTTTGAGGTATTATTTAAAGCTGTATCGAGGCCACTTAGTGTGATACTGAGGAGCGAACTGCAGCACCATCCACTTGCTGCCTTGAACAATCTAGGGAGCAAAAATTCCACAGTTTAGCCATGAAAACTTATTTCTGTACTTCTTGCAACTTTCAGATAATCTCAGGGCTGATCTCCAAGCTTGATCATGTAGAAGAAAGATACTTAGGTCTTACTGAAAAAAGGTACTTGAATTCAAGCGCATGTTAACGAACACCCATGGGGGCAGATTTTATTCTTCACAAATTCACTAAAAATGTTTTCATGTAGATGAAAGGTTAAATACTTTTAGATCAAGGTCAAAATTTGCACACAGACATAAATCTCTTGTGGAATAAATCCACACTGTGCAGTGATCAAAGCAGGGGTTCTGTAAAAATGGAAATTTCATGCTTCGCTTTGCCATCAGGCTGCAGTTGAATTCCTTCTGTGCTTCCAATCCAGCCCTTAGGCTGGAGTCTCTGTTGTCAGTCTGTTCTGTAGTTAATCAAACTGAAGAATAACTACGGACACCATCACTCTTTCTTATTCCCTTTGGTACAATCTCTTTTGGGAAAGCATAAGACCTCCTCTGCATTCCCTCCTGGAAGCGACAATTGCAATTTCAATACCAGACTGCAATCTCGGTCATATATTTTATATCAATCTTGAGACATTCAGAAAGCTTTATATTGACTCTCTTTTCCAAAGAAAACCGTAACCCTAAATTAAAAATAATTTATGTTAAAAGATTGTATGATTGTGAGAGCATCCACTAAAAATTCTGGGTATTCCAATAGCTTAATTGTTGTAATGCTTTGTGAGATTGAATAGCCAGTCATTTTTAAATAGAATACAAATTTTAACTGAATGGATAAAACAGCTCCAAAGGTTTTTTTCTATGCATTTGCTTTAAGTACACTACCAGATTTTACTAAGGCACATCTGGAACCTTATGAGTTACTAGAGCTAGCAAGTGCCTCATTAAGTGACCAAGCAGGAAGGGGGCTGTAAGATGCTGAAAAAATTCTGACAAAATCCTAAATATGATCCTATCCTTTTGAAGTCAGTAAGAGTAAATGAGTATTGATTATGCCTGGGAAACACTGACTTTAAAATAAATGCCCATGAGTACATTCCAGTTTTTGAGATGTGGATTGTAACCCTGGACCTAAATTCATCAGTAATTAGATGGAAGATTTCATGAGAGGATTTCACCATTTGGTGAGGGTGGAGTGTTTGCTTTGTTCTATGTCACTGAAAAGCTGAAAATTTCACATGACATCGATGCACGCAGTATGACCATTTTAAGGGTATTCTGTTCATGTTAGTTTCAAATACCCTGGAAACTATGCAGTGAGATCATGCTTATTACAATGAGGGAAGGGGGCATTGAGTCACCCAGGAAAAAAAAAGCTACTGAAGATATTTTATTTCTGTCTTAAAAAACTTTCCATGGTCATTATTCAAAGGTAAACTTCATTCCAGAGAGATTCTTTCATAAGATTTTGGAGCTATTTAAAACAAGAAAACAACAAAAAACAAAAGCCCAAAAACCAACAGAAAACCCACAAAGAAGAGAGAGGTTATTATTAAAAAAAAAAAAAAAAGTTTTATAACCATAACAATAGCAGTTCTTTCTAGCACTGCTTTATTTTTCCATCTAGAGATGTCAGTAGCATATACAGAGACATGCAGATATAAATAGTCTTCATGATTCTGTAAAATAATTTCATTGACATGCTCTTTCACAGTTCTGATCTTGGTCTTATGTTTACATTAGAGTTGTTAGGCTTGTTGTTTATAAAAGAAAAGGACTCATGATGGTCAAACTGCTATGCTTTCTTCCCTTTTGTCTGTAGAGTCTATTGTCCATTTTTAATTTTTTATGAACTGCATGCCTTGCAGTTTGTAAAATGTTGCAAAAGAAAGTTTCTTCTAACATTTCAGATTAAAAGTGCAAATCCAAAAGACTCTCAGAAGCATGTTGTGTGCCTGTTCCAAGATGAATAAGAGAGAAATTTGGGTTTTTTAAATAATATAAATCTCAAGGATAAAACTTATGTACTAGATTTTTTGTAATATAGGAGACCAATGAACAGGTAGATCCTTTTACTAACAAATCAATTGAGTTTGGCTCCATCTGTTGCTCCCAGATTTCACAGCTCTCTGGGATTCCCACTTTAGCCTTTTTGACTTCAGCGACATATAGTTTGTTAAGCAACTTGATCTGCTTTTGATCTCTCCTGGCTGTCAGCAGCGTTCCTTGATGCAGTCGTGCCAAGCAATGACTTCTGTTCCTATGTCATTCCACAGCAGTAACTTTAGTACTTGCCACATGACTTAAATCAACTCACCATGTAAAGAAAATTGGGCATCCAGGGTCACAGGAGCAGTGCGTGACTCTCACTGATTAGTACCTCTGTTATATAACTATTGCTATCAGTATGTTTTTCTAGACACTTCAGAATGATCTGGGTAGGGCAGAAAGATGTGGAAAATATGTATTGACTCAATTAATGGTCAAATAATCCTCTCTGTTCTGAAACTCACTTAAGGTAAAATTTTGGTCTAGTAAAGTGTTGGATTTGTGTCCCATGAAATTCTTTGGGAGATGTACTTAGTTTAGAAAAGAACTACAACATCAAAATAGCATTGAGAGTTACAGTACTTATGGCAAGTTAAAATGTTTAGAAGCTATTCTTTGGCCACACACTAACATTTTAGCCTTACAATAGTAAGTTTATTCTTGCTAATCAAAAACTAATTCATCAGTTGTCACTTATTGCAAAACTTTCACTGAAGCTCTGCTAAAAAGGGAATTAGAAACAATGTTAGGCAGAAAATAAATCTGACTAGTAGAAGAGATTAATAATACAATATAATGCAGATTGCTATAAAATTGAGTTGAAGTCTCTACTTGTTTATGTGTCATAATGTCATGTTTAATATATTAGATTGAAAACTGATTCCAAGTAGTAATTATTATAATTAAACATCATTTTTGTAGTGATGCTTTCTTTTCCTATTCTGAGTGTTTACAACTCATTGAAAAGTCTTCATCCAAAAGAAGCTAGGCTGTGTGGCCCAGTACATCTCTCTGATTTGGAATAACTGTGACAGAGAATGTTTATAAAGTGTTAAGCATTTGCAGAACACTTTGTATTTTAAAAGTATGTTCCAATAAAATCCCCGCAGTAACTTGGAAAAATATATGTTCCCTATTTTTGCAGTACTTCTTAGTCACCTAAAATTACCTATCCAGCTTGAATCTGCTGGTTGTAGAGCTGTTGTGTGCTCTTATGTTCAACACCTGCTGTGTAAATCAGAGCAGTGGAAGTACCATATTGTGCAATAGAAAGACTTTTGAAAGTTGTCTTTGGGATGGTGTCAATGTGGCATAGGGACATAGGACAGTAAACAGGCATGCTAATCATTCCTTTTGCCTCAGTAAAGGTTACCACTAACACCTGGAAAGAGGCCCCAACTCTGAAAATGTGGTCGAGCTGTAGTTTGAAATGGAAGTTGTCCATGAAGAGGAAAATCTGTGTCTAGTGTTACTTTCCAAAATCAGAATGCATCCACTGCTAGTTCTTTCTTAAGTAATATTCATGTTTACAGGCTAAAATGAAATAAATGCACCATTCTATTTTCTTGCCATCCCCTCTCTCTCACACACACATCCTTCTATCTTTTTGTCTTACCAAAACTGTTTCCATCACAGTTCTGATTATGGGCTGAAACTTTGGCAACATTTCAGTGCCACTGTTTGATCAGGAGCAGAAGCGATATTAATTTCAGCTTCAGTTAACAAACTTGAGCAGCCTTAAAGCCATTTAGGGCCCCACTTCACATGGAAAAGAAAGGAAGAGATTGCTCTCCTAAAAAAGGGCAATCCAAGAATTGATTGATTTTTCTGACAAGGAAGTTTTGAGTTTAGTTTCGTGATCCATCTTTTAAATAGCTAAAGTTTGATGAAATAAAGTGTACTCTAGGAGGTTTCCCCAAAACTTCAGGGTTTTTTTAATGTTTTTTTACGCATATATTTCAAGTTTCAAGAGAACACAGGTCACTGGAGGAGAGAGAGAACTGAAATGGAGAAAAATTTGTACTCTTCAGAGTTTGCATTCATTGCGTCATTAGTTCTACGATACTTTGAAATGTTTGTGGTTTTGTTATTCTCTGTCAATAGTTTTGATATAAAAGTGAATGAAGATTTTCACTATTAAGAAATAAATCTGATTTTTCTTAAATAATCCATAGATACATATTCTGCTGAAAAGATGCTTTCAGTCTTTTATAATAAAATGTCAAATCTCTCAAGATAACTAATAATAATAGCAAAATAATACAGCAATATTAGTGGTTTTGGTCAATCCTACAGTTATCTCTAGTCTACTTTTACAGAAACAGCTATTGTTTTAAGCAAGTTAAATCTTTTCTTTTGCCTACTCATTAGCAGCTGTGCATCCACACCTTCTAGCTGTTTGTTCAGTTATCACTGAAAGGGTTAATTGCTGCAGCTATGCAGCATGTAGACTCCTAAACCTAAACCAGATGTAAACTAAAGCCAGGCTTTCAGTCAATCTGTGAGTCATATTTTACTGTCCTTAAAACTCCAAACAAGGAGTCTATGGAAGCCCTTGAAGACTCAGCAGTTCCTAGTGTAAGTCATTACAATTCAAAGAAAAAAAAAAAGGGCAAATTAAGAGCTCTTTCTGTATTTGTGGCTGGGTTCATCAGTTTGTCATTTGAGGAAACCAGTATCATTTCCTTTCGATGAAGTCTAAACTTTCTTTTAAAGTCACAGGTTGCAGTTGCAAAGAATCCAGAAAGCATTGAGGAAGTTGTGTAAACACTGGTTATGCTGTTATAAACTTTTCAGACAAGCACGACACAGAAAACATCACCTGTAGAAGTCTCAGTACTCAGAACCTTAGAAAATTAAGGATGTAATTTCAAAAATTTATTAAAAGCTTAGAAACAGTGCATCCAGTCTTAGTTAAACTTGTGCTCTCAAATACCTTAAACAACCTTGAAAATCCACCTGAATTCTATCAGACCTCTGTAGATAAGTATGTGGTTTCAGAAGTGGTTAACAGAAACAGCTTAATGAATCTGTAAATTACTCATGCAAGATAATTCATAGTTCTACTTGCTTTCCTTTTGATTTTTTTTTTCTGGATTGGTTGTTGTTGTTTGGTTTGGGTTTTTTGTCTGTTGGTTTGTTTTTCTTTCTGATATAGTTTTTATGTTTCGGGATGTTGAAAAGAGAATAATCCTGCTGCCCGTTAATATCCTGACCAAAACCAATGCAATAAGACTGAGGAGCAGCTAGTCATCTGCTCACAGCTTTTGTTCAAAAAGCCATATTTTATGATTAGAAGAGATTTGTGCTTCCAATGGCTAAAACTTAGCATCCAACAGAACTAGTTGGAAAACGTGCATCAAAAAGATATTCTGAATATTCAAAATATTTTTTCCTCTTTTTTTTTAAAAAAAAGGGTAAAGTAACTATTTCTGATAGTGAGAGTGGTTGCATTTTAGATTACTTACCAGACTCACTTATTAAAAATGTTAGTAAAAAGCACAAAATGTTTTGCAACTTTTCCTTTTTTTGTATAGATGTCACTTAATTGGTACTGGCTGTTGTGAAACTTTGTCTTTTTAGTATATTGACCTAAAATAAAACTAAAAAAAAAAGTAGAATTATCAAGCCAACACAGGAGCTTGAAAAAAAATGCAATTAATTTTATCTTAAGAGAGAATGAGATTAAATTCTTGAAATACTGGATACAGCTGGAATTGCGATTTGTTTAAATCTCTAAATTGGTTTTGAACACAAATTTTCACATCAATTTCCAGATCAGGAGCATTTGAGAGATCTGTGTGTGTATGGGTAAAAATCTACCAGTTTGAATTGCCCAAAATTTAGAAGGTTCTCCCACAGGAATCCATTTTTATTGCTTCCCTGGAAAATTACATACAGTCCTCTGCATCATATGAAATTAGATATACTATTGATCTTTCCTGCTGTTTATGTTTTGCTTATACGTTAAAGTTGATTTAGAGGGTTGGAGAAGAGGTGTCTCTGCCCATGCCCATTTCTGCTTAGGGCTTGAGATCTTTGGAGGGTATAAGATCAGTGCATGAGTACTGTGAATTTGACACCACAGGAGACTGAAACCTTCACTTTGCTGCAAAGCAGTACAAAAAAGTTTTTATCTTTCTTTATTCCTGTTTGGGCAATTCCATCTTGTAAGATAAGCTTCTACCTAGTGCTTGGCTTTTGTGACTGCCTATGTGACTCTTGTTTTTGGTGCTTTGAATACCTGTCAATTCTTTCATTATGGGAAAATTGGAAATTTACTTGAGTTTAGAAATACGCCAACTTTGTCTAAGTTTTTCAGTTGGATACACATCTCCCAGTATAAGAGAATAACTAAACCTGTGAGAACAGGGATGATAACAGAGCAAGTTTTGAGTCTGTTGTGAAAAATCGGACAAGCTTTTGTTTTAGACAGATCTTTTACAAAGTCATCACAATAAGTCCCCTTTGTCACCTATTTCTTTGATACGTGTAATGTTTAGGTGGGCTGTTTCATGGAGATAAATGTGTTTGAGTATGAAGCTGAGGTTAAAAAAAAAATTCAAACTTAGAAGGCTGTAGGTATTCTCACATACTTTTTCTTGATTTTTTTTTTTACCATGTTTTACCTCCACTTTAATAACTTCTTAGAAGTTATTAAATACTTTTCTGACACAAACATTTATTCAGTATCCTATTTCTTCACTTGGGCAGAAATACTGGTAACTATCTGGTATTTTGTATTACTTTCATATGATCAGCACTTCAAGTTCTTCAGTTACAATGGGGAATAGCAATAGCTCATACAAATAGTGGGCGTTTATTCTCTGGTGACAAATTATAAGACATGATAAATGAGTGCTACATCCAACAGGTTGCGCAGGGAGACCACGATGCCAGTCTTGGTGATCTGGAGAATTGATAAACTTAGGAAGAGCTTACAGGCCTGGCAATTCTTTAATGAAGGAAGCATCTGATGAACTAGTTTGTTTTAAGCATCATAATACTGGTATCAGTATAGTAATTATGACAGAATTTGTCAGCTTTTAAAGTCTGAATGCTACCTATGATATTTTACTCTCTGTAAAGAAAGAGAAAGGAATTTTTGTTCTGTGCTTTCTTCTGGATTTTAAATTACTTAGTGTATCCAATTCAGACACAGGGTCAAAAATGGACTTGAACTGTTGTTCTTCTTGACATCACTGACTTTAGTCTTTTCGGGGGGGGCGGGGGTTGGGCATAAACAAACAAAAAGAACTCCACCAAAATCTAGAGAAACAAAGGTATCATTAACTGCACCTTTTCACACACCACACATATATGCACAAACAAATCAGCTGTGGAAGAGCTTCCAGCATCTGAATGGTTAAAGAAGAAACATTTCATTCGGACAGTATTATACTTTTTTTTCCCATAACAAGTTGCATATAAAACATAGAATACCTCACATTTCCCTATACATTTTTAAATGGGTCTGCTTCAGGTTTTTGACATGGGTATAGGCTTAGATTTTTGGTGGGTCTCATGTCTTTGTAAGAGCTACAATTTGCTCAAATTGGCCGAGAGATCAGGAGTTCAGCATGAGCTGCAGACATTAATTCAAGAGAGTATAATTCTGTACATTCATCTGCAGTAATGGCTTCAAGTCTTCTGTTGCCCCAAATTAAATTGGGGGAACAATTGGATAGTTGGTGGAAATATGATGGTACACCTTGCAAGTGAATAATCTGCGTCAGAGGTGCTTTAGGCTCCAGCTTCTCTGTCTTGGTCTCTAATGCAATAAGAACCAAGCTGTCCTTCTCCAAGGTCTTTCATAGACTTCAGGCCGTGGGAACTGTACTCTTTCACTTTAATCTGTTTGCACTATTACTTTTGAACAAGGTAAAGCTCTTCTACTGCATCTGTGGTTTTATCAAGTATCAAGCTCTCATTTGGCTTTCCTCACTAAATTAAGGTCATTCCTACTATTTGGTGCAGCTTCTGTTCTGAACTTTGCTTTAATTCAGGCACTATCACCTGGGGCCAGGTATGCCAACTTGACATGGTATCTTAGTTTGCAATTTTGTTCTCATACAATTCTGCCCCCTAAATTTGTTTTCTTCAAAATAATTGAATACTTTTGTTACTTTTTGATACCACTCCTTTATACTCATGTACTCACCAGAAATTATTTGTATATTTTGGTTAAGGATATTTGGGTGGGAACATAACTGTTCCTGAATATGTTATCATAGTGTTTGTACTTGAAGTAGTGTTTTTGAGGCACATACTTCAGCAGTTTCACTGCCTGTGAATTAAAGTGTCTTTTATTACAGTATGCAATGATGTGTCATCCTAAACTAATCTGTTACTTCAATTTCAGCATGTGAGACAGAAGCAGCAAAAGTTTATCAGCTATCACTAGAAGAGCACCTCCAACCTTTCAAAGACAACATGGAGCAATTCATTAGTCAAGGTAAATAATGAAACGTCACTTAACCTTTTCATGACATTTCAAAGGAAAGTTATGGGAACAATGTTTATACGTTGTGGGAAAGGGACTGTTTATTTTGGCATCATAGAAAGATGTGGATTAGTTTAATCAGATGCCACACAGTTCTAAAAGATTTGCAAAATGATTCTCTTGTACTGTAGGTGACTCACTCTCTTTTGCATGACAGCAAAGACAAATGCTATTGGCTTCAGTGTGTGATCTTCTGATAAGTTCAACATTCCAGTAGAAAACAAATTTACAGCCTTTGTTCCTTGAAAAATTGTTGAAGCTGGATCTGTTTCATTAACTTTGTTCCAAAGAGATAATTCTACTGTATGCGCCAAAAACATGAAATAAGCATAGTAAATGTAGTTAAAGGTTTTTTCAGAGAAAAGGCAAGTCCTTATGAAATACTTGGATGTGATTAATGGAAAATACTGCAAGAGAAAATATCTATGATTGATTGGTATCCTTAGTACTGATTGAATAACACTTTAAAATTAAATAGACTATGCTTTACTCAATCTTTCTTTGACAAGATTATAGGAGATATGGTATATCAAAGCATCTCTTGAAATACTACTCTGAAAGAATATACTTTTTATTGACCAATTTGCTTTTTAATACAAGTTAGAACTCCTGAACAGGCAAATTATCTGAAAATTCAGTGTCTGGTACTGATTCAATGGAGATGTCAGTAATTTGTCAGACTAGAGATGTGTTAAAAAGCTAACATATATAGACATCTTTATGAACTGAATGTGCTTTATGTTTGAAAGGCCAGTAAGATATGCATTTATCTCTTCCTGGTTAGAATATCCAAGGGGACCATCTGTCCAAACGTTATAAGAAGGTTTGGATTGGAGGAAACTAGACTGGGTTGCTCATATGTTCTATGTATTGATGTGTGCTATAGAACTCTCAATTACAGTTAATAAATCGAGCAAACCCACCATTCTGAATCCTCAAATATGAACCGATGTTTTCTAAGACAAATATATACTAGCCAAATCTGGTAAACAGCATGTTGTGCCCAGCAGTAATTGATATGAACTGATTTAAAACTGGATTCTTATTATGTACACAATATAAATATTACAGCAGTGGTATGATTAAACATGTAGCAAGTGTTTTGCTTTTTAGTGTATATTGTTTGTATGTATAGATGGGGACATTCAGATCACAGATCTCTGAAAGAGATCACTAACAGTGTATTGTAAATCATGTCATATATTTGCATGTGAAAATTAATAACAGAGTGGCAAATCAAACATGAGGCTTATCCCTGGAAGTGTTCAAGGCCAGATTGGATGGAGCTCTGAGCAACTTGGTATAGTGAAAAGTGTCCCTGTCCATAGCAGAAGTATTGGAACCAAATGATCTTTAAGGTCCCTTCTGACCCAAACCATTCTATGACTCTGTGATTATATTTCACCAGACATCTCTCTGTTAAATTTCTGTTACTTCTTTTAGAAACCACACTTACAGAAATACCTGACTTTATACTTTAGCTTACTTTGTGATTTCTGACTACAACTTCCAGAAGATAATTCTGTATAAGCTATACAGTGATCTGTGCTCTTTCAGTAAGGGTATGCAATTTCCTTTCTTAATTATTTGCCTGTACTTCAGAAGAGTGAGGAAAAAGAAAAAAAATATTAACACATAATGTCACTAAAAATATCACCATCTCATTTTAATGAAAATAATTGGAAATATGTATTGTGAGCACAGTGAACTGTGACTAAACATTTTCTATATTTTTAAAAAAACCCCACAAGGCCTATTATGCAGAATTCTGTCCCAGTGTACGAAAGACAAAGGTTAACATATAGGAAAAAAGAATCCCTGGTTAAGTTCCAAAAATAAAGTAATTTAAATACCTTTCATTATGAAATCCTTTGTTTTTACTTCATGGGATTGAATTCAGACTTGAAAGAGGCCATGTTTAAAGCAGGATTTCTCTTTCCTGTTCAGTGTTTGACAGGCTTTTGATCTAGATATTTTTTCTAAGGGCTTTTGTTGTTTATGTAGACATAATCGATGAGTCTTTTCAGCTAGACTGCACACATGATCATTTAGAAAAACAGAGGGACAATTCTTGGCACCTTTTGGGGATTTTTGTTTATATAACATATGCTCTGGGCAAAGAAAAATCAAGCTTTAAGTTTTTATCTTTTCAAGTTCCAGTTTCTCTAAAGTCAGAAAAAGTTTTAACTTATAATTCAGATGAAAAGCATTTTTCATAAGGTTGAATAATTTGGCATGTTTATATGATGCCTTTTCAGAGTAGATAACTTGTGTGCGTAATGGGACCCAAAAGTTCAAAGTAGCTAGTTATTTACAGCATATTTGCTTATACTGGTTGCTAGCAGCTAAAATGGAAAATGGTTTTCCCATAGGCAAGAAAATTTGGACATCAAATTAAATATCCTTGGCAAGGGGTTACGAAGGCTCTCCTTTATAAGAATAGTTACTGTCGTGCACAGTTAGATAACTTTGAATTACGTTACTGCAACTAGTCTAGCTGATTGTTATTGATGATGTATTAATAAAAAAAAATCATTTTATAATGTTAACACTTACTAGATTCATCAGAGGAAAAACAAATTTGTATATCTCTAGTTTGCTTGTGAAGATGGTTTCATTTGAAAGCTAAAGAAGGGAGAGAGGCAAGAATGTGTTCAGAATCCTAATGTTTTTAGATTAAAATGCTAGTGGTATACACAATGAAGGCTGTTCAGCGTTTACCTTGCCAGTCAAGTCAGTAGACTAAATAATTAGCATATCATTGATGTATGCAAATTAGTGACAGTATGCCAGTCCTTTTTCTGATGAACTTCAGGATCATTCTTAAAATGATCATTCCACTTAACAGAAGGTTAAACTACCTCTTGTGTCCCCTCTACATTGGCATAGCAGATATTTGTGATATGCAAGCATGAGTTACCCTGTGCATTGGATATCTGCCTCAAAACCTTCAAGGCAATCATCTCTGTTCTTCCATGTTTTTCGTCCTCTTTTTAAGTCCACCTTCTGCAAATTATCAGTCGTATAATGTGGTTCTCCTGCTCTTAAAATGTTATTATTTTTTTCCTGAACTTTTCCATAGCCACAGGGTTTTAAAAGAAGGAATTAAAAAAACTACTACAAAAAAAGGAAATTGGAGAAATATTTTCAGAAAAGACAAGACTTTTCAAAATTATATTGTTCATTGGTTGGTTTGTTATAACTGTTACTGTAAGAATTTCCAATTTGTGGATACATAGGGATACAAACACATGAGAGAGCGTATCTACCAGTTTAGAAAGCTTCAGAAATCACTTGTTTTCCTGGGGAAAATGTGTCTGACACAGACGACGGGGGAAATGCTGAGGGCGATAATCATCATGCAGTTTGTATAGAAATTTCATTAGCAGTTAGTAATCCTTTAACCTTGTCCCCACTTGATAGAATAGTCAGCTCATGTTGAAAGAATTGTGCGTGCATGAACCACAAATGATTCGCAGTCCCCGGGTTTTAACTGTGGTTAACTTTGCAGAGAAAAGCAGTCTTTGGGTGTTTGCTGTTGGGACTGTCTAGGGCTGTGCATTCTTGTCAGCTTGATAAGGCAGGAAACTTATGACAGTTTCACTCCCTCAGAATAGTAAGTCTTGTTTCAGACATGGACTTTAGACTTTAGAAAAAAACATTATGCCATAGGAAATACAGGCATTGTTTGCAGAAGTAAAAACTTCTGATGTTTGGCTAGTTCATCTGAAAACATTGGGAATAATTCCAGTGTGATCTTAAGTTTGGGACCATAAGGTAACTGTTCAATCTTTGGTTCCTTCTAGCCTGTGTTTTGCAACGTTCTGCAGTTCTGCTATTGTGAGTGAATACCAGGTCCAGGTTTTGTTCTGCTGGACCTAAGAATACAGACTCTTCTCCAGACCTAAATTTTAGTCACATCCTCATGGACTTACAGAATAAGGGTGCTAAAATTGACCTCTTGGATGAACTGTTGGTAACCATCTCCCTCTTTTCCCTGGAAAAGCATTCAGGAACCTGGTTCCCAATCTGCTAGTAAATGAATGTGTAAATCACAGTGTGTTGTATTTATCACTGCAGCTGCAACCAGATAGTTGGCTGTGACTTGTTCTTTTAGGTCAAGCCACAAAAGGCTGTGCATCATCAAATGATGGATTGTGAATGAGACTGAAGCATTAGACTGAATCTTGGATAGCTGGGTTAAGTTTCTGGCTCCAGAAGTATCATAGAAGATTGCAAAATGAGTGCTGCTAGGGTAATCTTAATTCTGGCATTTTCTACTCCAGAATGATTGATTTTGCAGATTCCATTTTCTTTAAAGGTTGTTTTTATAATTTGATTAATATAAGGGAGAACATAGAAGTACTGCCTAAGTTTTCTAAAAATAATTTCAGGAAAATATGACTGAAAGTTGATTAGGAAGATATATGAATATTTTTTTTTTCTTTGAAAAAATGCACATAACATTAAGAACTTGGATATTGATAGATTTATGCAGGGATACTGACTTTGGTTATTATTATTATCATCAAAATATACTTATTACTAAAATTTAAAAAAAATCTTTGTTTTTCGATTTCAGCGAAAAATGTTGGAGGGATATGAAAAGTGAGCAACCTAAAGTCATTAGAACAAAAGATGCATGAATTCAAGTTAAGCAATTTATGAGTGTTTTATATTTTTATATTAGTATTCTTTTTGTTGAATTATTGAGGGAGATTTTAAAACTTGCTCTTTGAGTGCCGAAAGTATTTTTTTTTAATCTCACACTGACATGTTAATGCTGATAAATAGTTTAACGTCAGCATGTTATAAACTTGTCCCTACCTCAGATGTCAGCACCTCCATGGGCGTACATTTTTACATTATAATACTAATTCAGATTGTGTTGCTGCAATACTAGACAGGCTCCACTGAATTAGCCTCACCATGATTCAAAGTCCATGAAAGACCAAACTTTTAGACTGGGGCTGGCAGCTGTTTGTGCCTTTGGCACATGATCTCATTTAATCATTTTTGTAGACATTTATACAGTGGTTGCAGGCAGCACAGGTGCGGTAAAGTTAAAAAGGTACTTTGGCATCACATGAGAACAGAACAATGCACAAGTATCACAATAGCATGAATACAAGTCATCCAACTCAAAACACTCTGAAAAAAATACATTCTGAGAAAAAATACTAAAAAACTTGTGGATAGTCTGGGAGGGGAGAAGTAATTCACATCTTAGTCTTTGTTCCAGTAAAAATGTATTCAAATGACATTGCTTTTACCACGTAGTTCTTGGTATGGAGAAGGAAAATAAGAGGAGGACATGAAAGCTTAAGAGTACTTAGCTCTTTCATGAGCCCTAATCACAATGACGACACAACACGTTCTTTAGTATTGTGGAGTCCAAACTCACAGCTGAACAGCCTTCCTTTTAAAGCAGGCCTGAAATCTCTTGCACTATCTTTGCAGCACTAATAACATATATTTAGTCATAGATGTGTTGGCTAACTGCACATCTGTTAGCTGCCTAGTCCTGACCTGACTGAGACCACTGAGCAGTGTAGGATTTAAGATCAGTAACATGGAACATTGAGTGAGGAGCTCAAAGCTGCACAACATAGTGTATTTTACTTCTGTGAATGTGTCGTGACAACATTATTGTGAGTAGTTGCTGAATACACATAACTATGATGGGCTGATTTTCTGGGTTTTTTTTGTTCTTGTTATGGTTGGGGATTTTTAAGTGATGAGTTTAGGTCTCACTTCTCTCTCCCTCAATTCAGCAGACAGAAGATGTCATCTTTCAAACAGTGGCAAATCATAGAATGGTTTGAGTTGGAAGGGACATTAAAAATCATCTAGTTCAGGCTCCCCTACCGCAGACAGGGACACCTTCCACTGGACCAGGTTGTTCAAAGCCCCATCCAGCCTGGCCCTTAACACTTCCAGGGATGGAACATCCACAAACTCTCTGGGCAGCCTGTTTCAGTGCCTTATGACCATCTCAGTGAAGAATTTATTCCTTACATCTAACTTAAACCTACCGTCTTTCAGTTTAAAGATATTTTCCCTTTTCCTCTCACTAAATACTCCTGTAAAAAGTTCCTCTCCAGCAATTTTGTAAGTCCCCTTTACATACTGGAAGGCTGCTATAAGGTCTCCCTGGACCCTGCTTTTCTATCCTTCCTATCACCTTCACAAACCTTCTGTGCACTCGGTCCAACAGGTTCATGTCCTTCTTAGGTTGAGGGCCTCAAAGCTGAACACAGTACCCTAAATGAGGTCTCCTAAGAGTAGAGTAGAGTAGAGGGTCAGAATCACCTGCCTTGGTCTGCTGGCCACACTGCTTGTGATGCAGCTCAGGATACAGTTGGCTTTACTGGTCTGCAGGCGCACATTGCTGAGTCATGTTGAGTTTCTCGTCAGCAAACACCCTGAAGTCCTGCCCCTCTGATCTGCTCTCAGTGCATTCTCTCAGCCCAGCCTGTCTTTGTGCTTAGGATTGGCCCAACCCAGATGCAGGGTCTTGCAGCTGACTTTGTTGAACTTCATGAGGTTCACACAGACCCACATCTCAAACCTGTCACAGTCCTTCTAGATGGCATCACTCACTTCCTTCCAGCATGTCAACTGTACCACACAGCCTGGTGGGGTTGTGTTTCCACTTTTCCAGTTCATTGGGAGCTTCACCAGACTACCACAGTTTCTGAAATATGATGAATAGTAGCTTAGCTGCTTCCCCCACCAGTTCCATCAGGTCCCATGGAGTTGTGCACCTTTGGGTTCCTTAGGTGGTCTCAGACCTGATCTTCTCATTCTCCCAATACCTGCCTTTGCCTTCTGCAACTTAGGCAGTGTAGCCGGACCACTTGCTGTTGAAGACTGAGGTAAAATTTTGAGATGAATTTAAAAGAGGACACAAATAGCAAAATGTAGAGAAAGTTTGCATCTTAAAACACAGCATCAATAGAACTTGAGGGTTTTTTGGTTTTATTATTAATATAATTATTAATTTGAAAAGTCTCCTTTTATAGTCTTTAAGGTTTAATTTTTTTTAACTTTCAACAAAGTTCAAGTTTCTGTCCTTATATATTCACTGAGGTTTTAATGTGTGGTTCCATAAATCTTGTTCATAATATACGGACCTAGCATATAATTTGAGTTCCTCTTGTGTGAGAGTGTAAGTCATTGTGAAGTACAGTTGGTTAGAATTAATATATATGTTTATGTGTTTAACACATAGATTTTGGGGAAAAAATCCAAACAACTTAATTAGGAAAATATTGAGCATATTGGATGCTCTGTCCCAAGTTATTTTCAAGAAACTGGAGTCTGAATGAAGCATTTAAATGTTCTTTTACATGTATGCATGAAAATCTTAGAAATTAGGGGATAGGAAGCAGATATTCTTCATGCTCACAACCTTCTATAAATTTATCACATAAAGTATAGAAGGATGTAAGATTCTTGCTAGGATTCCCAGAAGAAATCCTTCTTTATTCTGTTGTAAACCTTTCTTTGCATGAATGTACCTGATAATAAACCATCCAAATGTACTTGGATCTTTCTTCAGTGTAAATAGAAATTCTCAAAACTATAGCAGCTCAGGTCTAATGAAATGGCATTGTATGTCAGAAAAAAAGCCAGCAAAAACCCCTGGCTCCACTTGAAAGTTACTGGAAAGCACATTCATAGCTAATTATAAACAAATACTAGTTAACACTTTAAATAAAAAGAGAGGAAAAAAGCAAAAAGATTTAAGACATAGACAAGCAGATGAAAGGATTCTTGTTGCCTTCCATCTGAGATTACTCAGATGCATTCCTGTATTCAATTACCTGAGAAGATGTGATATTCCCTTAAGAGAGATCAGGAGATCAGAAGGGATGGCAGTTTCGTGCATCTCCTTACTCATAGCCCTTTGAAACTGGTTCAGCAGAAATAGCTTAAATTGCAACAGGGATTGGGGCCAGACGGTGACTACAGACAGTAATCACTGGGTCAAGATCATACCACAAACCAACAACAAAAAGTCCTGGTAGAACAAAAGCTCTGACAGGACATTTGAATGCTGCTTGAGTAGACTTACAAGGTTTGCTTGGAATAATTTCTGAAGTGGAACCAATGGGTTGATTTGGTTTGTGACTATGCTTTCCTAGTACATTTGCACATAAAGGACATTGATAATTCCTATTATTAGGTATGAGTCAATTTTTCTCATCAAATTCCTTGTATATTCAACTCTAATGTTAAGTTTTAATACTTTTTTTTCTCCCCACAAAGCCACTAACCACAAACCCCTGTCATAATTTAAAAATTAAGGATCATCTAACTCTTCATGACAGTCTTCCCCCAAACACACTTACTTTTTGGGAGTTTCCATCTAAAATGGCTTAATTCTTCCCAGTGCCACTTATACCCCAAGCACATTAACCCTATTAAATAGAATAAGCAAAAAGAAGTAAAAACAGCAACATCCAATAACTGAGGCAAAAAAAATTTAGAAGTCTAAAGGAGGAGAGGGGAGGAAGAAAGGTACTTTTCTCAAGCACTGACAGCTCTTGTAAACTTGAAGGTTAGACCCAAATAATAGCAGAATAACTCTCTGCCCTTGCTTGTGGTGGTCGTTCATCCAGTATTCTCTCTATTCATTTTCTTTTTGTCCTAGTCACATACTTGATATTTCTATAGCAGGTATTTTCATGGCCTCTATCAGGCACCTCAGGTCTTAGTGGAGTGACACAAGAACTGCCTGATGTTCCATACACTTTTTAAGAAAATCTATCCCTCAGTTTTGTGTTTAGTTTAGTTTTGTTTGGACTTTTTTGGAATTCGTGGCTCTGTCAGAGGAGATATTTGGTATATTGTCAAAGCCCCAGCTACTAGTCACTCAACACCACTGTGGAAAAAAAATATTCTCTTTAAAGATCCTGGTAAATCTGCAAAAAGGGTTTGTAACAATTTTAGTAATTGTTTTCCTTTTTTTTTTCAGTAATAAGGAGTTCTAAAAATTCTGCTGCTTTCTAATAATATGTATGTAACATAGGAGCATAATAATCCCAGTTTAAAATAGTTGTTGTATGTCTTCGGCTTCCTGGTTAGTCATGAGTCAAATATTTCTTAAGATTTTTTTAAATCATATAGAACACATGATATAGTCAAATATTGAACAAGAAATTGCAACAACTGATAATAGAGACAACAGACATTCTATGCAATATCTCTTCACACAGAAAATAATCTGTGTGAATAATTTACTTACAGAAAATAGATATAGTCATTCTATCAACATTTTTAAAATCACTTTTAATGAACAAGGTATAATGGTTACATTTTTAGGAGAGAGAGAAAGTTTATTGGACTGAAAATGAGAGGATATTTGGCAGTTGTCTTCATTCACAGAGTGGCTTGATTTCTGCAGAGAAATGTCACTTTCCATTGAGGTCAGAGGGGACAGTTTGTGTTCAATACATGGTTTATGTCCTTACCTTTGAACATCTTTTCATTTAAATTCATCTTCTAGGCTTCTCAAAAAAAAAAAAAAGCCTATTTATAGAAAAGTGAATGATACTGTTCTGCTGAAGACCAATATTTTCTAGAATGTCTATGTATATTTCTCACATTCTATTTGGTAAGGTACTTCAGATTTTCATAAATGTGTAAGTCACTTTCGTACAGCTATTCATATATGTGCCTTTGTAGAAGTTTATATGTAGCCTTTGCAGGACTCTAATCAAAAAGAATTGGAACAGCAAAAACACAGAACAATTGCATGTATCATTCTGGAATGTGGGTATCTGCTGATAACGACAACATTTGAGACTTAAGTTAATTAGACTTCATTTGTGAGAATTTGTTTGAAAGCTCATTTTGAATGGCATGAAATCCAGTTTTATGCCCCAATTATACAACATCAAGGAGTAAATTTAAGCAAATAAAAAAAGTGATAAGATAGAAATTAGAACACCTGATTTGAGTAATTTTTGAAGACATACATAGGTCCTGTAGTTAAAAGAACTGATATAAGAGCCTTAGATACAGTACAATCTTCTTACTTGGTAAGCAATGACATGGGGGGAAAGGAATGTACTTGAATTTTGAACAAACAAATTAAGTGTTTAGGAGGTATAGACCTTGCTCTAAAGAGAGACCAACTTTCAATAATCTGAAGGTAACTTAATGAAAAAAGCAGGCAAACAATGGAATGTCATCCAAGAAGGAACTGAAGTTTCTTTCAAATTAAAAGGTGTAAAGGTAATTAAATCAGTATATGTTGTAAACGGTTGGTAAGGTAGCATTGCTGTGTGAAAGGCCTTTTGGAGATGGCCACATTTTTCAGTTTGATCTCAGGTTATTTTTTGACTTTATTATTTGAAGTATATTTTACAGAATATATATCTCTTCAGGATTATGAAAGCTGCATATAAAGTCCTACATTATATAGAGTGTACAAAGGCAAACATATAAAACTGTTACTTTTTCTTACTGATGCATTACACAAAGTACAGTGTCTGGTATTTGCTGGTATGATAGTCTTTAATAGATTTGGAACAGTGTATTTGAAGGTGATTTAGCATGTTGGTAGCAAGGATCAAGAAAACAAATCTTAGCTGGGAGTTTTAGAAAAGAAGATCATTCAACAAAATATGGAATATTTGGGAAGGAAAACTGACCCAAGAGTGGGAACTCTTACATCTATCAGAAAAACTGCAAGCAGTCATTGCTATGGTCACCTGGTGGTTTCCAAATATGTATGAAAGCAGATAAGGCTACTGTATGACTACAAAACCTCTTTCAGTATTTTTCAAAGAAAACCAATAAGGCTTTCTGAAATAATCTTATTTCTTGAAGATAGAGTGTAATTTTAGTGGCAGAATAGAGTGCTCACAGAAGCTCAGCTGCCATGGAAATATACAATGTTCCTGTATCAGCCATTGCCATGGTATGATAACTATGGAGCAGTTATGGATATTCTCTCATTTTATTTCACCTATTGGAGATGTTCTCTTTTGTAACAGGAAATATGCTTTTGAATGTTCTCCCAAGGTGGACACCTTCCAGCTGGTATTTGGCACTTAATTGATATAGGCTCTTAAAAGGAAGAAGGCAAACTGCTGCCTTTTATGCACTCTTTTTACACTTGTGATGAAGTGCTTTGGAGGAAGAAGTGACAGTAAAGATGCATTATATTATTGGAATGATAAAGTCTAATGCATTCTGGGACACTTCAACTGAATCCATCATAACTGATTTTTTTCCTCCCCTACTCAAAGAGGAAAAATAAGTTGAAAGAAGTTTGCCAGTGGAGTGATTAGTACAGAGCAAAATATCAATAGCTGCTAATATCAGGTGATCGTATTGGTGGCCTGTTCCAGAAGTTATAGCAATCTCCAGTTGCTTAAACATCTAATAGTTATTCCAGGTGTATCCAGGTGACAGTAAGGCTTTTGTGGGTTTTGGATCGGGAGACTTTCTGCCCTTACTGATAAGATCTCAGTGCATGTCTTCGCCTAGCCATTTTGCTCAGCTTTTGGTTGTTTACTGTATACTAAGGCAAAAGCAGTCATCTGAATATTTTCTCAGAACAGCAACAGATCTCTGAGTGTATATATACCACATTTTCTTCTCTTTCACTGGTGCCACCTGTCGTCTTGTGGAAGCAGTATTGTTTTCATACAACTCTTTAACCTTTTTCTGTCTAGAAAAATCAGAAAGCAAAGGGTTGCAAAGGAGATGTACACTTGAATAACATCCCTTTGATAATACACAAAATGTTTAAAAGTGTCATCGCATTTGGACCAAAGTACATGAGAATTCTCCTTCAGAGAAAATTCTTTCCTTGCAAGACTCTTTAATGCCAAGAGGTGATTTGATGCAGGGTAAAATCTCTCTTTCTGGGTATAGTAGCTGCCTTATGCATGTCTATTTATTACTTTAAAAAAAAAAAAGCACTATTATACGAACCTTCATCATTTAGGGATTCTAAAGATTCTTTTCATTGTATAGTATTTATTATCTATGACATTTTAAAAAATACACCATAAGTACACTGGGTTTTTGGGTTTTTGGAGTTTTTTTTTATTTGTTTGGTTTGGCTTGTGGGATTTTTTGGTCTACTTCTTCTCTGGACCTTTCTTTTTTAATTGAAAGAAAACTTGTGCCAGAATGGTGATATTCTGGCATAGTTTGATAAGCTTAGTTTGATATATATAGTTTGATATGTTATGCCTGCACTCTTTCAAAAAGTAAATTATGGAATATCTGCTCCATTGCTGGTGGGCAAATAATTGTATCTAAGCATGCACAGAACAGTTGAAGTAAAGAAGAGAAGACCCAAAATTGGCAGCTCAGATGATATTCCATCCCATCACTCCTGGAAATGATAAAAAGAATTATATCCTGTGACTGACCTATGTACTACAAGACTGTCATAGGCTGGAACATGCTAGGCTCCATTTCTAAGCATTGCTTAACTGAAAGAAGTCCAAATTACATTTTTCAGTAACAGAAGAATTGATTTTAGAAGTTGTATCCACAGATACTTAGTGAATGTGTTAATATGGAATTAAATATTTGATCTCACTTCATCCAGAGAGTTTGTGCACAGTTTATTCTCTTTAGAACTTTGTCTTTACCAGTCATACCTTAACTTTCAGCACCAGGCTCAAGTTCACTCAAAAGGGTTGTGAGCCCTGAGAATCCTTTTGAAGAATCTGGTCTGAGTTTCAAGTCAGTATTGAAATCTGTAATCAGGCAGGACTCACATGCTCTTCAATTTCCTTGAGAACACTTACCCATCTCTCCCTCAAGTCTTCTGTGGTTTGCTGGGGTTTTTTTCAGTTTTAGCATAACAATGATAGGGCCCCAGTCACCAAGCAATGATTACTAAATACAGTGTTTTCTGCTGCAAACAGCCAGGCACTGCTCACCCTACACAGCAGACTACCTTGCTAATAAAAAGCATTAGCAGCATTAGATGAAGCTCTGATCATTGTTGTGATTGGGGAAAATATAGGGAAATTCCATTTGTGTAACTTTGCTACAGATTTCACATGACTATTTTAGTGTATGTTTGTAAATTGATGTGGATTGAAACACTGTAACAGAAAAACAGTGATTGTCTTTGTACCCTAATAATGCCATTGCTTTTCTTTTTAGCCAAATTTAAAATCAGGATTTATCTTTTCAAAGGCAGTGTATTTACAATGTAGAAAAACTATTTTAATGAATTGTTATGGTAGAGCTATGGAATACAAAATAACTTAAAGGTTTCTTCTTTTTTAGATTTCTATAGAATTTTATACCATTGGCATTTGTTACCAGGACAGTTCAAAGCCTCTCCATGTTCCAAAACCTAATGGCTCTTGGGAATACTAAAATTCTCCTTGCAAATTAACAGGCCAAAAGTCCAGCAGACTGAAAAGGGAACTCAAGTACCAAACTAAAAAGCTTTCAGCTAAAGATTGCAGATCTTATATGGGATTTAAGTTGTGATACCTGAATGACTGCATAAATATAAATATCACCTAAGCACACATGCACAGAGAAGACTGGCAATTGCTTTACACCTTGGTGATGCCTAAGTTAATGTGCATATTCTTATGGATTTTTTTTGTATCAGAACACCCATCTAAGTTATGTGAAAATGGTGCAAATAATTATGAGACAACAGAGGGCAAACAGATAATTTTTTCACCAGTGTGTGGCAATGATATTTTCTTATTTGTATTTTCCTTCACATGATCACCAAATGATAATTTCCTTCACAAAAGAACAGTCGTGTTCTCAATATGGACCTGCTCTAGCTCTCATATGTCACTAACTGATGTACAGAGAGAGGGAAGAGTTTCTTTTTGTAACTGTCAACCAACTTTTAGAAAAGCTATAAGGCTGAATTCTTCCTGCTCTTCACTTAGTTTCTCCTCCTGGTAGATGAGCTTCCACATTATTTAAGTTTTTGGAATCATTATTTAAGATCTGATTTTAAGTCACTTTCATAACTTTATTGTTGTTTATATTACTGCAAGTTTTTTGGTTTGTTTTGTTTTTTAATTTTCAAAGCTTGCTTTGAGTTTTGGGTTTTTTTTGTGATTATAGTTTTGGATTTGTTTTTAATAGGGTTATCAAAGTCTGTGTAGTTTTGTTTGTGTGGGGTTTTGTTGGATAGGGCTTTTTTATTTGTTTGTTTGCTTGCTTGTCTTTCAGAATTGATCTACATAAGTATACCCTCAGGTAGTTCCTATACATTTTACACATTATATATCTACAATTAAAATTATCCTGAAGCATCTTGATCTTTCACCATGTCACTAATTATTTGATTGTATTTTTACAGCTAAAATAGACCAAGAAAATGAAGAGAAGTCACTAACAGAAGCACATAAAAGGTAAGAAAGAACAGTGCAGTAAAACCTTTCTTTGAAAAATATGGTTTTTAGGGGTTGCTGTATTGGTAACCAGCATTGTTGTATTTTTGAATAGAGATAGAAATGCACTCAGAAAACTAAGTGATATTTATTTGTTGTCAGTTTTAATTTGACAATTAGGAAAAAAGATTGAAATTCTTCAGAGAAATATTGTATGTGAATCCTGGCTTTCAGAAAATGCTTGAACATTATGTAAAAATAAATTCATGGTGTACCATTTGAACGGAGATAAAACTGTTCATATTACAGCAGAATAATGATGGTTTGAGAGACCCTGAGCATTCCCTAAACAATCATTATTTATTAACACTTCCTGTGCTTATAAAATGTCTATTTTATAACAAAGAATGGAAATCTGTTTTTTAATATACTAATGATATGTATAATTAAATGTGACTTCCTTTGTAGAATTACTAATAGATCTTCAAATACTATTTGTGGCAAAACCAGCAAAATACTTCATTAAATTTCATTACAGATGTGTGCAGTTGAGGAAGTTTTCAAAATTGTGAACCTCAATGCATTGCACAACTTGTGGGTTTTTCTGATGTTTTGGAAGAGTTCTCCAGATGCAGTGTTTAAATGGGATAGACTTTCATCTGTCCCAGCAAGAGATCAAAATATGACCGACACTGTTTATAGTCCAGATTTAGTAAAACCAGCAGTCTGTGTTTGTTTTTCTTTCACTAAATATAGCATCATCTTTTTGTACTAGCTGCAACTGCTACTGAATATATACTAGTGAATATATCTATTCTATATTCCCAGAATTGTGAGGTCTCTCAATAGGATTCCTGTAAAAGACACCACTATGAAGATTTCTGGGTTTTATTATGTTTTGTTAGCCATTATATGGCCTTGATGCCCAAATTTGCTGCCTGCAGTAATGTCACAGGGCAGTTGACATCTTTCCTGGTACAGCATCACGTTTTCTCTCTATTCCCTTGGCCCACATACTGAGGGGTAATACCTGAAAAGGAAGGCAAGGGGAGAGTGGGTGTTCTTCCTCTATCAGAAGAACCTTCTTTCTTACTTGTAGGGAGATGGTGGGTCCTTTAGTACATTGGTGGTGTGGGATCATGATTGAAAAAAATGCAACAGAGGAAATATTGCTTTGGCTTAGTATCATACCTCTTGCTCAAGTATATGAAAGGCATTCCTGACATTTCTTAGGTTTGTTTAGCTGCGCAGTTACATAATTCTTATCCTTAACATTTTCCTTCACAATGAAACTTTGAGCAAAGATACTGCTGTTAGGAGACTTTTGTGATCTCTGATTGCTCTTTTAAGGAAATTGTTTCTCCCGTGAAAAATGGATTAAACTACAAGTCCAAACTGACAGAAATCTCACAACAATGGATTTCTGAAATCTGTTCAGAAATCCTGTGATTTGTCACTATCTTTTGGTGTCTAATTAATTCTCCATTCCACTCTTTTTCCCAATGAGGCTTGAACCGTGATATCAAAAATTTCTTATGGGTTTATTTAGCATCGACAGTATGGTACAGGAAAGCAAACTGCTCCATGGAATTTCATTCAGCTTAGTCTGCTGCTTCTGGCTTGTCTCAAATCTTTCTTCTCCTGCTATGTTGAGTGTAGCAACTCCTTTTATATAGTTTGTGAAGCAAAAAAAAATGGCTTCATTGTTACTCTTTACTGTGAATATCTAGCAAGGGTATTCACAGGCACAATCTTTTGTGGAACGTATGAGGATTTGTGCTAGGACCACATCAGAACAAAGTAATTTTTTACTAGTATCTACATTTTCTTTCTTCCTTCCATCTTCCTACTGAAATTCTTGATCAGATCAGTTGTATTTGTTAAAATACCAAAGACAACTTCGTGTATCATTTTAGTATTATGTGTAAATATTTCACTAATATTTTTAATTTAGCTTAGAAATAAAATACTTTAGATCCTTTTTGGTGGGGGTGGGTGAA
The DNA here is from genome assembly GCA_013396755.1 of Sclerurus mexicanus. Lineage (NCBI taxonomy): Eukaryota > Metazoa > Chordata > Aves > Passeriformes > Furnariidae > Sclerurus > Sclerurus mexicanus. The sequence goes on from VWZF01003842.1 coordinate 2,858,850, forward strand.
AAAGAAGATGAGAGCTTAAAAAGCTAAATAAAAGATTAGTTACATTTGACTAATCATAGGTAGAATAGCAGTGACTAGACAAGCAAGTAGTGCAAGGAAAAGTGATGGATTAGATGGAGCAAAGTTAATGTGATTAATGTGCTTGGATTTTCCTTGCTGAAGTGGATAACTTCAGCCCATGTATAAGTTCAGGTCTACTGCGTGAAAGCATTTAGTTTTTTCTTCTTTTTTTTTTGTGTTAGTTTGGGCACAAAATATTAAAGCCGATGTCTCCATTAAAATACAAAAGTCTAAAAGAAAGCTCTCACAGCAGTAACAAAAAAAAAGTTTCTGAAATGAATAATGATTTAGGGAAAATGTAGCAATGTGCATTTTAAAAAAAGCCCAATTGTGCAATAGATGACCTGAAATGGAAAGTTAATCTTACGCACAAAATGAAGACAAAGAAAATGGAATGTCTGCTCCAGGGACTCCATACAGCGTATAGCTGTTCATTTGTCACAAGTGAGAAAATGTTTAATCAGTTTTGAAATGATGTATTCTCTCTTTATTTATCGTGTTTAGTGACTTTAAGAGTGTCAGTATGTAAAGTGTTTATCCAAGGAATGGATTTCTGGCACATGGATAAAATGAAAAGTGAAATGTTTAGCTCGCAATAGGCATATGTTCCAAGATCTCTCTGAGTAAGTATCCTGAGATGAGAAGAAAGCACACAGGTCTGTGTTTATCTAGCTTATGCAGGCAGACAAGGAAGGCTCCAGCCTGGTATTAACACTGAAGTGACATGGAATGTCTTCACCAAACCCCAAACAATGACATCATTCCCTCAACAATATTGATAAAGTGTAATAAGAAAAAACCTGGCACTTTCCAATTAGATCCTCATTGCTAAATGCTTGAGAAACTGTGAAATACTTGTCAAGGTAAAATAAAAAAAAAATCCACTGGTTTGGGGAGAGGTGAAAAAAAATAAAACAGAAAAGAGGGGGTGAAGAGCAGGGGAAAGAGTTGGTTCTATATTTTAGGAGTCCTCAGTTTGCTGCCCCTGCCTTTTTTTTTTGTTTTGTTTTAAATTATGTCCTCAGTCCAAGACTCATGGTCAAATCACATAGCTGTGTATAACACTTAAATGACTTTATAAATAAAATTTAGCATCTTTAAAAACTGGGAGACAGTATACTTTCCACAAAGGAACAAATACATTCTCTGTTTTCTGTATTTTCATTTACTTAGCTTTAAATATCTTTAATCTTTCAAGATGTGATTTTATTTAAGCAGCAAGAAAAAATAATAAAATTTTAGAATGAGATAGACTTTGATCACAGTATCCACAGCAAGTAGAAACCAGGACTGCACCAAAATTATTTTCCAAATAATATGACAACTGATGTCTTGTTTACCGTGCTAGAATAAAAGGCAATAGCAACAGCAGCAACATAATTTTTCAGATTTATAATCAGAAATGAGTTAGTTACTCCTCGTGCACTTCATTTCTGAAGAAACAGTAGCTAAACAACCAGACTAGAATTACTAGAAACAGCATTACTAGAAATGGTGAAGCTGAAGGTCCTCTAATAGTCTGCCTTGCTACTTGAATAGCTCTATGGGAATAGCATGTAGCTTTATTACTTTCTTATAATACCTCACCAAGTACTGAGTTCTCATTTTCTTGGAAGGCTTCCAAATTCACATCTCTTTTAGAAGAAAATAAATCCAGACTTATACCAGTGATCTCTCTGCCACTGAAATAGTTAAGATGATCTTTTTTTTTTCCCCTTTATCTGTAAACATTCATGTCTTCTTGGAATAACACCTTGGGAATTATTCAAAAATTGAACTGGAGGTGTTTGGTTTTTGTATCTGAGATACAATCAGATGATCTCCGATTTTTCCTGCTATCTCTCAGTCTAACAATGAAGCATCAGATTCTAAATTTGGTGCAGTAGCACTGAAAATCGCCCAGTTACTGATATTTCATATAATTTACTCATATTGCAAGAGGCAATGTGTGCTGAGAATTGCTTAAAAATACTACAGATCTTTTTTATTTTATTTTTTTAAATATTTCAGATAGTATAACCCTGCTTGAAGTGATAACATAGGTCACTAAGTCAACAGTCCCATTTATTGGTGGCTTGAAACTGTTCACTTGTTTTTCCTGTTGTAATGCCTAATGAGAGCTGGAAAGACAGAAATGCTGCTCTCTGTAATAGCTTTCAGTTCATCACTGATTTAAAAAAAAAAATCCTAGAATTTAATCTTTTCTTTAGTAAATCTCAATGCATAATGAGAATGTAGACTTGTTTTATAAAAGATCAAACAGAGGATTTTCCATCTTTTGACGTAAGTATCAACTGGGGAATTTAGGATGTGTGTGGCTTGGTATGGAATGCTCATCTTTCCATGTCAGGATATTTTTATTTGGTTTATTTTATAATTTGCTCCCATTATTTGCACATTCCAGTGATTTTTAGACTTTTAAGTGCTTCCTGAGTGCAGCCTCCCAGGCACCTCTTCTGTTTTCAAGACTTTTAATAATCCAGTTAGAAATGTGTTGTGGCTTTCTTTTGCTGTAGCAACAAAATGACATTAATTTTGAAGATAAATGTTTACTTTTAAATTCCCTTGGGAAAAAAAATAAAAAGTACTCCTGACACAATACTCTTTGCAGACTTCCATTGGCTTCACTGAACATGAGACTTAAGGAGGAACAAAGCTTTACACCTGCTTATGAGCTGACAAGTTGATGACACTTAGAGAAATAGCAGACAGTATGGTACAATGGCACTGCTGAAAAGCAGCACCTCGAAATGTAGCACCTAAGTCTGGTAATCCTTTAAAACATTAAATGTTCCTCCCACCTCACTACCCTCCACACAATGTTTTGAATTGTTTCCAAAAGTGAACTGTAAAGTCAAAGTGAAAATTGAGTTAATGATTGAAATAAACTGGTGGAAAGCTTAGAATGGAGAGAGGTATGTAGTTAAAAAGAAACAAAAAAAAAACTCAAAACAACAGCACAAAACTTTTAACTGAAAGGCAAAAATATGCTCTTGGACTCTTGTTTTCACTGCTCTTTGGCCATTCATCCTTTATTGGTTCCTTTACTGTTATGTCTCTTTTCTTGCTCTGTGGCTCCCAGCATGCAGACTTGAATTGCTTATGGTAATACATTTCAGAGTGTAGGTATACATTAGCTGGATCAGCAGAAAGTAAATACTTGCTGAGCAAAGGAAATGTGTATAGAAGGAGCTTACAGACTGTTAAACAGTTTGGATCATTCTAGTTTAGTATCCTGTCTGTCAAAATATCAGGACCTGTAAATATGCAGTAATGGAAAGTTAGCCAGCAGTTTAGTTAATGTCAGAAAGTCTCTTCTGAAATATGGGTAATTGATCTTATCCTGAAATATGAAGTCCTTGTCCTTTTCTGAAAATATTTGCCAAACAACACAAGTCCTTAACCTTCTGGAGTATTGATTTGTTGCCTTGTAAGAGCATTGTATTTTCTTTTAAAGATGTTGGTCTGCTTGCTTAGAAAAGTAATTTTATTGGTTTTAAATTAGTTTGCATTTAATAATATTCAGTGATAATATGAACAAATGTTAATATAACTTTTAACACACTGGGGTACAATTCACAGATCTAATATTCTGCAATGCCAACTGATCTTTAAGCAACTTATTCTAGAGTTAACGTAGAGGGTTTATTCTTAGATTCCACAATGAAAGATAAAGGATATTAGTTTAAGGTGCAACTACAGTTATACAGCTAAGTAGCATTGATCACAATACAGCTAAGTAACACCTTGATAACAATATAGTTAAAATAACTCGGGTCTAATCAACCCAAAACTAATGTTATGGCATTAAATTGAGGATTAAAAAAAACCCAAACAGAATAATCATGTAGCTAATATAATTAGTGGTAAAAAATGCAGAAATTAAATTCTTTCAATGTTGCATATTTTTTGCCTTCCAGTTTATGCCTAGCAGGTGGTTTCACTGAGTAGTCCTCAAAAATTCAAGATATTCCTCTTGAGCTCTTGCAGCTGAAGTATAATGCTTGTGTGCATGTGATTAGTTCCAGCACCTCTCCATTGTGCATCAGCTGATGATTATGTTCAGTAGGATTTTTCTTTCATCATGTTGTCCACCTGAGCTGTTTGGTTAGATTGTTTCTGAAGACCTTCATAGTATAGTGTTCACATTTGCAATGGCTGTGACTTAAATGTGGATAATGTGTCTCTTTTACTCTCTGATGTTGATTTGCCACTACAGTGGTGGCTTGCTTTCTTGTGTATGTTAAGATTTATTTTAAGTATTGTTATATTGCTGTTGCAATGTATATGCAAATAGAAAAGCAGAATGTCAGGGAGAGGATTTAATTAGGTCAAAACTGCATTAACTCATCTGGGAACTAACCAGTAATAATCTGTACAATATAGGTCATTCCTTCCATAACAATTTCCAGCTGATGGAAAGCTGCCATCCAGCTGCAAGCCCTTCCACAGTACAGGACTTGCTTCAGACTACTACTGAAACTCCACTGTGCTTCTCATATAGGGAGATTAAGTGACTAAGAAAAAAACCATGGTGTTTCTTTACACTTTCTCAGTTTCGTTTCTCGGCCTCTTTGCCTTGTTTCTTGACTGCCTTAATGATTTAGTTCCGAAACTTTAGTGGGCCAGATCACTTCTGTACTGTGTCTTACATGAATGCTTCTCATGAGATTACCTCACCCGCTTCTTTTCTTGACTGCTGCCTGAAAGGTGGTTCTACTTTAATCAGTTTGTTGAGAAGGTAAAACTTCCTTCTTCATTCTAAAGATTTAAGACAAATTATCATTATATAATTGTGATTATTATTTTTGTAGATAGCTCTGACCTTTCCCTTGCATGAATTTCAGTTATAAAAGTGAGCCATACCATGGCAGCAGGCAGATTAAAAGGCTGAGGTTGACATCAATAAATTGAAAAAACATAACAAACTTCTAACACAGTATTTAGTGCACAACAGTTGTGCAGTACTTCCATATGTAATTATAACCTCTTTAAGCAATGAAGATGAAGTGTGTTAATTGAAACATCTGAAGTCAGGTTGGGCTTTAACATGAGGCATTTAGCTGTTCCTTACAGCTCTGAGACTAGGAGCTTGTGTGTTAGATCACTGCTGTTGAAATTCATTCTAATGCTCTATTCTGTGTCTACAGGCACCTTACTATTTCCTCAAAGGGAAAGGGCTATTTCATATGTTTGAAGCTGATACGTTAGCCTTTTCAAGAGAGAAAAATAGTTTTCTCTTGGATATGTTACTGGGCTTGACTTTCCAGTGCACAAAATTACGTGACATTCTTTTACACATGCTCATATTGTCTAAGCCCAGTTTAGCACAGAGATATCCATGGTCTACACATCATCTTAGCTGGCATGCATAGGCGTGATATCCACACTAACATAAAATTAAAAGCTTTAAAATCCAAGAAAGAGAGCCTATATGTTCATGCAAAGTATTCAGATTACAGTGGATTGCAGCTAATGCCAGTGCATCTAGGGAACTGTAACTACCTCAAGCCAAGTTTTTCAGAGAAATTTGAACCAATTTAAAATTGTTATTTTAAAATGGCATAAGTACATGCAAATTAAAAATGCATTTCAAGAGTAACGCTAAAAATGTTTTGTTTTGTTTTTTTTTTTCCTCTGAGTGGCTATTAGAATGCAAATGTCAGACACAAAAGAGAACACAAAGTTCTGTTTCTAGTATATATTATCTCAATTCATATTTTAATATGAATAATATTCTTGAATAGAGACATAACTTTTAAATATGCACAGCGGAATTTAGGTTCACATAAACTCAATTGCTGGGTGAGTTTTGGCTGACAAGTGCTTTGAATGTGATGTAGTGAAGGTAACAAAAAAACCTATGTTTGACCTTTGATTTTCAAATGACCCAGAGGCTGACTCAGTCTGTGCAGAATGACTTTTTAAACACTGTATTTTTTTTTTTTATCAGCAGCAAAGTTCTGTCCACCAAGATAGCTCCCTCACAATGAAATTTAGCACCTAATCCTACTTTTTGGAAAATGTCATCACACGCAACCAATATACCTTAATCTGGATCTGATAAAATTATTTTCTAAATTTACATGATTGGGAAAATCTTGTCGTTCAGATTCACCTTTCAGCAAAAGTATAATTTAATTTAGTTACAGCCATATTATTTTGCTGCTTTGTAACCTCCTGTTAGGAAGCACTTTGTTCCTGAAAGGCAGGACTAAAGAAATACTTACCAATTGAATGCAGTAAATATAAGGGTCTGGAATAACAGTTCAAACTGAGGTTGAAATGCCAATCTGATATGTGACAAGTTTATTCATTGTTAGCACTATGAGATCATCAGCCTTCCTAAAAATTTTAGTTTTCACAAAATGTTTAAGTTCAAGGTTAAATTCCTAATAACTGTTGAATTTAGCAATCTGTGTCACAGAATATGCTCTGCTTCAGTTACTGGGTCTGCTGCCATCAGTATAAAATACGGGATGGTGCATTTGTCTTACTAATCAGTGTGTACAACTGATAATATTGATCATTGTAGATGAATGTTAAAGCTGTAAAGCATTCCTAGTATTGGGAGAGATACTGTCTCATGAACAAGACAGACTGGCCTGTAAACAACATAATTTTCTGTTCTTCACATTGGATGCTTTTTGTTAGGAGAAAACAAAAGGTACTTCAAAGGTAGGGGGATGTTTTTGTTGTTATCGTAGCTGTTAATTTTCATACTGTTGGAGCATTAAAACACTTTTCTGTTTAATATGAGTTTATAGGAGGCAAGGGACTGGAGATGAGGGAGATGACTTAGGATTCAAAACATTGCAAATGTTTGGCAGGTTTTTTTTAGAGGAAAGGAAAAATCTCTTGAGACCTTTGTTTTCTAAGGAACAATATTACAAAATACATAGTTACACAATATAAATTGGCAAATGAAAGAAGAGATTAACTATTCTGGGCAGCTAACTTAAGCTGGCATATTACTTCAACTGTCTTTTTAATATAAGAAAGTTACTTTTCTTCCTTAATAAAAAGGGGGAAAATTAAAAGACAACAAGAAATTTCTTACCAGCATTTGAGTACTTTTGAATGAACTTCTTTTTTTTTTTATATTTTCTTACTTGTAATTATGCAGGACAAGGGACAGCATTGAGGAGAGGCAATGATACTTTAAAAAAAAAGATGAAGAAAGTGATGTGAAGTTGTAGTACAGAGAAGGACCCTTAACAAAATATAGCCTGCTTAGGGTACTATGCATATAAAGTTTCCTCACAGTCTTGTGCTATCACAATAACCAGAATACTGGTTCTGTTTCATTTTACATAATTTTGTGTGACTTTGTTGAACTGCTTGGTATTCTGTCTGAAGACTTAACTCTCATTAATGCTTTCAGATCTTAAGTACACGAAGAAAATAGGTAGAAGGCCTTGGCCTCTTTATAAAACCAAACAAGAAGTAATATGATGATTCAAATGATTGGCTTTTCCAGAAAGCAAGTACTGTTACCTGTATGTTGTACTCATCTTCCCTATACAGTCAACAATTCAGGATCAACACTCTGAACAGGCTTATATGCCCACCAAATCAGTTTGGTTTTAAATACAACTCATGTCAAATTTAAACCAAAATACATAGCCTGCTCAACAGTGCAGAATTGTAGAATCATGTTTTTTCTGCTTTTAAACCCATATTGAAACAAATCTGCACCCTTGCAGATGATTTAGTTTGCTGTATAGGGAAACTGGATTGCATGTGTGTTTGTGTATGTGTTCACCATTTCTCCGAGGGGTCAGCCGGGACGTTTCTGTACCTACAGTTACTTAGCTGTTCTTTTGGCCACAGAAGCCTGATCAAAGAATGCAGAGATGAACCCAGTGCTGTCCACTGCTTAGCACTCTTGGTTTGTCTCCTTATTGGTTTTCTTTTTTTTTTTAAGCAAAAAAAGTATTTTTGTGGTTTCCAGCAGCTCTCTGTCCTCTCCCTCTACTTTGCGTGACCTACTGCATACATTTGCATACATACATGCATGTGTACAAACATATGTTATACATATTTACAAACTGGCCAAAGCATCACAGACAGATGACTTGAATCTGAACCATTGTCTGCAACTTTTTGCTAACTGGTTTCAGAATGGAATGGAAAAAAATAGCTGAATAATCCATAGCTGCTCTTAAAATATTCCTAATGGGTCAGATCTATTAGCGAGAATTGCTGTCAATGACCCATTTGTAACGTGAATAGGTTCTTTTCTTTCACACATTATTAAATTTGGTTTGGCTGTTAATACAGCCTTTCTTTCCTCCAAATAGAAAAATCACTTTCATAGTCTCATAGTTGTACACAAGGGAGCACAGAAAAAAGTCCCGTGATTCATTCATCAAATTTCCACATTTGAGTAAGCAATGAGTTCAGACATCTCAGTCTGCAGTAATTTTTCTGAATTACATGAACACTTGAACAAAGCAAATTAGAAGACAAGAAAGGGAGAAAAGGAACTAACCATCTTTCTTGATCTTATTTCCTTCCTTACTTGTCATGGATGAGCAACTCTTACATTGTTTTGAGAGAGTTGATTTTATTTCATTCTCCTTCAGGGCCAGTATGAGGGATTTGAAAACCAGTCTGAAACTTGTTTAAAGAATTCTCACTTTTGCCATGTAAGGATAAGACAGCAGTGTGAACATCACTGTCTTATTTTTAATCATGCTTGAAAAGTCAGGCTGTTTGAAGCAAAGGCAGTGACCTCCTTTACCTCTTTTAATCCCTGAAAATAACTTGCATGCCCTTCTTTCCCTCTTCCATGACTGCAAGTTCTTTTCTAATGCACATTCTTTTCCTTTAAGACACTCATGAAGAGCATGGAAAACTATGCACCTTTTCACTTGAGAAGTGGACACTAAACAAGCTTTGCAATATTTGTTTCAAAATAAATGATTAGTTTTGCAGATAAGGGAAATGAAATTCAGAGAGATTAGATGACTTTCTCAGGGCTGCACGATGCAGAAATTAATTTGGTATAGGAACAAAAGACTTTTGAACTCTAGTCCCTTATTTGATCAAAAATGTTTGTGTGATGCACTTATAGTCCGGAATAGTAACAATGGTAATTGCAGATGTTTTGTTTCAAAATTTGCTGAGGAATCAATCAGAAAATTTGATTGGGATGCCTGAGAGAAAAACAGCAGAGAAAAGAATATTTACTGCCTGGCTGAAGTCTGAAAGGATGGTATCTAGTCTTGGGGCTATGGTGATGTTATCCAAATTTCTCTTTGTATTTAAAATGTATTTCCCTCCCAGAATCAGCTTTGAGATACGTCTAGTTTGACATATGTAAACATTTTCAAATCAGATATTTAAAGACCATGGTAACAGAGAGGATTTACTGCCATCCATGTTTTATTATTTGATGTGTTTGGATTCACTTTATTTGCTTTGTCTTTCATGTGTGAATTATGACACTTTGTCTTGTACTACAAAAATGACAGCATCAAATTTATAGCAAGCAGGTTTCCGTATGTCTTCAAAACGCCTTCTAAAAGTCTTAACTGCTAAATAAGGGTAGACCTCTCTGGTTGGAAAAAATATAGCAACTGTCTTGACTGTTTGATCTCCATGTATAGAAAAAAAAATTTGATTCATGGTTTTGTGCCCTGAAGTATTACTCTGTGGCAGCTGATGTCTTGTGCCTTGTTACTGGGTATTAGAAAAGTGTGACGTATTAACAAAGACAACCTGCTACACTGCTGCCCTTTAACATTTCACAGACCTCTTATTTCCCTTACCTCCCAAAGTAACTGCCACAGAGGCAAGCAACCTGCATGAGCATTTTTCTTCTTTCTGTAAACCTAGTAATTACCTTACAGCAGTTGGACAGAGCTGTATGCATGTGTAAGGTGGTACTGGTTATACAAATGTTCTTCAGTGAGATTTTCAGTCACCAAAGAACATTGGATTTCTCCTTCTACTATCAGAGGATAGTTGGAATAACTGAAGAGTAATGGCAGCCTTTGCATTTCCAATAAATACTATTGGTGTTTATCTTATTATTGAGCATTCTCCCATGTATTTCATTTTGTTTGGCTTCCTGTGTCTTGGGTTGTTTTCCTGTGGCGGAATTCTAGTTTGAAGGCCATTCCCTGTCAAATTTTTTTCTCACTATTCTCATTTGCAAAATTATGTGAAGACACATTTCTCAAAACAAGGCTTCTAATGTGAACTTCTGTCTTTCTCTGTCCTGCAAATCATTAGTGGCCTTCATTCAAAGAGCTTCTTAAAAATAAGCCATTGACTCACTGATGCTTCCAGATTTGTCTCTTGTTCTTTATTCCTCACATTCCTTCAAAAATATTGTCAGTTCATTCCGAGAAGTCAAATGAGCCTTTGATATGACTTCCCTACTAGCGAGCTTCAGAGCTGTAAGTCCAGGGAAGGAGTCTGGGAGTGGTTCTGTTGATAATATTTTCCTCATAATATTTTCTGTTGATAAATATTTTCCTCAGTATAAAATTGGGGAGGGAGGGGGGGATTTAAATAGATAAGTAAAATGGAATACTTTAATCAGTAGTATTACTCATCTATGAATCATTTGGAAAAAAAACCAACACAATAAGATGCAGCCCCAAATAAAGACATTCTATGTATTAACCAAGCACTGACTTAAAGAAAGAGTGCCATGGTCGGCTGAGAGAGCTGAAAAAATGGCAAGTTTGAGTAGAGTGGCATTTGAGCATCAATGCCATGGGTTAAAAAATGAGGGCGTTAGACTCTTCTGTATTTTTCTGTGCTGCAGTTTTGTTGCTCAACAGCTTCAATTTGCTTCAGCAAATGGAAAAATGAATTACAAGCTAAAGAGAAAAGTGTATAGAATTTTATTAGTAAACTCAAATTTTTAAGCTCTAGGCTTTTTTGTTCAGAAATAGGATAATGTCTGTAGACATTTATTTTTCACATTGGGGAAAACAACTGGAATATTGGGTTTTGGGAACTAGGGCAAATAGTTTCATGGAGACTTTGTGAGACTGACTCTTCTGAACAGTTGAGTCTTTGTATATTATTATCATAATCCATGAATGAAGATACAACTTCTGTGACTAAAATGGCATTTCCATCCTTTTAACTGGAATTGCATTTTTACCCCACAATTAAAGTGATTAAAACTGTGACATATGTTTCAGGGAAAGTTATTATAGGAGTCAATAGGTAGTAATAGATCAGTGACAAAGCACCTACAATTACATTTCAAGAGACAGGTTTCCATTGAATTTTTCATAAAATAACCAATTCTCCAGAGGCTTCTACACTGAGCTTCAGGTGGGAAAAAATGTTCTCAAAATCTCCAGTATCTGCAAAATATTAAGTTAAAATAAAATGTAATAATAGTTAATCAAACAATTATTTTTAGGTAATTATTCTGTACCTTCCTGTAATATTCCTGAAATAAAAGAGAAGCAATTCAAACTCAGAAATATGTTAAATTTAGTTGCAGTCACAGTCCTCACTCAATGTTAGAACTATGACCTTTGCATTTTAGCAGTAGTTCATACTTGAGGAGTAGTTTTTTTGTTTACTACACTAGTTTTACGTTTGCTGTGCTGAGAAAGGTTTGTCAGATTGTTCTGGTAGAGTCACAATGGGCACCTGTTTTCTAGCACAGCTGCTCCTGGCTCAGTTTTCTGTTGCGTCATTTCTTGTTTAGTACACAGCAGGCTTGAGTTTTAATATTTCTGTGTAGACTCCAGCCTAAGCTATTGTGTTGTAGTGTAGATCTAACAAAACTTGGTGGAGTTTATTTACAGTCCTTTGTGTGGGCTTTGACTCCATGTTTTGAAAACAGCTTTAAACACAACACAAAATCAGCATATGGGCAGGTGTGGATGTCTGGATTTGCCAGGCTGTGGACAGTGAATTCACTTTGGCTTTTGAAATGGAAAATACTTTGGTCAAAGCTAGAACCTATGATAAATGCCAGATCCCAACTTTACTGAAGAATCATCTTATATTGTGTATCTACTTGTATATGAAAATCTCAGGACTGTTACGTTTTTGAATTCTTTCATTTTAGATCTGCTAACAAGCATAATTATGTCAATGTTAAGTAAGAACAAAAATTTACATCAGTGAGTCCCGAAACATTTGCTGTTTTTGCTTTCTTTGACAGCTTTTTGGAAACTACAGCCTATTTCTGTATGAAACCAAAAATGGGAGAGAAAGAGGTGTCCCCACATTCTTTCTTCAGTATTTGGCATGAATTCAGTTCTGACTTCAAAGACTTCTGGAAGAAGGAAAACAAACTTATTCTTCAAGAAAGGTACATTTGTTTGTTTGTTCAAAGGCTTTTCACAAAGAATGTTATTAGGAACAATGGCAGAGAAACCAGTCAGCTTCACTTCATTAGCACACAACCTATTGAATGCCTTTTGGAGTTTTCTCAAGTTTTGTGTTTTTTAACAGATCATGACACCCATCCCCACCACCCCCAGCCTACCAATTGTTGTAATTTTTGAATGGGATTTTAATACACATTTGTGCTAAAGTTTTTTGGGTCCATTACCTGAACAATGTTTTTTAGCAGAGCACGTAACTATTATGTTATTATGAATCCAAGGAAGGGGAGACTTGTTTCAGGTCTGAAAGCTGATTTAAGATTTTCCATTAGCATATTTAATCAAAGAAAGTCAAGGCATCAAGATGTGGCTTATTGTAAATATTTGTCAGATGATGTTGGGAAAAGGAAGACAGAAGGAGTAAGTCAATTGACCCTGCATTAAAAAAAGACTGAACCATATTGCAATTCACAGCCTGTGGACATGAGCCCATGCAGTGTATATGGCATAAAGAAATGAGACAGTAGTTCTGAAAAAGTCAGCCATGCTGTTTGGTCCATGTTTTAGAAGAGTTACGAGGTCTGCTTTCACCTGCATGTGGATAGTCCATTGTGGTCACCCTTTGTTCATATGCCAAAAATTAATCACTTGTTTAAAAAATAGTAAATGTCATATAAGGACAAATTAAGCAAATACAAACATGAAAATTCTAAGCACTGTTATGTAAACCTACAACAGTTAGACACATGACTGACCTCAGTATACAGATAATTAAGCTACTTCTGAGCCTAAGTATTAACAGGATTGAAGCTTTGCATTCATTAAATGACTGTTATCAGTCTATTATTAGGTAAATTGATGAGTACAGGCCTCTTTTTCAAGTATACTCGTCCTATGTAATTGTCACAAACGACAGATTACTGGTTTAGGAAGTCAATGAAAGCTTTTCTTACCTATACAATCAATGCCATGTATACCATACATATTCACTGCAAGTGGGTAAATTTTGGAACAAGCAGTCTCAGAGTTAAGAAAACTGCATTCTGCTACTATTGCAAGAGCATGGTGCAAATATTAACACAGTACAGCAGCTCTCTAGGGACCTATTTCATTATACTGACTTTCTGGCTTAATTTCATGTAATTAAGTATATCTTGTTGAAACTGAGTTGACAGTATGTACTATCTTTGGTTTCCTTTGCAGGGATTTAGCTGCCTACTTAATACAGGTTAATTTGATCTTCTATATTTTATAGAACAGGATTCAAGAAAAATGTCCTTGTATTTCAAAATGCTAAGCTATTTGAAAAGAAAAAAAAAAAGCACAGCAAAAATTCTTCAGAGGGTTATCACTGCAAAATACTTTTAAAGACATTAACTAAGCACAAAACATCTTCCTCCTATTTTTCTTAAACATCTAAAGCTTAAGAGAAGAATGAGGCTGTGATACAATCGTTTAGTCCTCTTTCAGTTCAATGTGTGTGTATACTAAGAGGATTTATTGAAGCAGCAGAGAAAAAATAGTGTCTGCCAGCTTGTCCCTTCTAGGACAGGGGTGTTTTTAGCTGAAAGGAACCAAATATATACAAGAAATGGCTGCAGGTGCAGGATGTGACCGGGAAGGGAAAGCACAGTGAGAAAGACCTACAGTGGAAAAGGAACTGGGAGATTCAAACCCAGACTTGGAACTGATGGGTTGAAGGAGGCTCTCCCAGGGAGACAGACAGGACTGTGTCACTTCAGTCCAGGAAGCCACTAAGACTGAAAATGATACTTCCTGAAAATCACAGGTAGTTTTTTGTTTTGAATTTTAATTTTTACTTGTCACATCAAGTTTAACTCTTCCACTCTTATTTAATTTGTTCAGGTGAGGCAGGGTTTAGACTTTGGAAAGCTTTGATGTCTTGGTTGTGCTCACCTCTCAGAATGTTTGTCACAGTGCTGTGTCAGGTCTGACAAATTCAATCTCCCTTCATTGCATTTTAGGAATTAAAATATTTTGGCCAAATTTGCAGTAACAATTTTCCAAGTAAGACATATAATTTTCCCGAAAATTAAGAATCTTCTTTGGTTAAACTGTCTTATCAAAGCCTTAGGAACTGAAATACTTTCCCTCCAATCATAGTTCAACATGATATCTGACGTTGTCTTTTAGGTTTTGTTTCTTGATTTTGCATATCTGCTTCTCTTAGTAAAAAACAAGAAGCTGTGATATGAAGGTGTCTCAGTATTGAGAAGTCAAAGGAGAAAAATCTGGATGGAAAAATACATGTTGCCCAAAGCTGTAAGAACATACAACATGATAGTTTTCAAAATCTCAGTCTAGATCCACAGATCTCTAGGTGACAAAAATCTGAAATCTGTCTATTGCCACTAAAATACAAATAATTATTTCAAGAAAGTAGATTTTTCCCTTTAGTTGAGGTTCTTGAATGTTTTTCAAGTGGTAAAGTTGAAGAGCAGGCTAGAACTTTAATTGTCAGAGAAGCTTTCTCTAGTTGTTTGTTGGTGGCAAAATCAAGTGACAGGAAGGGTGAGACTTTTTAAAGGACTGTGGTATATCCTCTTTGGTGAAATATTAACCAGGTTTCTGCCTCATGAAACATACTTTATTTACAATAATTATTTATAGGATCTATAATTTTATTCCATTTTCTCTTTTAGTTTGATCATCATTCTCAACCCCTGGTTGGTTTGGGAGGTTTTTTGCCTGTTCTCCCTTCATGTCAGTGTTTAGTTTAGCAAACCTTTACGCTGTGGGCAATGTTTCTAGAATATTTTATATCCTAGTTTCCATATGGACTGTTAATAGAGGCTGCTCCTTATTTAGTCTCTGCAAATATGTGTCACATTGTTTTACAATAATTTACCCAAAGGATTTTCATAAATGGTATTTCCCAAGGTGGTACTACTTTTTGTTACTGATAGATTAAATGTGTATGTTTTAAAGAAAGCAGTCAGACAGTTCCTATTTTAAACACTTTTCCCTTGGCATTTCAACTTGCATATTGGATTGCCCGGCATTTATATGCAAAAGATAAACACTGAAGTGTCAGACTTTGTATTTTCTAATGAGAAAATGAGAAAAGAAGAAAGGTGCAAAGTTAAAAACAATTAATGTTTCTGAGGTTTTCTACTGCTTTCACTCTTCTCTCACTTGAAGTAAAGCAGAACTGGAAAATACTAGTTGTAGAGAAAATTATGCATAAACTGCTAAATACGGTAGCAATAAAAAGAAAAATGCACCTAAAAATTACAATAAGAGAATCGGTCTGCCAAAAGTTTTTCTGAATAGTACTATTTTTTTTTGTGGTCACACTGTACTTAAGGCTAACTAGAGCATTCCAATAGAAATTGATATCTGGGCTATTTATAAAGTTCTTGCAAATAATTTGTGGAGGTTGAAATTTCTGATGCTATGTCTATCCTAAATATATATCCTTTTAAGTGAAAATTTTCAATGTAATATTACACCTTTCTGATTAAGCAAATTTAAGAATAAAACTCCAAACAAACAAAACAAAAACAACCGAAGGAAAACCACAAGCAAACTTAATGGGGCATGTTTTGAGTTTTAAAAGTTATCATTGTCCTGTAATTATATATTTAATGTCACTTATAGTCTATGGCTTGCATTCATACTTTGCAAACTCTTGAAAGGTTTACTGTCATATAGCCTGCATTTTACGCTTGATTAGCAAGGAAGACTGGAAGAGCTTGCACATTTTTCCTAATATTTTTCATTATTGTTTGAAAAGAGAGTATAATTTTGAACTTTCCAATCTTTCTGTTCAGCATCCTCCTTATCTATAGATGAATTTCAGGTGCTGCATACCTGCAGATGCACATTGCTTTCTGAACACACATCGTCAGACAATACACAGTTGCAGTAACAGTTGTGCAAAAGTCTTCCCTTCCTAGGAAAACTCTTACAGGATTGTGCCACCAACCTACAAATGCCTTTTTTCTTTCTATACCAAGAGCAAGTGTCTTGTACAACCTGACTTAAATTAACCTTTTTTCTGATTAATCTCTTTTTTTCAGTCCCACCTTGGTTTATTTATATTTCTGAGGTAGGTATATCCAGTCTTAAGTGCACTATTCCAATCTGGCACTTTCATGAGAGCAAGAAGTATTTTTATTTTTCTTGACATACAGCAAAGGCCTGAAGAACTGTTGCCCAGACTACCATTTTCCTAGGAACCAGGAAAGGGTATTCTGTCCTAGGAATTAAATGATAAAAGAGCTCATGAGGCAACACCTGACATAGTCCAGAAGGGAACTCTTGAAATGTTATGATAAATAAAAAAAGTTATGGCAATCAAAAATGGAATATGTTGAGCACTTTATAAAAATATAATTATTTGTCAGAAAATCTCATATTGGTATGGACAACAATGATTCATCTTTAGGACTACAGCTTCATCTTTTCTTTATGGCCATAAAATACACTGTGGCTGTCAAAGGCTGGTATCAGTATCTTTAAGTACTAAGTGGCAGTTCAGAACTTACTAGAAACAGGTCAATAATACGGCAGAAGCTCAAATGCAGGGCTGCAGTTCCCCCTTCCCTTTCTCTGGGTACAAGTGAGGTACTTACACTCATTTGTCCACTCCAGCTCTGGATGTGTTTCCATCTTTTCAGATTGCTTGCTGTTTCAGAGGACTTGTGCAACTTTGCAAAGAGTGTATTACCTCTATATCTAGACAGGAGAGCAGGAGGAGAGAAGAGAGGGACAGATATAGGTGCCCGGTAAATGTGTGTATAAATGTATGTATTGCTCATAAGCTCAGGCTGGCCCTTGCCTTTATGAAGAGGCATGTGGCTGAACAGAGACTGTGTCAGCGATGTCAGCAGAGTAGAGTTCATAAGCAGGATCAACATGATGGTAAAATTCTGTAAGTCCCTGATATCTTGCATCACACTAAGCCTGAGAATTTCTTCTGGCTGACTTTATTCAACCCTTTAACTCCCACGATAAATCTTTGACACATTAAAAATAATCTATAAACTCAAAAAAATGCACTCGTCTCTCAAATGCAGAAGTTGCCCGTTCCCGTAAGAATAGCAGTTAAGCTGGCACCTGGTGTGTCACACTGTGTATATCTAGATGAAAGGGAGATTCCTGGCCAGTGTGTCTCCACAGCTCATTGATCTCCCTCTGCAGAAAGAATGGTATGTCTCCCTACAGACTCCTCGGCAGGATGATTTAAAACTTGCTGTTGAGCAATTTAAAGTCTGGCATTGGATATCTGTACATTGCACAGTGAGGAACATATTGGTAAGTTGCCACTTCTGCTTGCAGAGGAGGGCATTAAATCCCATAGCACAAGCAATGTCCTCTCAAAGTAATTTAAGGGATATTTTGTTAACGCTTATAATATGAACCAGCGAGTCAGACTTGAGAGTGAGAAATCGAGGGACATGGGAATAGGTACTGGCAAAGAAATGCAGAGATGGAAGAAAAGAGAAGAGAAATGTATATGGAGTTGCAACATGAGAGGGAAATGATGAACATGTGGAGCATAGTGGGGTCACGTTTTGCTTGGCAAGCTCTTGCGATGCCAACTAAAAGCTCCAAGTGTTATGTTAGTAAGTAGTCATGGGTAGATACACTTTCTGACTTTGGAACTTTAATCTTAATGTCTTTATTGCATTTGAATCAATTGAGTTTCATTCTGGTAGGCTTGGTTTTACAACTCATAATTATATAAACTGCCTCCTGTTTTGAAATGTCATTATGACATTGAATTGAATAATTAGAAGGATCTTCAGGTTTTGGGAGTATTTAAAAATTTTAACTTGAAATAAAACAGCTTTCTGATCAGAAAATGCTGTTATGGGCATTGGACAATCTACTTTAAAATGCCCAAATACGTCAAGGATTCAGCAGCCAGGAACAGTCCTGCAAGGCAGTGCCTCCCAAAGAGACAGTTTGCTGTCTAGCTGAAAGATGTTGCTCAACATTTCAGTATGGGTTTTTTCTTCTTCCTTGTGCGTTTTTGGCAATTAGTCTTTTTCTATTTTTTTTCCCCCCTCTCAATATAAATACTGTTGTATTTGGTTAGAGGAGGTGAACAGAACTTTCAGGTTTTAGCATTGCTCATGAGGGTAAAGTTTGTGAAAAATAAAAGCATTTGGAGGTAAGTTTCTCAATTTTGAGATAAGTTTCTCAGTCTGGATCTTGGTGGAAAATCCTTTTGAATACCTTAGTCTAACATTTTTAAGTAATTCTGCATTTTATAAGGCAGGAACAAATATTTCCATTTGCAGCTGTGAGCTCACTGGTGCTTACAAATAGCAAATTTCAACAAAGGGAAGGATCTACTAAAAGTAATATCAAATCTGCAATGCCTCCTAATTTTTGTGGCTTGCATGAGGCCAGATTCCAGAATTCCCCCACATAAACAGCAGAAGGGCTTCTCAGCAGTCTCTACTTACCTAGTGACAGTGACGTGTCATGCTGGCACATTGTTACATCCTAGTATGTGTGTTGTGCAGAACAGAAGCTGGACACCAATCATCATCTCAAATGAAGTTTACAGTCCGTCTTCACAGCAATATCAGACAGGGTGTGATAGTTAAAGGTATAATGATATGGGGTACCATTATTCTTACCACGTAGTGATCTTTTCAATCTCTTTTAACCTTTTCCTGCTCACCAGTTCTTGAAAAAAGAATTACATTTGCGTATGATAAAACTTGAGCCATCATATTCAATAGATACTTGCATACAGGTGAAAAAAATTACATAATTGAAACTTTTAAATGGATTTTTTTGTCAGGTACTAGACTTTCTAAACTTCTTATAGTACATTAATACTTTTCAAGACAAAATTATTACATTGGTATTTGATGATCAATAAAGCACTGTCATTAAAACAGTAGTCCCATGGAGCTGGCATAATGGCAACATCCATTAAGTGTAAGTGCATGGCTGTGTACCTGTTTTATGGTATGTGTACAGGGAATAGTCTAACATCAGGGATTATTTTGCATATTTGGGAAGAGCTGTGTCTGCAGACATTTTTTGTCATTACATAATGATGAATGGGCACTTTTTACCTCTTGCAGCAAAGTTCAAGGCCTCTTATTTTCCCATCTTCTGCACTGTTCTGTACTTAATGTGGTGTCCCTTCAGCTGACTTCTGCTTTTTTCATTTTCTTTTCACTGATCTCTTCTGTTCACTCAATTCTCATCTGTGCTTGTACTGCCAGTCTGGTAGCTATCAATTATCCAATGTAGTAGCCCTAGTGTACCCAGTGTGACAACTCATCTGTCTGGGGTGTGTCTCCATATCCTCTTTAAGACAGTCTCCTTCTCCATGCAGTCTGTTTACTGAGACTTTCCCATTCTTTTTTGCACATTGAATTTTCTCCTTTTTTTACAGCATCTGCTAACACAGAGGTTCACATTTCCATTCACATATGAGTTTCCTTTCTTTTGTTTGCTGATTATGTTACCAGTTTTACCTCACCTGCAGTCTTGTTCTCATCCCATATCATTTGCTGTTGAATTTCCTAACCAAATAGCCCAAATGTAGCCAGCTTCTTTGAGAGCAACCTGGCTTCAGTTCCAAGAAAAACAATGTAAAGTGATGACTGTCTTTTCTTAGATTAACTTCAATTTTCATATGTAAAGTCTGTAGGAAAGTGTTTTCCATCTTGCCTGAAGGCAGCCAGGTATAGCCTGAAATACCAGTCACTCTGACAGTTTGATGATAGAAGACATGAAATGTATTTAGTGTATTTAAGCAGATACATTCACGCTTGCATTTTATTAGAAACATAGCCATCTTTAACAGTTCAAAATTTTTATATCATTACATTTTCAAGGTGAAATTTCCTTTGATGTTAAAATTATAATCTTTAAATCATGTTTCAAATGGGTTTTGTTTCTTATTTTGTATTTATGTACATCTGTGTATCTCTGCACAGACGAGTAGAACCGCTACATCGCAATGAACATGAGTGCGAGACAGAACCAGTGAAAATTAATATTTCAGAATTGAAATTCTTTTAGAATCTTGTGAAGTATGTGGTGGATAACACTAAGACTCTGCAAATGGGAAAGTCTAATTTCCATTTCACTTGGCCTCAAAGCCTTATTTTAGGCTCATTTGACATCATGCCTAACAAAAAAAAAATCTGAAATGCAAAGTCTACTCTACACTGTTGACAGAGAAGGGACCTTATTCAAGGTCCTGCTACAGCTTATTCTCTGTGTTAAGTGGCCAGATTAAAACATTTTAATCTATTTGTCTGTGGCACTCTAAGAGAAATTATGATCAATTACTATGTCTTTCTGACAGCCACTGTCTGCCTTGTGGTCCTTGAAGCAACCATGCAAGAAGCTGGCAGGGATGTCAAGATAGTCTAATGCATTATCTCTTTGTTGGTAGGCAGAGGTTAGGTTTCATCAGTCAGTTTGAGGGGACAAGGTACATTAAAATGTGTTTCTTATCTGTATGAAGTCTTTGCAGTCAGTTACTGAATCATATCTGTGTCATCACTTCAACCCTATGGGCGTGAAAGTAAAAGCTCCACATTTTTCACTCTGCTTTTATGTTGGGAATTGTAATTTTCCATTCTGTTGTTTTCTTTTCTGGTTTTCTTTGTTTTAGTTTTGGTGTGGTCTTCTTTTTGTTTTTGTTCTTTTTGTTTTGTTTTTTTGCTAAAGAAAAACTCCTTAACAAAAAATGTTCTCAATATCTTAGCAAATAAAATACAGGCACAATGCCCTGAAAGGACATTTTTTAAGGAAGGAGTTTCAAAGTTTTCTGCTCTTGAAATCTGAAAGATTGATAATTTTGCCAAGGATTTTTTTAATTTGCTTTTATATGTGAAAGTACTATTATTATTATAAACAAGTTCAAACTAATCTCTAACCCAGACAAAGCTACATAAAATATTTTGGCAACACCCTTTTATTTATCTGACAATAAGCACTTAGTAGTATAAAGAGTAGTGGCCTTGGCTTTGATTTATGCTAATAAATACAGAATATCTGCAGAAAAATGTCTTTTGGGTTTCATGAACTATACTATCAACTATAAAAGTAATATCTGTCTGAGTTTATCATGGAAGTTTTTACAAGCAGCTCTAATATCTGAGGCACATAATTTTCCAGTCTTCTCACTGTGATTACATTTGTCATGTCATAGTGCTCACTAGTGAAGTGTAAAGCAACCAAGTCTAGATGGAGCCAGTAGGAAATGAACCTGTCTGCCACAGATCCTTCAGACAAAATTATTAATATTTAGTGACAGGAAAGTTGCTACCCCTTCGATGGGTTGAATGATGACAGAAAGTCTCTAAGCCTTGATAATGTTGTGGCCAGGCTGGCTATTGGTCTAGAAGGTAGATAAAAATACTCTGTCTTTTGGGTTTGTAAGGATGTCTGGTTTCTTTTTCCTGTGCGCATGCCAAAGTGTAACTTGCTTATTTATCTTACAGACTGTCTTTAAACTTAATCATAGTTCTTGTATGTTTATCTCACAGTAAATATGAGGTGGAAAGAGGTGAAAGTGCTGGAGAAGAGGTTTTATTATGATGGAAATAAGAAACTACTACTTTTGTTATGGGTGACAATTGTTAAACTTTCTGAATCTTACTCAGTAGCAGATTTTGGGAGTGTAATTCTTAGTTTCTCTAAGTGACTGCTGTTCATTCACTTGTAGATTTTTATTTTTTTTTAACTGATCTGTGAATTGCCCACTGTTGTATGTTCCCTACATGTTTCTTATTGCTGGGCTGTTTGGAAGTATAATCTTTCTGAAATAATGCAGGCAACGTTTTAGCTAAATTTAATATTTAAGGAGAGCCGAGTGATGAACACTCCTAAACAAGTATTTATAGAATCTGCCCTAGGCCTGAAGTTGGGTCCTCTGTTATTAATAACTCTGCTCTTCAGATTACTACAGCAAGAGCACACCATGTCCCTTACCACCTCCATCTTACTCTTCCACTCTCACATCATGCCTTGAGGATCTGTCCTGCTTCTGAGTATTTGGTTGCCATTGAGAGTGATGGCTCTATAAAGTGACCAAGCAGCCTCTCTAACAGAAACTATTAGTAGTGTAGAACTAAATAGTTTCAGTAAAAACAGATCTCCAGAACAATAAATCAATCTATACGCACGCCTACCTCTGCCTAAAGGTTATAATTTTCAGGAACTGGGGAACACTCACTTTTCTCAGACTCTTTTTCCAGATCCCAGGAGGCAGCCTATCTTTCCATACAGGGCCTGACAGTTGCATCCACACTCCTTTTCTCGGAATGTCTTTTTAACTTTTTTGTGCTCTATGAGCTCTTTGAGCTCTGCACTGGCACAGTATTGTCATTTTGGCGTAGAGCCTAGAAGTATGTCATTGTATGCAATTGCTTCTCCTTTTGTGACTGTTGGGAGTCTTGTGTTGTTTTCCTCAAATATCCTCTTCCCTCCTCCCATTATTGAATTAGACCCATTAATTTCTTAAAGTTCTAACAACACATCACAGTTGACTTAACTCAGTCTTGAGTTAACCTGGCATCACTAGTGTTCATACAATTTATGCACTTAGATTTTTGTCTTAAATTATTATCTTGAACCTCCATGCTGATCAGGGTTTCACTGAGGTCAGTGGGACGAAGTGCAGGAAAAGGCTGAGCATGAGGAAGACATGCAGGAGTTTGCTTGCCACTGTGAGAAGTGTGACTTGTACCAGGCATGAGCTTACAGAAGGAACATGGTATCACATCTTGTTAGTGTCATGGAAAGATGAAGAATCATTTAGGACCAATTAGACCATTTAGAGAAAACCTAAGATGCTGACAAAAAATTACCAGTGGCAGTTATTCTCCAACTGAACTAGGACTATTTGCCTTGTTTTAAAGGTAACCTTTTATCTGCTTTTCTAGATCATGCCTTTAAATGGTGTGGATGCTCCTATCAAAACACATCTCTTTTACTCTTCTAGAAGGATTAGGTCATTTTAATTTTACATGTAATAAAATCCTATTTTAGCTGAATGATCAGTCTGCAGAAAATATACTTGTACACTGTAGAAATTGATAACCACTTTCGCTGGTTTATGATTTAGCCCTGTGGAAGGCTAATGGTTGCCTTTGCCTCTGTATTTCACCAGTCTCTGGCTTTTCTTTCTTAGATACAGCTGTAGATTTATACAGTTCTTGCTTCCAGAATGAAAATGGTCACAAACTAAGCCTTTTCACAGTGAGTCTTTGGTGTGCTATATTTACATTTCTAAGGACATTTCTTGCTGAAGACGCATATGTATAGGTTGTATTGACTTCACTGAGGTTTTTTCCAACCACTTGAATCTTCCTGCACAAAGAGCAGGATGAGAGCCAAGAGACAGTGAGCTGTCCCAAACACACACAGTGAGTGAGTGATATGGCTGAACTGGAACTGAGTGGCTGCTAGTTCTCAGCTTTAAGTGCACTAGGGAGTAATGCTTGTCATCTTCTGCATACCCCCTGGTATGAATAAATAGGCTCAAACTCCAAGGAATTTCATTAAAGCTCCTAAAATCTTCAGGACCACAACCATACTAGTGAGACAAGCACCTCTTACATGATCCTAGAAAATTGAGTAGCACAAGCTTAAGGTTGCCATTTATCAGTCTGAAAGTTGTGGATCGTTTCTTGAAGCTTAATCTAAGGGACACACAACTTCTGACTTCCTCACAGAATGGCACGTTATTAGCATCTTGCTGTTTCAAGCAATGATGGCCTTTCTACAAATAGCTATTTCTCTAACAGAAGTAGAACATGTAGAGATGTTACACTGGCAGTGACATTTGATGGGACCTGCTCTTTAAAAAAGAACTGTGTTAAGGATTCCATTCGGTGTGAGGATTTTTGTTTTGAATTGACATAAGACCCACAGAGAGCTGTGTTGTCTCATGAGCTGCTATGTTAGGAAGCAGTGGGTAATCTATCCTGGAAGGGGGATATTTAAGGGGGACAAAGACTGGAATTGAAGATTCCTTGGAATTTCCTGAGAATAACATCTGGATCTGTGTGAACTGGTTTGATAAATATTTTTGTATGTTACATATGCTGTCATTTGCATGTTGAGTAGTCTGAATATATTACACTGCTTCTATAAACCAGTCGTAAGCTCACTACTACTTCTACAGCCCCTGAGATTTGATACTAACTTACTCCCAATCAAGATTTCATTTTGTTGTTTAAATGATGCCTACCGAAGGAACCAGATGTATTTGTATTTGAAAAAAAGAAAATTTTATGATAGACTTGCTATTTTATATCTGACTTTCTAAGAGTAGCTTTTGATAGGTTGGAATGTGTCTGAATATTTGGAAAAGATCATGGGAAGATCAATGTCATAGATACTTTTCCTCCTTTGGATATAAGGAGACACAAAGCAGAAGAAAAAGTGGTTTAGGAAAATGTCTTTGAATTTTACTTCATTCTGCATCATTCCCATAAGCTTCTATTTGAAGCTCTCACCACATTTTGGCTGTCACTTTTACTGAATCTATTTAAATACATTTCAAAGGTGAATTACGAGGCTGTTTGACATTTTTGTTCTAGATTATGCTCCAGTAGTCTGCAGTCAGATAGAAAGCACTATAGCTTAAAAATAACAGGTTCAAAGCCTTTTGTCCCCTGACCTATGCACACAAAGGTCTCCCTACACTGGTAATATATAAGGCCATCAAATGAAGAGGACAGCTTGTTGGAAGTGCTGGAAAAGAACTGGCAAAAATTAATTTTTGGAAGTATAAATTTGAAATTTATGGAAAGAACAAGGTATGTCTTCTGAAGTTGAATAAAGGAGAGATGAATGTGAAGGCAGTTTTTTTTAATGTGCTTAGCAGATCCAGCTGGAGTTTTATGGTCAAAATCTGGCCCTTCCCCCCCCCAAAAAAAACCAAAACAACATTTAAAAACAATAGTAACACAAAATCTGATTCTCACATTGACCTGTGTAGCCTTAGTGAGACAGCAGACAAGTAAGTGTTCTGGAGATGAACCACAAGGAACCAGCCAAGGATATATAATTTCTTCGATATCGTTTAACTGTTGTTTCTTTTGGTCGCTGTTGGATGATGATGAAAAGGCAGAGTAAGTGCCATGTAAAGTCTATATTTTTGGCAAGAGCAAGCCAATATAGGATTTACATTTTTATTTCCTACTTTATTATTTATCATCTCTCATTAAAAAAAAAAAACCACCAAAAAACCCAAACAGATCTCATGTGATTTAATGTCATCTTATAGAAAGTGTTTGTGTAAGTCTTTGGAGCTCACAGTCTGCAACTTAAATCTGTATCATCAGTGTTTCAGTAACCATGTGTATGTACAAGGTTGATCCACAAAATGAGTGAAAATGGTAAAGAAGCATTTTACAGAGTGACATTGAACCCATCAGATTGATGCTGGCAGGCTCCAAGTCTGAGTATAGTCCTCTGTCTTTCAATTTTGTTTCCTATCTGCATGACAAAAAAGGGCATTTCTCTCACCAAAAATGTAGTGGCATTTCACAAGGTCCTAATTTGGTAGTGTTTGCCAAGCCAGGAAGCACTAACAAGTGGACCTTTACTTACAGAACCAGCTCCTCAGCTTTGGAATGAAAGAGATGTGTGCATGCACCACCTTGGTTTAAACATCATGTTCCATGGCAATTTTCCATTTTTTTTTGCTTTAAGAGTGAAACTTGGAAATTTAGGTTAAGCTATTTTGCCATTTTAAATCTGAACAAAATGGGCAGAAGGAAAAATAGCTTGGTGAGAAACTTCGTTTAAACTGTAGTTGAAGTACTGAGGTTGGGAATGGATGAAGAATTATTTTAAACAGTGATAAAGAGGAGTTTTCTTAGCAATGTTTGCATGAATGCTGTGAAATGTAAACTTCATATCATCTAGTGTGTTTAAAACCTTCATACATTTGAATCTTCAACTGCAGTAAGTACTGATTGCTTTTGTAACTAGAATTGATTGTGCAATTGATTACGCCTGTCCTTGTAAGTGCCAGGTATGCCCAGAACAGCCCTAGAGTGCAAATACTATTTTGTGAAGCATACTAATGAATAAATGGAGAATACAGTTATTCACTTATGTCCTCAGGCCTAAACTTCTAAGTTATATCCTGCACTATCTTTGGAAACGTTGTTGGTCTACAGGAATATTTATATATTTTATATCTCTTCAGAGTTAAAGAAGCAGAGGAAGTCTGCAGGCAGAAAAAGGGGAAGTCGCTGTACAATATAAGACCAAAACATGACTCTGGAATTGTAAGTAAAAATTGTAGCAATACTGTTCCCATCACTCATTCTACCTTTTGCTCTTTGCATTTTATAGGCATGTTATTCTTTATGTATGTTTTTATTCTGGGTTGTTTTTTTGGTTTTCTTTTTTGTTGTTGTTGTTAATGTTTAACATTTTCATTAAAGGTGTTATATTCACAAACTTGAAAACTGCCTATGAATATTACTCCACAAAGTAGATGTAGCACAAGCAAGATCAATGTATTGTTGCCCCACCCTGCCAATCTCTCTTCTTCCCAGTCTTGTTGAGAGATGCACCTAGAAAGCAGAAAGGCAGTTTCAGTCTTCAAGCTTATGCAGTCTGCATTCATTCTCTTTTCTAGTTACAAAATGTAAGGAAGAATTTTGATAGGTACACATTTTTCAAGCTGGATCACTGTATAAATACTAGTGGCTTCTGTTCCACTGATATGGGTTTGTTTGGAATAGAAACCCTAGAAAAAGATAATGCTGTGCTTTCACCATTCCTCTGAAAACAAATAACTTCAGTGATACTAGAGGAGTAATTCTAGTCATTCAGTGAAACTTTTCCCCTATGATTGCCTAAGCATTGCTAGGCTCATGACCAATTTTACAGAAAAGTAACATTCCTCTAGGGAAAAATTAATCTGGCACCTCACATTTAAATTTTACCTGCAGCGATTTGATGCCATTTATATTTGTAAAATATTGGAAGATTTTTTCATGTGTCTGTGTCCCTGTCTACACTCCCCCTTCCCCCCCAATAGACATGACTTAATTCTTTTGTGCTTTGTAGTAATGACTGTGTTACTGTGACACATCTTGGAAATGAAGCATGTGATAATTACTATATTCTAACTACCATAATCTGACACAGGAAGAACTAATATTGCATTTATTGTTTCTTATTCTGTATGCTTAGTGAGAGTTGGCTGTAGTTAGTGCCACATGAAACGTAAATGGAGTACTAGCTTGGCAAGGAATGATAAACTACATTTTATAAATTTTATTTGAAAGCAGATCAAGATGCTCTTTCAGAAAAAAAAAGTTAACGTTGTTCTGGATTTCTCCATCTAACTTATATATAGCACTATATAAAGACACTGAGAGATTTCTTTTAAGAAATAACTATTCACTTAATTCCTCCCATGCCATTATTATTTGCATTGAAGCAAGGACTTTCAGTATTTGTAAAAATTTGATGAGTGAAAAGGAAACAAAAATATCTCACAAGAAGTGTATAGTTGTAGTCTACTTCAGTTCTAGCTTCAAAGGATGTTTATTTGTGAAGTCAGTTCTACAGTAAGTATAATTGAACATTAGGCTATGTATTTCTATGCTTTACATATTTGTGTGATGTGGTCTTATACACACTCAATTTTCTCAATTTTATTTTTTAAATTTATTTTATTTTTCAGAAAGCAAAGATAAGTATGAAAATCTGAGAGAAGAAAAGCAAAAGCCATTGTTACCTGGTTACCAAAACTCTACATGCCTGTGGGTGGGGAGTGAGAGGGAAGAAACTACATCATCCTGATCATTTGCTTTCTTGACCTTTTTAAATTTGGTTTTTGTTCTCTAGAGTTTTCCACCGATTGATGTGTTATTGTGCATTCATTCACGAATGTAATTACTTTAATGGAGTGCCCAGCAATAGTCTAGGTATGGACTTGAAACACCTTCCCTGTACTCTGTATCTCCTTTGCCACTCAAAAATTATATTTTGTAAAGTGTATGGTATATTACAAATAGGCCAAGTCAGCATGCATAAAAAAGCAGCATCTGCATCAGTTCTGAACATGCTGAAAATTGCATTAAGTTGAACTTCATAAGAATGCTACTTGGTACAGTAAAACATTTCCATTCCTACTGGCAACATCTAACACAAGTACTTCATGGCACTGCACTTAGTTTAGGGAAAGAAATGTTACTCCTAGTGAATTGTTTGTATCTGTTTCATGTTGGCATTTGTAGTTTGTATTTTGAATCGTTAAGTGCTGTTTATACAGTATAATCAATGCTTTCCCAACTTGTTTGGTTGCCCTCCATGACTAAATATTTGTGGAACAAGATGTTTACTGTAACTATCTTTTAAATCGATAAGGCAGCATACTTTTACTTCATCTTTTGCCAGATGGTGAATGCCAGGTGGTATGGGGGTCAGAAATCCAGCATTTAAAAAAAAAAAAAAAAAAAAAAAAAAAAAAAAAAAAAAAGAAAAAAAAAAGGAAAAAAGTGAAAGGCAGGAAAATACAGAAAAGCACAGAAATAGAGAGTATGAGAGATTTGGCTGTTATAGTTTGTTAATATATAAAGCAGCTAATACTTTTACATAAACTTTAGAAGGTATAGTATAGATTTAACTGCTGATCACTTAAGTCAGGCAGGATTTTGGTCATATGTACATGACTTCCCTTCTGGAATTAGCTTTACAGTTAAATTAAAACTCCTTTAGAGAGCCACTAAAAGATGTACATGGGGACAACATTTATGGAAAACAGTAGCCAATTCTAGTGACAGAACATAGACTACCAACTAATTGACATCAGTTTCACACTTATCAGAATTGCAGACATTTCCTCCAGGCTTTGAGTGTCCCTGACTAGGAGGTTAACCATTGAAATTATGACTTAGAACTTCCATTTTAAACCACGTGCTTAATTCCTATTTGCAATCCAGAATTTGCTGTATCTGTTTGTATCTGCTCAACTGATAAGAACCCCTTCCTCCAGTCCTAATTTAAGAGCCCCAAACCAATCAGTCTGATTGATAACGTTTTTCTTTCAAAGCGCACTTTTCCTGAAAGCAGATTATGTGTGTGCGACTCAATTGGATGCACATGCTCACAGTTTTGGAGCTTGGAAGACACTGGGGTAAGGCAAATGAGCTTTAACCTGCTGGGTTGCATTATTCCCTGTCTAATCTAGCACGTCAAGAGACATTCCTAGCTGTTCAGAGGCTAATACATCCTACAGGGTGTCATAAAAGGAAGTGCGAAATATGACCTCAGGAATCTGTTATTCTTCACATATACCAAGCACTAGAAAAGATGGGTTTTTTTCACTGTGTGAAAAGCAAGTCTCCTGTTGCTGACAAACCTATGTGAAAATCTGTACTACTAATAATTTCTGGCAGGGATATTAATTACCAAGAATGGAGTTCTAAAATTTTTTGTTGATGGGAGTAACATTACTATTTGGAGAAAAGAAAATAAGAGATTATTTGCTGTTACGACTAACTTATGGAAAGAAAACTTTAAAAAATAAAGCTATTTTAATGGCACTGATTCAAATCCATGTTTGTATTTATGTAAACAATAGTCTATTTCCTCCTAACTTTGCTCCTAAGTGCAAGGATACAGTAGCATGTTTTCATTTGTAGCCTTCCTGTTCTCTTCAGTACCTACAGTATGTATATTACTATACTAAATGAAATAATAGATCATCTAACAAAGATCACTATGTGCAATACTGTATTTAGTGTTTCTATTC
Organism: Sclerurus mexicanus; assembly: GCA_013396755.1. Classification (NCBI taxonomy): domain Eukaryota; kingdom Metazoa; phylum Chordata; class Aves; order Passeriformes; family Furnariidae; genus Sclerurus; species Sclerurus mexicanus. The sequence continues at coordinate 2,888,973 of VWZF01003842.1, forward strand.
CAATTTTTTTAGAATGTTAATTTATATGAAAATAAAAGGAATAACTAAATAACTGCCTTCTGTCTTCACTCTAGCTATGCTGTAGTTTGCTCCCTAAGTACCACATCCCATTCAGGCTCCTGTGATCAAGGAAAAACCTGTGTGAAAGGATCAGAGGAAATGGGGCTTCTCTTTCCTTGCCTTTTGGAAGGATAGTGACAGTAATTCCCAGTTATGTGGATATATTACCTTTTTCCCTGGTGGTGGCAGTGAGAGTGTCAGTCCTTTACCCAATCAGACTACTCATCACTCACTTCTCTGGCTTGTGCCTGCCTTCCAGTAGTGCACTTGGCTCGGGGTTGTAACCTGTTCCTACTAACATTGTTGAAGTAACAATCTCAAGAAATTGTTATTAGGGAAAAAATATGCACTGAAAAGTTATATCTGCATATTATAATGTCTTTATATATGTGCATTATCCAGCAATCGGGTAGGACTGTCACATACATACATACACATTTCACTGGATCTGCAGCATGGATGTTTTAAGTTATTTGCAAGCCTCTCTCTGAAGAACAGTGCATTTACTTGCAATATCAAGCACACTACGAGTTGGCTGTAATCCTACAAGAATTCTCACAGACAAAATTGTGAGTCTTTGTTGGTCACTACCACCACATACTGCTGTTACTTAAACAAATGCAGGAGCAAAAGAAGGACTTTCATACCTGTGCAGCAGATGTGACTTGCTGACAATAACAGTCTGGTTTTTATAAGGAGCTAAGAAGATTCATGTTGTTTTGCTTGCAAATTAAAGCCTTTCAGAAGCATGGTATTTTGTCACATGTCATGACACAGTAGTGGTTAGCTTTTTTTGTAGCACCTTTCATCGTGCCGAAGCAGTTCCAAAACTTAGTTCAGTATTATCTAACAGTGGCACTGGGAACACAATTAGAGGCATCTTCCACAGACTGACATTTTTTTCTTGCCCAATTTTTCAGTGATCAGCCTAAAAAGTTGGAAGTGATTATTAATTTCATTGAGAGAAGATATAGCAAGTGTTTGCATTGCAATTATTTTATTGCAGACTCTAGGTAAAAAGTAAAGCTGTGTTTGTGACAAATTGTTAGTTACTTAAGTTACACCAATTTTAAACTGCTATGAACAGAATAAGGGAAAACTGGTGACATTATTTCTGAAGATAGTGTGGACAGGTCAGCAAAGGGAGGAGAGAGAAAATCATACCCCACACCATTCAAGTTTGCCACCCATCAATATAATTCTCATTGAAGAACAGATTTTCCAAGTAATTCTCTTGCTTATGACAGACACATCTGTGCTGTACCTGTACCTGACATTCATCCAACCTACTTCTAAAAGCATCCAATGTAAGTCCATTGCCTAAAATATAATGGTGTTTTTCTGAAGATAAAGGGTCCTTATTGAGTCAGCACCGTTTTCTCATTTATTCCCAGCTGCAGCTCAAATTTAAGCTCTCAAAAATGTCACTTGTCACTCACCCCAAACTGGGGCCCCACCATCATGGCAGGTCCACGGTGGTAGACTTTAACATTCACTGTCCTCCTCATCCTCCCTTGTACTGTAGTAGCAATCCACTTTAAAAAATACTGGATCTGTGTGACCAGATCTGTGACTTTTTTCATCGACTCCGAGAGATCTGCCTTGCTCTTGAGATTACTTCCACAAGGGGGAGACTTTTGGATTACAGCATACGCCTCTGGTACGATGGTTCAACAGTAAGGCAGCAAGAGATTTAGACAACTGGAGCTGGAGTCTAGGCTGTGCCTCAAACAGCAGAGGTTTAGGTGGGTGCTGGCCACCCATCCTGAGAGAGTATGACTGCTGAACTCTCTTTGAGCCAACTGACAGCAGCACTTACAAGTTCTAAGCAGGGGCCTCTGACTATGCTTTGGTAGCTAATGCAAAGCAAAATAAATTCTCAAAAACAACAGCTACTAAAGAAAGAAGTCTCCAAATACATTTATTCCTTATTTCACTGAACTGTGAGAGAATATGGGCACGAGACGGAGAAGGTAAGAGAGCAAAGAGCTCCTGAAAGTGTCAGTTGTAGTGCCATAAAGGACATTGCCCTCCCTTGCTAGTTATAGTGTAGTGGCTCCTGCTTCTTTCAAGGCATGACAGGCATCTCTTCTGGTCACATATAGGCTTAACCATCAGTGTGAAAACTCCATTTCCTCACAGAAATTTACCTTTGAGAAACTGCATTTTTTCTGTGTTGGAAAATAAAAAGAACCCAAAAACCAAAATACTACCCTATCTTGAGTGACTTAGAGTATGCCTATTCAAGAGCTGATAGCAATCATTAAGGCTAACTTTTATCTTAAGATATACTTTTTTTTTTCCTTATGAGTAATTTGATGCCTATTACATAAGGACCTAGATATATTTTAAGCAAATCCACCTAAGTCAGGGTAACAGTTACTTCTCTTACTGCAAGTGATGTTTGTGTTTCAGCCAGTGGGGGAGCTTGCTCGTCTTGTCAGATAACAAAATAACCCAGAATTTGTGCATGCAGAATCAACTCCAGAATCTAAGATCAGTGCATTTTATTTTTCCCTCTTGCCTTGCAGGTACTTTTGAGGGAGGTGGGCGAAGGGAGGAGTTAGGTTTTCCCAAGCTGTCAGGGTGAGCCATCACTCACCTGTATTTGAGAGGGTGAAAAGGAAGCCGGAGAATATACCGATTAGAGACCAGTCAGACACAAGCTGTTGAAGCAAAACACCTGGATGCCATATAACCCTAGAGTAGCTTTATTATTTAATCTATAATTTAATAGTTGACCTATAAAATAATTACATTATACTTAAAGCATTTCTTCATTTTTTGTTTTCATTTATAAAACAAGAATTAAATACAGTTTTAACCATTACAAGCTCAACTCAGTTTTTACATAAACACAGCTCCTAGAATGAGCTTTAAGCTGCAGCATATTCATATTGCAAACTGGTGAAAAACCCAGGCAGGGCATAGCTTAAAGGTAAAGATTCTTGTACATTTTTCTTAACTGAATTTACTAGGGTGCTTTTCTCTCTCTAGTCCAAAATGCCTGACTTTCAGCTCATTCCTTTCAAGTGGAGACTGAGTTCCCTGGAGTCTTAGTAGACTATATTGCCACCTTCCCCCTCTGCACCCCATTCACACCAACACTCTCAAGCCTAGACTGAATGGTGCCCATCCAGGGGCTGGCTGGCAGGATGCCACAGCACAGCAGCGACAACCCCTAAAGCATTCCCCACGTGAGAGTCTCCCTGTGTACTTCTGACACGCTGAGAGATCACAGCAGAATAGCAACGTCTGTTCATATAACAGGGCTAACAGACCCGACCAACCTCATCCTGCCCATGCCAGTCCCTGTAAACCGCTTGGTGAACTCTCGTGGAGATCAGTCCTGAAAGCCTCTTAGAGAGGCCTGTCACATAACGGAGACCTGTGGCTCTGAAGCCCTGGCTGGCGACAGTGCTGAACATATTAACCCCTTGAAGTGGCTGCATGCAAAGAAGCTGGTGGGGAGGGGCTCCCACAGCAGGATGATTTCACTAGATGCAGATGCTGAACTGTGAGACATGCATCAGGGAGTCGGCGTGTCATTTGCAATTTGTAAGCTTCAGACAACACAGAGCGCATGGGCTTCAGTTTGGGGGAAGGGGCTGGTTTGAGGCAGGATTTTAATGCAGCTGGGACTAATACAGATCAGAACTGTAACAAATGGGATATACAGGACATACTAAACTCCATCAGCTAAGTAACAACATAGTATGATTTAAAATGAAACTGCAAGTGTTCCCCAACAGTGACTGCGCAGGTTTCAGAAACTGAGTGAACCACCAATAGTGTAGCAATTACAACTTACACTCTCTCTGCTCCCACAGCTGTGAACCATTCCAGCGGCACTGACTGATGGGTTTGTCCTTTAATACTAATGCAATTAACATGTTTTCCAATCACGGGAGAGACACCACTCCCCAAACCTGATGACACTTACGTAGCTTTTGTATTCAGTTCAGCAATGACCAAACTTTGTCCTTTGTGCGACAGTGCTTTTACACCTTAAGGGAAAGGTCACTCCCTTAAGTGTTCTCAGCTCCTTTCCCACCACCCTCCCACCTTCCCTGGTCAAGCATAAATATAAGGTCATAAATGGATGTTATTCTTTTTGGAGTAAGAAACACACACACATATCTAACATACAAAAACCTACCGAAAGCCTAGTAAAACCATGTCCATTTTAAGCCAGGCAGTTGACCTAGCAACCGAGTCTCTGAACATATTTTAATCTCTGGCATACTCTGCCACAAGGAAAATATACATGGCTAGGTCTATAATACTTTAAACATCTGTTTACTATAGCTAGGTTACAAAATAAACACTGCTTCAGAGACCACGTGTTCGATATCTTCTAACCACAACAGCATCAGAACCCACCCTCAGTCTGCTCTGTGGTCACTGTGGCTGACCCAGCGCCTCACCCTCTTCCCCTTGCTTCTGATCTGCCGTTCAGACAACAAGCCCAGAACCATTTGTCATTGCATGATTGAAGTCATCTTAGGGAGATGAGCCTCATCAGAGAGTCTCACTTGCTTTTCACATATTACTCCTTGTTACTCTCCCTCACCTGTGTACCCCAGTCCTGGGCAGCATCCCAGCACTTCCAAGTGAGAGAAACAAGCTTCAGATGAAAGCACAGGGAAGGTGTTCTCAGCTTGTGGAGGAAACTGGAGTGTAGGGCAGAGGGCTTTACTCCACACAGTGGAAACATTTAATGCTGGATTTAGCCACTTGGTCACTTCGATCATCAATCCCAACTTCTGGGAGCCTGCTCCACTCCAGAAGATTCAACTGCCATAAGATATTTAAAATACAATGAAACTTTATGGTGAAGTGCCTAACACAGCCCATTAAAAAGCGTTATTCCAGTAGGCAAGTGACAAGGAGCCTTTCCTTGCTGGAGAGATGCCTCCTGAAAGAAAACAAAACACACACACACAAAAAGGTGGAAAAGAAGAAACAAACCAAAAAATTGGACAGTCTGCTCAGTGGGAGAGGAGAGGCAGCAGTAAATCTGATGGAGGTGACAGCAAGCAGCAGCTACATGTCTGCTCTCACAGTTTGCCTGAGTTGTTAAGATTCACAGACATGCACCGGCACTGCTTGACCTTCTGAATCTTCTTGAGTCGGAATGGTGGGTCCAGCTCAGGGCACTCCAGCTGCACAGTCGAAGAGGTGACCTTATGTGGCTTGCAGAAAGCACAGGACTGAAAGGACTCCTCCTCCTTTTTTACGTGCCGTGGAATGTAGAAGGAGTTGCACTGCCCATAGCAGAAGCGGTTGATGATGGTGCGGCTGATGCAGCCCTCCTCACTGACAGTCTGCCGCAGGGGCTGCGTCTTGCACCAGTCGCTCTTGAGGTACTTCCTCTCGGTGACCACGAGGGCCTCCTGGCTGGAGGCCAACACCTCCTTGTTCAGCTGCTGCCTCCGCTCTGAGTGGTTGCTGCTGCTGCCTTTGTATGGGGAGGGAATGGCGCCTGCAGGACGGTTTTTCCTGGTGTCCGTTATCCGGAACAGTGTTGCCATCAGAAATACGGATAAGGCAAATTTCCAAATCATTCTGCAACGGCAAGAGAAGTCACTGTTAGAGACACACATTTTCAAACCACAGAATTGTTATGGAGTTTAACTTTACTCATGCCTTTAGAAGAAGTGGAGATCTTATCGCCTTTGTAATCCCATCACTTTTCCTAGAAGATTAGTTCTGTTCTAGGGTGATTACTTATCATGAAAGGGCCAGGCCCTTTGGAAGGTCACATTGCTCCCCCTCACCCCCTCATACTCTCCAGCTACTTGCTTTTCTCCACAGGGACACTGCTGCTTTGATGACTGAAGTGGTGGTTTTACAGAGCCTTCAGCCAGAAAGGTTTTCTCCTTCTTTGTGAAATCCTGGCCCAAACAGCTGGGCAAACTCCTGGCTAGCAAAGGCTCAGGAGACTCCTGCCAACATGGTGACAACTGATCTGGGGACGGCAGAAGAGAAGAGAAGAGAAGAGAAGGGAGTACCAGGTTACACAAAGTGAACTCCCATCTGCGTCTTCAGCCCCCGAGTCCCAGCCCAGCCTCATTCCACACAGAAGTAGCAAGGGGTGTCCAAAAGACTATTTTTATTATTTTAAATTGCTTCTAAAGTTTCTTGGGGCTTTTATGGCACTTACAGGCTTGTATTTGTTGTCTTTGTGGGAGGCCAAAAACTTGATGGATTTATTTTTGCAATAAGAGGAAATGCTTAAACACAATTTCAAGGACTTCACAACTGCAATGCCTCTTGTGCAAATGGTTTAAGGCGGCCTCTAAATGGGAGAGGATTCAATATTTATTTTAGATGTTAAGGAATAGGGTAGAGCATAAGCTAGTTGCTAACTTAAAATAGTGAGCCAGTTGGCAAAAATATTTTTTCCTATGGTTGTCTATTAGGTATTCTTGTACCGTGGAGCATCTCTTACCAACTCTTGTCCAACTCATTTTAGTAATGTGTCTCAGTGTGCTTCCAGATGATCACAGTAGGTGTACTAAATTTCCTCATGAAGTCAATGCTCACCAGTGAACTGCTACAACTCATTTGACAGTTTATTTCATATCATTTTCTCTGGGAAAGGAGAACAGAGGGTCTCTACAGTGCCAGAAGTGTGTGCAGCACAGAAGCTTCCCATTTGGAGGTAAGAACATTTCCAAGTCCTTCTAAAAGTGCTCTGCTCACCTTTGTTCTTAATGGATAATTTTTTAATAGTGTACAGATGAAAGACTCATCCCTCCCTTCACAGTAAAGCTTCAAACCGTTTTTTTTTTATCCCTTTAAAGAGATGCCAAGACAAAAAACTGACATCACACCAGTAAGTGTAATGCCTAACACTACAGACACTTCTCTTGATGCATAGGTAGGCCTACATGGAAAACATGCCATTTTACAAGCAATGACACCAAACAATCAAAAAAGTGTTTGCAGTAAAGGTACAAAAGAAGACAACAACAATGCTAACGAATGCATCTCACCTAATAAAGCAGACCTAATGTATTTAACTCCCATGAAGATAAAGAGAAGGAACTACTGTAGCAGACTGAGATAACATCCATAATTTTCTAAGGGGAGAAGTTTGAAGTTCTGAAGGAAAGGAAAGAGCTAATCCTATAACTGTGAACAGAGCATGTTCTGATGCACAGTTAAATTTCATCAGGTTATGTATTTGAAACAGAACCACCTTTAAATGGAAACCAGTATTTCTAAAACCCTAAAAGAGCTCATTCATCTACAACCATGCCATTTGCCTACTGACACCCACTGTAGCCATGGGTACTTTAAATTAGTGGCCTATTTTCACACTGCTTAGCATTCAGCATGCAAGTCCAGAACTTTTGTCCAAAGTCTTTAAATGAAGCAAGACTAGACTTGGCTTTCCTGGCAGGTATTGTCGCCAAGTCCATTGGATGTCAACCCACACAGGCAGGCCAAAACCTAATCAGGTAATTAGTTTCAGTTGAATATAGTGTTCCATGCTTCCTTTCAAACTGTTCTCATGTTATTCTGCACTGATGGCTGCATTTCAGTAGTAGATAAAACAACTGATCCTCACTGCTTTGTGCTTTATATAGAGACGGGAGGAAAAATACCCAGTTACAAGTCTACATCTTCTAGAAAAGATGAAGGTGAGCTTTCCACACGATGCCTTATGTCACATTTCTCAGGCATACTCTTCTAGTCTTCTCTTGAAACACAAGGGATATTGCCTTTCCGGTCTCATTTCTCTGATCCTGGCATAGCACGGTTCCAGAAGCACATCAGAAGGAGAGAAGCACCCTTTCCCCCATCCTTTCCCTGTTTTCTTGGGATGATCTTAAAGGGTTTTTTCCAACTTTTATGACTCTATGAAACCCTATCTTACCACACCCACCCCTTCTTATCATAAAAGGCAAGTTGAAAGGAAACATTTGCCTTTCGTGTCAAGAATGGGGGTCAAGTAGAAATCTTATGTAGGAATTCAGGAAAGCAGAGAGAGAACTAACAACTCAAAGTCTACAATATAGGGAAATATTATAGTAGCTTTCTAATTACTGAAATGGTTTTATGTAGGCACAGAGAGCCATGCAACAGAGTAAGTAGGATTTATTCAGTAAGTCTATGTTTATAACTAATAAAGCATTATTAATCAAAGCCGCTATTGTAAGGTTATAAACCAAATGCTGCAGTACATGTCAACAAGTGCTTCTACAGACAGATAGGAACGCACCACTTATTTCTGCCATTGATCCTTATCAAACTTGAACCTTAAAATACTTACATAATAGAATAATAATCTATCTCGCACTAGCAGGTCAAATGTGCATTCTGTCAGATTGTGGAATTTCTAATCACAGGGTTGCCCTTTACTAGCCTGCAAATCACCCCTTTCTAAGCCCTGGCACACAAATCCCCTATTCAAGCAAGTAAGGGTGCAAACAAGGTCACCTGGTACCAGCAACTTGCCAAGGACTACATATATTTACGGTGCTCACATGCAAAGAGAAGAGAAACCTCAGTACTCCCAGACAACCAGAACATTTTGGCAAACTCAATATGTATGCAAAGCAACATGGTGAATGCTGTCTGTCTGCAGGCAGAGCAGGACAAGAATCTGGCTTTTGGCAAGAACAGGGCATTCTACCCTACTTAGATGTAACAGAATGGAACAGCATGTGGCTGAGACCATGCAAGCGAGCACTGCCTCAAGAGACCAACACCTCTACAACTCGCACCAATGCCAGCCTGGGTCCCCCATTCCTGCTACACTGGGGGTTCCCATGGCAGAGCCAGTGGAGGTTCCTGTGTGACAGTTTTCAGCTTCTTCAAGCATTTTTGCCAGCTGCTGCCAGTCCCCTGTCACGCCTTTTTTCCAGCACGTGAGCTGAGAATAACTTAACCTCAGATGAGACACCCAACATGGCCTGGCTGCACTTATATTTCACATGGCAAGTGTTTTTCTCCTTGAGATAAGGAAACTAGCATCAAGTATGAGTTCATAAATTCATCAAACCCAGCATGCTGAAGCTGGGCTACCAGGTACCCAGGAGTGTAAAAAGGCCTTTTGTTGGCCAAGAAGGCAAGAATGCCAAAATTCAGCTCTGTCATTCACAGAGGTCAGGGTACTGTGCTAGGAGGGGAAGACCCAGGATCACTGTGTCTGCCCTTAGCTGTATTTCTTCTTTGTATCCAATTACTGTGTAAAATAAAATATCTCCCAAGTCAGGCTCTCTCCTGCATACCGACCTTCTGGCCCTATAACTCAGGCATTCTTGAAAGTAATCCAGCTCCAGAGCAGGACAGGCAGTAATGTAACCCCCAAAATAGCCTATAGATTTGTGGTTAGGGAAGTTCACTCTGAATTGGAGCATTGGATTTGATTTCAGAATTCAAGGGCATCATTTTCAGAGAAGTCCCCTAATGCAGGAGTGCTATGGTCTGAAAGGCAGGGCAAAAGTTAACACCAGTGCCCATCTGTGCTGAGTGACTACTCTGGTGTTTTGTCTGGTTTTCAAAGTCATGACCAGTCTCTCAGCTCAGGATGCAGTTTCTCACTGGGAATTCCTGTTCTGTAGATCAGCCTACTTAAAGGCTGCAGGTGGACAGAAAAAAAGAAGGGTGTAACTGGAAGATCACCTTGATATTTTATGTTAGCTGCTTGGGAAATCAGCAGGTATGAGACCCTTTTGTTTGCTTTAGCATGCACACTTAAAAAGCACTCAGCACTATCAGCATTCATGGAAGCATCCAAATCTCTGATACAGGTATGACACAATCATCTCCTACCAGGCCTTTCTGGAGGGAATTCAGAAAAAAAAAGTCACAGCCAATTCTCTTTTCTTTTTTTTTTCTTTTCTTTTCTTTTCTTTTCTTTTCTTTTCTTTTCTTTTCTTTTCTTTTCTTTTCTTTTCTTTTCTTTTCTTTTCTTTTCTTTTCTTTTCTTTTCTTTTCTTNCTTGTAAAACCTGTCTTGCCATGGAACTTGAGACTCTATCTATTCATCTTATTCACTATCCTACCCCTATCAAACATAATATAAGAGCCAATGACTGGGAAGATGAAAAACAAATTCAGAGACTCTCTACTTTTTGAAAATTTTAAATTTAAGAGCTGAAGAGTTTCCCTTGGAAAAGCGTTTCTCTTTAACTACCAGCAAAAGGCAGGTACTACAGACTAGATTAAATCAGGTCCAGTTCCATAGACGGCCACATTTGGTCACCTGTATCTCTTTCCCAGGTTCCATCTTGCAAACTTCAGAGACACGCAAGCTCTCTTTAGGGATCAGCTGAGTGTGGCTCAGTGTGGGAATCCCCGTTACCAAAACTTTTTCTAGTCCCAACTTACTTCCATATTACACCTAGTCAGAAAAAGAATCTGTATAAACCAGTCATATATATATTAATGTAAGAACATGGTGTACATGGTTAGTTCTCACATTTAAGATGGGACAAAAGTAGTGTTCCTTGAAGACAAGCCAGGCAATGGCTTTTCAAAGAACAGAAACTTGGCTTTAGCAACACATGTGGAAAGCCAGGAAATATCAAATTCTCTACCAGGAAGCCAAAACTGATGTTTATTTAATTTATTAATGGTTAGGCACGATTCTAATGGCACAATGTTCACACAAAGACCAAAATAAAGACTAATCGTGCATCTTTGTGCAGGGGAGGTATTTGGTGCTAATTGTTCTCTTTTACGTATCCTTCGGAAACTATTTCTCCCATGTCTCAACAGCACCAGCAATAACTGAACACTGTACTGTATCTTTTTGCAGAGACATGGGCATCTTATTAAACCATTCCATCATTAATATATTCTCATTACTAAATTGCCAAGACTGAGGCCAGCCACAACAACAAAAAATGAAGGAGGTGGGGGAGACCGAACTTAAAAAACCACAGAAAACACAGTACTGCAGCTAGGATGTGTTATTCAGATATTCAGATACAAAATCTCTGCATTTTGGCAGTAGAGTTACCATGTACTTTAGGCATCACTTTTCAAAGTCATTGCATGCAACACCAAGCACAACAATTATATAAAAAAAAGAATAATTAATGCCATTACAGTCAGAAATTTTTCCATTCTTGCCCTCTAAGAACCTTCTATAGTGATTTGAAAGAAAGCTATTTTCTTGCATCACAGCCTAGCAGTAGGTGGTAGAGGGAGAAAACATTTATTTCAGACTTGATAAATTCCTAGTACCCTCACTGTCTGACTTGGATGGAGACTCCTCCTCCCCTCCATCCTTCCCTCTCCCGCCCACCAAGGAAATCCATCCTTCTCTCTCCCTTTCATCAACACCTCTCTCCCAGAGAGCCAAGCATGCCCACAGGGAACATCATGAAGCTTTGAAGGAACCAGGAAAGGTCTTCCTGCAGGCTGGACATCTTGGGAACCACATTCTACAGTCCGGGCTCTTGCTTTGTTTTCAACAGGGGGAGATGGAGTTGGGTTTCAATGATGCCAGTTTGTGTTCCTCAGGAAAAAACATGTCCCCCATAGTGTCAGAAGTTCACCTTTCCAAGACAGTTCTTGAAGACACTGAATTTTAAATATTGAATAATAGAGTAAATCATCAACAAAACCAAAGTATGTAGGAAAAATACACTGGTGGGGACAATTATGCTAAGATAAAGCTAGTTGAAAGGATGTTGCATCATATTAATTCAGCCGTCGCTATAGATTTTCTAGTTCCAAGAGCTGTGCAATGTGCTCTAGGATGACCCTGCTTGAGCAAGAAGGTTGGATCAGATGACACACTGTTAGAAGGAAACACAGTTCCTTCTAATCTTATCCATGCTCTGTGATTAAATCCATGATAAATACCAGTGCTTCCCAAAAACACACACACATATAATAGATGCAATTACTAAAGTAAACCCCCAACTAGAACAAAATAGGGGAGAAAACAATGCTGCAAGATTTGTTGGTTTGGGTATGTTTTTTAAGGGTAAATGTTAGCCAGGTAGCACAGTGAAGCAAGACACTGTCAACTTCATATTCCCCTGTTGTATTTACCAGTAGCAAAGATTTGATTCCACAACTGTGTCAGCATTTATCATTTTAACACAGGAAAAATAAAATAAAGAGAAGGAACAAAAGCTGCAGGAAATGTAAAAGCAAAGTCATCCTAAAGTAGCTCTGGTAATGCAGCAGTGCCATTTTTAGGGGAATAGGAATACAAAGAACTCCAATTGAATATGAGCAGGTAACTGGACAGAGGAGTTTTTTAAATATCATTATGATTAAAAGTCCTAAATTTCATTGCTATTTCAGCTTCAGGAACTTGTGGTTTTAGAACCAACCACAGACAAATGTCTGCCTGGTGAGCACATGTGATTTGTCCCAAGCAGAGTGAGATGTCCTACTCAGAAGTGTCTGGGTAGTCATCAGTACTGGCAGCATATGCAACACTAGGGAAGAAAGGGGGAGTGGGAGGAGGGAAAAACCCACAAAATAAAACCAGATTTCTGCTAGCTGTCCATGAGGCTGATTTTCTTTCTCCCAACCTGGTTTTGAAGAATGCTACAGTCAAGGGGTGGAAGGAATAAATAAAACTCCCTGGATATAAAGACAGGAGCTTTTTTGGAAAGGACCTATAATTCTCCTAAGAATCTAAAAAATGTCTTGCAACAAGAGTGAACTAAGTTGAAAAGATACTTGTTCTCCTTCTCAGTGTTTCTCAGCTTTTCAGCACAAGATAGAGAGCCCCAAATAGGCAAGTCAGTTCTGTTTGCACACGAACATTTTGTCCAGCAAGCAAAACCAGCCGACATTTAACTTTATTCTTCTGTGCAGAAGGCAGCTGGTACACTCCCATTTGGCAGCATTTCATTCAGGAGAAAACAGCAGATTTCTGCCCTTGGGAAACTAAAAACTAAATCTGAAGGGAAGCGGTGGCTTGAGCAAATGTCTTCATTTGTGACCATCCCTCAGCCTACTGGAAAGGAGGACAGTTAATACAAGAAGGGGGAAAGTTCAGCATTTAAATACAATAGCTCATTTCATTGCTTCCTCACTGGAGAATCGATACTACAAAAGACTATTTTGCAATGAGTAGTCTCCATTATACTTTCGTTGTTTGCATTACAACAGAACATAGAAATCTCATCCAAGACCAATGTCTGACCAAACAACACAACTTCAAATGTTTGTAGACTGACTGGTGATCAACATACGGCAGGACCAGAACTGAGCTCAGAGGGGAAGTGAGTTACTGGAGGTCAGAAATTAACTGAGAATGGACCATTTCCAACACCTTTCAATTGCACTGCATGGCACCAATGCTCTTCTTTTTTCCTAAGCAATCCAGAGTTGTTACCCTTAGGCAAGCTTTTCTTTAAAAACATTATACTTTTGTAAATGAAAATTGTTTTGTATGAAAATTTCCAATATAGTTTCCCTGAGTTTTGATATAACAGAGATGAAGTTAGGAGCTTTATGGCTTTGTAGCTTCAAACAACATACCACTTCTAGAACACACAGCTCATTTTCTAGCCCACAATAAGGGAGAAGGCCATTAATCTTCCATATATATTTATTACTGTACTTGCACCACTCCAAAAAGGGGCATTTGGATGAGTTCTGTTCTAGAAGAAAACTGAGGTTTCTAAAACATCATAGCTCAAAAGAATTGCCACTTGCTTTCTCTTAATGGTCAGAAAAATGCCATTGCTTCTAAAAATCAATAGGTGGCAGGTAATCTTGCATATAAGAAACATTAGATTAATCAGCAAAGAAGTACCCTTTCAGATTTCTAGATTTTCTGGTAGATTCAGATAGTTGTATTCTTTCAGTCTCCCTATTCAAGATGCTATCCTCTGTTACCACATTATGACTCTGAAGTGGCCATGTTCCTGTTTTAAAAATCTAATCTATTGATGGTCTAGTGCCTATATTATGAGTTTCTGTAAGACAATATCCTATTTATAGGGCTGAAACACAGATGGTTCAAATAAGAATCATTCTTATCGCAACAACCCGCAGGCAAGTCTTTCTATTAGGTAGTATGCAAATTCCCACACATACAAAATTTCAGATAAGTATCCCCACTATTTTCCAATATGCCCCTTGTTCCAGCTCTATTTTCATAAAGTTGTCCAAAAAATGGCATATATTTATTGCTTTGAGCATTTTTCATTTCCATTTACCTCTGCTTAGATTTGCCTGCCAAAGCATCAGTCCTCCTGACTAAAACGTACAGCAGCTCTGGGGACAGAGTGCAGAAGATCTACGCTAATGAGCAAATAAAACAAGTTTTGACCCCATTCAGCCTGTTAGCCACAACCGGGTCTATGCCATGCAAACATGTAACTACGTGCCTTATCAGAATTACTCACAGAAAAGCACTTTTTTCTCCTCAGTGAGGCTAAATCTAGGTGATCCTCTCATCCTCTTTTTCCTTTTCTTTGGTTAATAAGCAACACATCTGATACTTCTCCACAATTAATTTTTTTCTTCTGGCAAATTTCAAACAGGTTGGACAGCAAAGCAGGTTTGAAACACTGTGTGTTTTCTTCTAGAGTACACAGGGAGGCATGAAGACTATTTCAGGGAAGGGGACAAGGGGGAACAAGTCACAGTTTAGAATCATAGGAGGTGTGAGTAGTAAAGACATTGTTTAGGGTTACTGTGGTGGACTAGCACATTGTGCACACCCATAGAAAATCAGAGTTCATGAGCTCTAATGTTTACATGTAATACAAGACACCTTGAAACAACAGGATCAGCTCAAAGTTTTTAATATAATCTGTTGCCTAGGGTGTAAACTGGCCCAGAAGCTAAAAACTTATTTGCACTGCACTATGTGTCGATGGAAGTCAGGCAGTAGCAAGTCACTGCTGCACACATGGTATTATCCTTGGGTTGATTCTGTAATATTTTGAATCCCCTTTTGTTCACAAACTTAGTACTTGGAGAATTACAAGATGTTTTCTTCTTTCCCTAAGAACACCAGGCTTCTGCTTGGCTTACTTTTGCAGTTACTTTTTGTGGATTAAATAATGGCCCAACAGAATCCCTGCTTAATTACTTTTGTTTCAAATGTTTAACTTGGCTGTGGGCTTTGGTCTGAAAGGAAGCCTGTTCACTCAAGGTCTTCTATGAGAAAATTCATGTATGCAACTGAAATGCAATTCAAACCTGTGAGGGCTGAAAAGTGCTGTAAAGGCATGCTCTGGTGGGTTTTTTTCTATGTATTTTTGCAAGCCTACAAACAAAAATGACACTTGGAGTTCAAAACCTTCAGAGTTACATGGCTTCTTGGCTACCCTCATACATGCATCAGTTGATAGCTCGATGCAAGTTCTTTAGTTTGAAACTATTTCGAAGCTTGTTTTCAAGTTGTTTTTTATAAGATACAAAAAAGGAACTTTCAGTTATTTCACTACGTATCTATTGATATTTCCAAACTGACAGTAACATTTTTGACTGTCATAGCTGTCAAATGAACCAAAATAAATCATAACAGCTCAACAAAAGTATAGAACTTATGAGGTGCTTTAAAGTCAGGAATACAGATAAAATTTTAATTAGGTATGTACTATGAACATAAAATGCTAAATAGCTATACACTTCAGTATCACTTTCTAAGTATATTAGAAAACATACAGCACATAGAATGAATGGGCAAATTACCAATTATGCACTGTTATTGGCAGTGTGTGTCACAACTAAAAGTCAATAAAAGACAAACTTTCAGTGAAAAGCTGCAGGATGACTTGTAGCACAGGAAATTTCACATCAAAATACTGGAAATTTACTCCATCCCTCCCAGTTCACACTGATGGTAATGTATAGGTGTTACACATGTATGTTCTTGTGGCTTTGATTCATGCTCATATTAGTGATTCTCTCTCTGTCACTACCCAAAGAATGTAAATATTTGCTCTGTCTGTATTCTGGTTAACAGACTTGGCCCATTATTGAATATGAAGGCTGTAATTCAATCATAGAAGGATCTGTTGCCATGTGTAAAGTGGGATTTTATGTTTTATGACTTAGGCTTTGCAGAGCAGCCATCTTCCTATTCACCTCCCCCTCTCCTTGCCTATGACTGAATTATAGTTCTGTCTCTAATTGAAGCCCAGTATTATTCTATTTCTCTTCTGCTGAGAGGAAGGCCAGAGCTACCATTCTGAATACACAGTAAGCCACAGGAGCCTGAATGAAGTACTTTAAAGGCAGGTCCTCCTACACAGCACATTTGCAGTCTTTCTGCTAATTAATTTGATTTCCTTTGTCTAGACAAACATAATACAGCAAGTTATGCTCATTTAATGGAAGATTGTTAGCTTTTCAGTTCACTCCAAATGAGGAAGAAAGAAGACTCAATCGACTGGAATCTGGGGGAGACTGACTGACTTTGTCCTTGACTACACCATTGCTTATGTTTTCACTTGACCAAGACTTTGTCTCCAGGAGAACCCGAGACAGCACTATCATCAGAGGAGAGACTATAATCAAAATCAGATATCGCTGGTATGTGCATGGCAAGGCAGTGGCAGTCTATGTTGCACTGCAGTCAGCAGCTTTCTTCCTGGCAATCACTTGGCATTTGCTGTTCACAGCTCCTGACATCCTCAGAGGGCTGAACAAACATGTAATTAAAAACACACACAAGCTGTTTTCTTCAGACTCCCTTCACAGAATGAAAGGAGATTCAGTAGTGTGCCATTGGACTAGTAAAGCAGAGGCAAAGCTAGCAATGGAGTTAAAGAAGTAACTCCTCGCTATTTGGAAGGCGAGACCTTCATTCGGCAGTTTTGACAATGACTGAAACCGTGGAGCTGGATGAAGGCTCAGAACTGAGGTGTCAGTCAAATACAGAACTTGAGAAACGGAGTGATACACGATAAACAGAAGAACAGACTTGGATTTCAAAGTTCAGCCTTCTGAGTCATGTGGGAAGATCTAGTTTTAATACTCAGCAAGAAAAGTGACAAGGAATCAGACATCATATAGGTGCCCTGCGGAGTGGAATGAGTTCACACATTAACAGCATTACTATTCATAATAACAGCAGGGAAGAACTTCTCCTATGAGAAAAGAAAGGGAAGAAGACAACAGGGGCAATCATCAACCCCTTCTGCTCACACACATGCAGAAAAGTGCCAGAGCTCCCCTTCTGTAGACAGTTCAGGACCCCTTCTATCCTTGTAACCTCAGTTGCAATTATAATTTTGCAGTATCAGAGGGGAAGGATTCCAATTTTTTGACTTCCTGGCTTAGGGGTCATTTTTTTGGCTCATAGTAACTGGGTAGTCTCTTTACTCAAACACAAGCAGAAGATAAACTGCACCTGGAGGCTCTTTATTAGCTTATTCTGACCTTGGTTTTTTACAGTATTTGGCCATAAGCCATTCAAACTATGTCACCATAGCTCAGGTTTGAGTATTTTTCCATTACTGACAATTTTAAGCCCAGCAGAAATAGACAATAAGTAAAAGGAAATCTAAAGATTCTTCTCTTTGGCCTTTCAGAAAGCTAATTTCAGAAAGGTCAGGGACGTATCTTGGAAAGAGTTAGACAACATCCACCTATAAATTTCAGTGTGAGATCACAAGCTCCATTTCTCTTCCAGGTCTGCTCAAGGCCTCTTCCCAGCTCCAACTTAGGCAGCTCCTCCTTGAATCCCGAGGAGAGAGATGACACTTCTGGTAATCATGAGGGACATCCATTGCATGTTAGTGCTTGATTAGATTGAGAGTTATGAATTTTCCAAGTGAAGTGGCCAAGAGCTTCCCTTTGGACATGACTACAGTGTGAGATACTAGCTAACATCTCCATATGTGACCAGTAAATGCAAGACTGATTGTGAAGAGGGGGAACAAGTGATCAGAAAGATTGCTCAGTCAGGGTTTGGTTTAGTTTCTTTTCTCTTATTACAAAGTACTCAGAGAATATATGCATTACAGTTTATACCATTTTACTAATCCCAACCACCTAGTGTTTTGAGAAATTATATATATTGTACTGAAGCGGCAAGGGATTTCAATCAGCTGAAGGTTTTGGCAAAGTACTTCTAATGGCTCAGCAACCAAATGCCATCTCTGCCACTTGCAAAATGATTGTAGTTGATTATAGCCAAATAAGATCACCTCAAAGAAAATGCTCTGATCCATAGGTTTGTTCTGGTTCCTAGTGGGTGTTCATACACAAAACTCATATACTCATTTATGAGTGATTTGAACCACAGGTACAAACATTATGCACCCATGAATTACACTTTCTAGACTTTTTCATGTATCTTGGCTAAAAAATAGACTCTTTAAAGACGTGTAATATGGGATTAAGAGGACTGGAATCTGAAATAAGGAATTATGGAAAATACTTTCTGACACTATGAGAACTAGACTTACTGAAACCCTTGTCTCGAAATTAGAGGAAATATAAAGTCCTGACAATTGGCCTATGCTTCCACTTAAGATTAGCTGAATTACTATATTCTGAATTCTTCCTTATTTTCCTTTCAAAGAAGGAGGTGAAGCGAGTAAAAATTAGTTTTAAGATACTTTCAATGTAAAATTATTAAACCCTCAAAAGTCAAGAAGCCATTTCACAGAGTTAACATGAAACAAGTTTTTTTCTCAGTAATGGGAAAGCCCTAACAATGCATGTAAATTGAACTAGGACATTCAGGTGTTTTCAGTCTAAAAATGTCCATATTTCTTACTGTGAAAAAGGAACTTTGAAAAAAAAAAGTTTTGATCAACACTTCTGAAAACTTTCATTCCCACTGTGTAAAGAGACAAAAAAAAGTTTCAAGTCTGAACCCTTGGGGCCCAGTTACCGCAATTCGTGTAGTATCATGGTCCTCAATGGGTCAATGATAACCACATGCCCATGGGATTTTTTATGCTTGTATTTTGAAAGGAGGCTCAGTAAAGAATTTGGCTTAGGAAAACAAGACTCTGCTTCCTCTCTTCCCTTACTGAGTTTCAGAACAACAGCTTTTGCTTTGAGTGATTATTTCAGCTTCCATAATTTTCCTCCAGCATAAAATTATAGAGGAGCTTCATATGCATCAGATCAGTGATTTGGGCAGTATAAGAATATGGTTAAGGTCAGACCCACAAAAAGAAAGGAATAGCAATTAGGAAAAAACATTATCAAAAATGCACCTAGCAAAGGCAAAGCTAAAAGCAGCTCACCTGCCTGAAAATGTGCTAACTTGGCAAAACCCCTTTTTCTCAAAGGATCCTAGGAAGCTCTTAATCACTGCAAAGACTGAAGATTATTAATTGCCTCTTGGCAAAACTCTGCTCATTAAAAACATGGGGATGTTTTTGGGACTTTTTTCTTTCTTTCCCACCCTCAAAATCAAACACTTGGTTTTATGATATGAATAACACAAAAAGCTACATCAAAGCAAGTGCACACTTCTGTATCTACATATTTGTTACAAGGTTGAAGAGGACTGCCAAGCTTACCTAAAAAGGAAAAAAAAAAAAAAGAAAGAAAGAGAGAAAAAAAGGAGGGAATTACATCATTAAAACTGCATGGTTTAAGCAGAATATGCAATGCCACTACAGACTTGAATGGGAAGAGAGGCAAGAGAGGCACTTTTAAATGAATAGAAACAAACCTAAGAATGCAAGCTACTGAGTGGATTAACACCATAACTGTAGAGAAGACTAAAAGAGCTCATCTAGATACAAGGTCCTTTTAACAAGGTCCTCTCTTTGAGTATTCTCCACCCCCTTCAAAAACAAAATATTATTTGTTTAAAGCTGCTTGCCAAATCCATGGCAAACCATCTAAGAGAAACCAGAGATGAGATTTCAAGACACTTTAGAAATAGGTGGCAGGCACATACATATCACTTCAATCAATGTGAGCCATTCATAAAACAGCTGTTCCCACACCTACAAAGCCTTCAGTTTCATTTTAGACTGTGACATTGATTATGTGCCCATACACCAGAGCTTCTGTAGGGTGCCCAGGCGTACAGCTGGGTAGGTGACCATGCTGTCTTCTGCCATTCACACAGAAGACAGACAGAGCTGGGAAACCTCTCAGTAGCTCCCTGACAGCCCTTCTTTGTCATCTGTGTTTCACAACCAGCCAACCAACGCCACTGAGTGGAAGATGAAGAGCATGAACTACTACCAGCCATCCAAAAATGTAGCCAATGGGGTACACTACTTATCTTTCTTGTAACCAGCCTCGCAACAACATCTTCCCCTTTTATGAAGGTAAACTCATGGTTTCAGTACCCACATGAACTGGGGATCCTTTGATTCAAAATCCCTCTCCATTGTAAAAAAAACACAAAACAAACCAAAACAAACTTCTAAAAACTGCAGAAAAGGTTAGTGGAAAAGCAGAAAGCACAAAGAGGCATGACTCCTACTTTACAGTTAAAGCTGCTTTATTAGGTAGGGAATAAACACAAAATTCCTGGGCCTGAAGGGAACTACAATACTATATCCAACACTATTTTCGTGTGATTAAGCTTTGCGGTGTGGAGGGTAAGGTTCTACTTTAAGCTTCCTGAATTTTGTCATTCTCCCTGACACCTTTAGAAGGTTGTTTTAGGTTTTTGAGTAAAAAAAATTAAAAAATAAAAATAAAAAAATCACACATCAAAAGAATTAAAACCTATGCCTTTTCCCCTCAGTTTTATTATTAGAATACTGCAGGATGTGGGTGCAAATATATATTCCTGTGATATATAAAGTCCTCGTAGAATAGTACAACTCCCCTTTCAGGTAAAGTAATGGCACAGAGTGGCCTGTGTCTGACCGTGGGAAAAAACCAAAACAGCACTTAATGTCAGCTGGATATATTTCTGATTGCAACCTACTGCTCTCTGAGATAAAGCTTTAATCATCTCATGCTGTCACCCAGTCCAGGGTGCACTTTGAGTCCTTTAGACTGTGAGCAACAGTCCCTCTGCTCCTGGTATCACCTTCCCCCCAGTCAGGACACAGGCATGTGTGCAGCCACACAGTCAGCAAGTCGTGTTTGCTGATCCAGCCAAAAATTTTTTTTTTTTTTTTGTTTTGCCTGCAGGATCAGTAGTGCCGTTGGGGCCCCCCTGTGCCAGTGCTGGGCTGCTCTGCCTTGCCAGTGCCAACCTACGGGCAGGCTGCCTCCAACCAGTGGCCACACCACACCCTGATACTCTTTCCAGACTGAGGCCTGGGAACACTGTCACCCAATTTACCTGTTTCAGGGTGGAGGAGGCTAATGTAACTGGGAGGGTGTGGCTGATAAAGGCAGCATTGACAGACAGAACTGCATGCTTTGGCTTCCTCTAGGAGATGCATGGTCCTTCTATCTAAATGGCTTAATGTTAGTAGTACAGTCCGTATCACAGCAGTGAGAGGAAAAAATAATAATAATAATAATAGTGTTATAAGTAGCACCATTTCAGATGCCCAAGAGCATCTGAAAGATGTTTGTTTAGGCTGACACATCAGAGACAGCCCCTATGGGAGACACATACTCCTCCACAGTGGCCGCTGGAAGCCAGGTGAGAGATGTGGCATATTTCAACAGGCACATGTGCTGAGGTAACCAGCTCTCCACCAGAACCTCATTCTGCTCTAAAGACACAAGGATTTGATTTTGGCAAGTGTCTTAAACCTTACAGCTCTTACTTATGACTAGATTTTCAAAAGAGGTATGCACTGTTTATCTCAAGTTCTCAATGGATATGGGGTACTTAGAAAGAGGATCTTTTATCTTATCTTGAAAATGTGCTCTGCAAATGTAGTGTAAAACTAAATATTAAACATGGAAAAAGGAGCATGAAAATGCACTTTAATTTCTCCATCCTACTGTCTGACTTTTGAGTATCTTGCCTTTGAAGTGCAAAGGTTTATTCCGCCAAGAGGTTGGGGTTTTAAGTGATTAAACATAACCATTGGTTACACTGCATAGAAATGATCTACATGATGTATGAAACTACTAATGCCTTCTGCTTCACTCTTTCTCCATTAGTCATACAAACCCTCACATCCTCCCTGTCCCAACACCTACCCTTCCTGGACTCTCCACAACTGATTTAGAGTCTAGCCCTGAAGATTGTGAAAAGGTGGCTCTTTCTTTGTGTGAAAATGCTACATACCCATGCAATTAGTGCAATGCAAAGTTAAGCAAGACTAAATATAAAGACAAACAAACAAACAAACAAGTAATGTGGTTTGGCAAAAGAAGCTGGAGGAAACACTTTTCCAATCTCTTTCCAGGTAACAAATATGCCAGAATACTCATGAGACAGAAACAATCTGCTGGAAAAAAAGAAATGTCAGAAGTTAAGAAGTTATAATGCATTTTGAATGCAAATATTTGCCCAAACTCCCTTTCAGAACAGAGCACCAGAACAGTAACAAAAGTTGGTCACCTGTTCTAGCTATTGAATTCACATGGATTTTTGCCCTGATTAGGTAAAATCATAAGTTGTGCATTTACATGACACAGTAAGAAATGGAGTGATGCTGCTAATACATGAATGAGAAAAACATAACACAAGTTTTCAGGAGTTTTCAGCAGAAGGCTGAAACATCATTTAATCAGGTGAATAGCATCTGGTGAGATACTGTTTCTCAGGTGAAAGCTTCAATGCCAGAGAACACCAGCCTGTTTCTCTGCCATGCAGTCAAAGGGTACAAACACCAGAGTTACCAGCCATACAAAGGAAACAGGCCTCATGCATAGAACCTGTGCATGAAGCTTCTCCCTTCCTGCTGAACAAAGGGACCCTCATTCTCCAAAAGCCTGGATGATTTTGAGAACCATGTGGGCTAAGGTTTTCCACTTAACCAGAGCTGCAAGTATGCAAGAATAAATGTAATATAATTAATAGTCAACAGACAGGACTTAGCTCTCATACAGGTGTGGGCTCACACCATTTTAGTAATTAAGACTCTGATTAAGAGAAGGCAGCTTTAAACTAACACTGTACAAGTTAAGCAAACACTTAATTGGCTTCCTGCATGCAGGTCTGAAAGCCTGTTGAAGTCACCAGACTTTTCTTCTAAAGTGTGATAACGTACCCGGCACACCAGCAAGTCAAAAACACCTGGGAACACACTCTGCCCACTTGTAAATAAAATGAAGAGATGGAAATTGGATGGCAGTTGACTAAGTTTGCAGATTGGGTCAGATGGCGTTTAAACTGGAAAGGTGCCTGCCATCTTAAATGTATAGCTCTTATTTTTAATCAATTGCCTTTAGTAATATTTATTCTTCTTAAAGGAAGCTGTAGGCTCTGTACTTCACTGACAGCTTTTTGTTAAATCAGCTTATGTATACTGCCCCACTCCCCCAGTTTTATAGTTTCAGTGTGCATTGATGCCTCTCACAATGGTCATCACAGTAACACATCTGTTCAACATGTCCCACAGGAGGACAAGAGACTTCTCCACACCCGGAAATTAAAAAAAAAAAAATATCCAAAAGCAGAAGCTAATCCACCCTGTATGTAAATCTCATTAAAAAAACCCTAATCATTTCTATCACCACCATACTTCACTGATGGTATGCTGAGGACATTAAGGACAAATCAGGACTCTTATTTTGGCCCTGAAAACATGGATGCACAAATATAGAATGTAAAGGAGTAAATTATGTACTAGTTCTGTGTACACACTGCAGGAAAGCCACAAAGCCCTTCTTGAGGGGAGACAATGAACGAAAACAAGAACATTTACATACATAGAAACTATAACGCAATGTGGCAACATTGCAGCAACCAGGGATCTTTAATACAAAGAAGAAAAATCCAGAGGAGTGATGTTAATAGCTGTAAAACACATAAAAGGTGATGGCAAAGAGGGAAACAATATGTTTTTACTCTTCAGGGATTGAAATGCAATAATGTTAGCAAATAAGATTTCAGGCAATACTCCTATTAGCAAGCATCATGATACAGATAGTAAGGCAGTAGAATTGATTTGCCTAAGTTTGCAGACTCATCATCAAAATTATTAAGGAGAAAGTGACGCAAAAGGAAAAGAAAAATCACATCTGCCATGGATTAAGTTAGATGGAATGGATCCTAACAAGGATGAGACGAGCCAGATGACTTCTCTAAGTCCCTTTAATTCCCTTTTAAGCAAACAGACATACATATATTATATAGAACAATTATTTTCCTCCAAAGAGACATCTTTTTAATAGGGTTTCTGTCATCTCTTTTCTCATCTTCCTAGGCTTTTAGGTTTTGTGCTAGCTATCGCAGAAATAAATCATCATTCTTTTTTCTGTGGGTCACAAAATCATTACTCAAAGTCAGCCTTATGTTTAACACACTGCAACATGCTAAATGTGAACCTACCAGGTTTATAATGCAGATACTATCAACGGGTTTCAGAATTAAAGACTCAGGTTGACTTCTTTTGCTGTAGGCAGAATATGTAACTTTTGTGTAATGCTTCACTGTTGGCAAAAGAGGTCAAGACTCCAGGTTTTGCAGAATGTCTTGCCTTTTCCAAAATTTCAGTTAGTTAGAGGAAACATTGCCTTGTTTATTTTTTTGAAGAAGTTGAATGCAATCTATAAATCATTAGAAAATAAGTTAGGTTTCCTAAAACATATTTAAGCACCCATAAAACACACAGAGACCATTCTCCACATAAGGCTAACTTAGGCACAGCATTAAACCATTTTTGAGGACTGATTTCAAGGCAGAGGAGTCAAAACTGCTTAATTAGCCAGGGTGGGTAGATGGTAAGATGGAAATATTGTGCCATATCACGCTTCTTCCTCCTGGTCCCTTTGGAAACAATGTGAAATACAAATGGAACTAGAAAGTTGGCAGCCAACTGCTGCTGCAACACAGCTGATTGAGCAGCCAAGTTCCACAACTAGCAACTGAATGGGGCAGCTGAGTGGCTGCGCACCCAGAGGTATCAGGATGACAGAATAGGCCCAGAAACAACTACGTCCTCGAAGATCTGAGGTCAACTGCAGAGGTTTGCACAGAACAAAATGTCTGTAATGTCCTCATGACAGCAAACACCCAAATTCCTCTCTATTTGTAATACCTGTAATTAACAGGTGTGGAATAGTTTGTCAACAGCTGTTATCATAAAGCTATGGTATTTGTCCTACAAGCACAGCAATAACCCTGTGAAGCTGTACCCGCTGTCCAACACTCCCTTTCCCACAGAGCACAACAAATAAATTAATGAAATTGCCCTCAAACAGAAACTGAACACACACTGGAATAGAATTCAAGTCTCCCATCTGCCTTCTTTATCCTTTCAAAATGAATGTAAGTTTTGAAATTTGATTTCCTTACTGTTGCTAATGCTCTAAAATTAGAGAGTAAAGACATCTCCTCAACATTTTCCCTATGAGGAACTGCTCCCTTACCTAGATATAGTCTAGTATTTCCAGTTACTTTAACGAGGTGAGGTGGCATTGCAGTGTGTGGTTTGCTAAAAGCCAGGAAGGAGTCATTCAACTAAGAGCAATCTACAACACTGATATTAGTTATTTCTTTGCTGTTATGTACTGTTCTTATTATTCATTTACTATTATTTAGCAAATATTATATTCCTATTTCTGAGAGAAGTCAGTTGCTGTGGTATGGTTTTAAAATTCATGCTACATTCATACTCTCTTGTAAACCAATGCAAAGGAATGATCAAGTGAGTATACATATGCTCATATTCTAATAAAAAGTACATCACTCATTGCCAAGGAATTACCATAGCATTGAAACAAAACAGAAGTTTAATACAAGAGAGAATCCTTAAACAGATCAGTACAGCAGAGGACAAGAAGAATCTGCACTAGGCAATACTGCATTGCGTTCTACCAGTAAGTTCCACACACCTATTCACTGTGCTCTCTAAGCTCAGAAATAAAAGACGGCAAGTGGGTACGTTCTCTGTAAATATGTACTTAGAAGTATTTCAGAGGCTTTATCTGAAAAATACTGACTTCATTAAAGTGAATAGAAAAAATAATATTTTAATTCAGTAGATACAATAATTTTACTCTGTGGGACTATCAGCACAAAATCCTTGAGGTTTAAAATATACGCTCATTTAGACCAGGCAAGGATCTGTCTTCAGGTAGACTCGCTTATATTTGACACAGTTCAGGTAGCCAGAAAAAGTACTGCTATTAAAAATACTTGATCACTTTGAAGTAATCAGCAAATGCTGATAGACAAATTATTGTGGCAGATGAAATAAAATGAAACAAATCACAACAAATAAGATTTACCAGAAAGTAATTTAAAGTAACAAATTAGCAACATTTATGTTCTTGGAATATTTTGCAATTCCATTAGAAATTATTTTTCATTTGTGCTTAGTATCATGCTACTTCTTTAGTTATTTTTTTTATATTTTAAGTTGTATGATACTTCTAGTTAATCAAACTCCACCTGACTATAAAGAGAAAATAAAAAAAAAAAAGACAAGGGAAGAGAAAACTCCACAAATAAATGTTTTCTGCCTAGTGTGACACACGAAGTAAATCTAGCCCAGTTAGCCCTAATCTAGGCTACAGCAGCCCTTGGCTTTACAAGAGCACCAGTATCTGAAGAGGTTCCATAAAACATGGCTGAAAAGGTATTCCCCAAAAGCCCTAAGACTGAACAAGTTCCCTCTTTTTAAAGATGTCCAGTCCAACAAAATTCTGTAAGTTAACGGTAACCCAAACTTTTCTGCTTTCTGACTTTTCTTTCTTGTGCAACTAGCGGACCTGCCTCACAAGTTCATGTGGGACATCTGAGAATGGCTCACTGTCCCATTATACGCCTTTCTAAGAAGTTTGAGCCTACAATACTTTAGCATTAACACACTACAGATAATTATTTCCTAATGTTCTCTTTTTCCATGACCTTAGGTATTGGGATCTAATAAGAACTTAATGCAATACCATTGTGGGTAAAATACTGAAGTAAGTGAAGATGGAGAAAGAGCTATACTACAATTTTTTTTCAGGGAGAAAATGTAAAGAAATGAGTTATTCATGGCATGACTGCCATGCAATTCTAAAGCAATAAAAGTGTAAATGTAATTGGAATCACCCCCTACTCCATTGATTTACATTCCTGGCTTGAACCAAATTAAGATCTAATTAAGGTTGACTTCAGCGAAACCAGACCATCTGAAGACACCAGAGATACCAGATCATCTGAAGTCATGAGTTTCAGTAATGGTGACATATAACTGTTTTTCTGAAGATAATGGTAGCTTTCCCACAATGCGTGCATTACTTGCTGGCTTCATAACACAAATGTCTTGTTTGGTAGTTTGCTGGCTGGAGGGACCTAGTTACTGCCAGTTGGCAGTACCAGGCAAATCATTTCAGCAAAGAAGGGCTGATCCTAATCTCTCCTCATGCAAGGCTAATACAGTATCAGTGAAGAATTCAGTATCTGTGTTCCTTTATGTACACAGCTCCCAAATGAACTTTGGACTTGTAAAATTGGTTGGTATACAGGACTTCCTCACCTTGAAGTAAAATCACGTTCAGTGATCCTCAAAAGCATCGGGGAAATCCCGACGACCCTTGAAAGGCTCACCAGCTCTGAACTATGACATTCTGGCACCAGGGGCCATTCCCTATATAAGGACTTGACAGTAGAAGGGAGGGGGTAAAATGTGTCTAGCTGTACTTTGGATCTAATTACATCTTCTTATAGCTCCGAGGATCTTATCACCTTTAGCTCCAGAGTGTAATTTAACCTATGCATTCAACCCTTATAGTGATTCTCCCCAGCCTGCAGTTGCACCTTTCTCCTTAGAGAGTGAAAAACTCAGCAGATATACCCAAAATGGAGAGCATTAAGCAGCATCTTGCAGTATTTCTTAATCTTTCTTCCACCTTCTTTTTCCAAACACTTCTGCAGAAGCCTCCATTCATGAGATGTAGGGTTTTGTAAACACTCATTTCTTCAGCATTATCTGAAGTTTAGTAATTTCCCTCTCTGGCATACTTTAATTCTAACCCCCAAACTCTCCTTATTGGAAGCAGAAGGAGTGCAGGTGTCTCCCTCATTTAAGGAATTCCTGATACCAGACATCTAATTTTTATGTTCTTCAATAATCCTTATGACTCCTGAGAGTGATGCCCCTACTGAATTATTTGGTTGCTCAGTTTCACGTCCAAAAACAGGTGCTTTGGAAAACCAGGACTTGAACTTCCATAAGACTTCACAGCTCAGCCTACACAGCACTTCATTTTGTTTGGAAGCCACCTAGGCAGATGACCATAGAGCAGTTTACCCTAGCTATTAGTCTCCTGCTTCTCTGCAAAACTTATTAAATCCAGACTGTCAGGCTAATCTATCTTCACAGCTCAACATAATGAGCAAGGACCATGCAAAATTCTTAGCCTTTGTAATGCTAAGCTGAGGAAAAAGGTTTAAGGTGAGTTGTCCAAAATGAAACAAAAAGTCTGGGGCTCCATGCTCACAAACCAGTACTCCAGACATTGCTATTTGCATGATTTCTTTGACCTTCATAACAAGCCAGTCTTCTGCATAGTGAAAATAAGTGGATGCAAAGAAGGCAAAGGCTACTTTTACCCTCCACATATCTAAGCAGCATCAGAGGGGCCAGATACATTTAGATTCTTCTTAAGTTACTCAGAGATTGTGCTGAAATTTCCAGAATAAAAGTAAAATGCTCCTTTCATTAACTTATGCATGAATCAAGGTTTTATTGTAAGTTATACATATATGCAAGGTTGTGATAACAGGCATATTTTAAGTAAAAGTTAAGCTGATATTGAGAAGGTGACTGAGACAGACAGGCTATATCACTATGGTTCTTGACTTCTGATTTTTTTTGTGTGTGTGTGGCAAAATAATGCAATCCTATGAGCAAAAACAGTGAAAGAAAAAATGGCTAAATACTTTGCCTTACTCTCCCCATGCCCTTAACTGTGTCCTGCAGAGCTGCCCAATAAACAGAAGTAAGCAAAATCTACAAATATACAACCCTTCTCTTTGCAGGCACCGGTGATTACTGTCTTCAGCATTCAAAACCATGACAACATTTGTCTTTCTCCCTTTTCTCCTGCACATTCCTTCTGCAGACCTCTAACTACAACTCTGTATTAGGGCAATAGTTGCATGCCACAAGATGATCTGCTGCCTCAACATAGCATGAAGATGATTCAATAGTGACAAAGTAAATCATCCTTCAAAGACAAGTCAATAGTGAATAAGTAATTTTATCTGTCAAGAGTTAACTTGCAATGAATACTTGTAAAGGTTACACAACACAAAATCTATTAGTGGTTAGACATCAGCTCCCTCACATATGCTAACCAAGGAAGTCTATGAAGGAATAAATCCCACTTGACCTCTTAATGAAAAGCATTAACAACAGCAAGTTGCATATATACACTCCTAGAAAAAGAGATTTTTGGCTTGCAGCAAGATATCTTACAGTAAAGATGCACCATGTAAGTATTTCTTAGGAATTGTGTTAAATTTCCATGTAAAAATGCTTTAAAAAACAGTGAGAGAGCAGAATACTTTGCAACAAATAAAAAAAAATCCTAAAGCTGGTTAAAGAAGCCCAAAACACTTGTTGAACCTGCACACACTGTGAAGCCACAAACAGTCTGGAATTTAACTTCAGTCCACTGAAAAGCTTAACTCACTTTTCATCTCTGTCACTATTTTCATTTTTCTTTTTTTCAGTTACATTATCTGTTTGGATTTTCTTTTTGAATGTACTTTTCAAGTTCTCATACAAATTACTAGCATGGCATGGTATCTTTCCTATAAGCTCTGTGAATACATACTTATGATGTTTAAAACACTCTGTGTAATTAAAAGAAATTAAGAATCTTCTTAAAACGTGCAAGCAGCAGTTGTATATCCTGAAATCCAGGCTGTAAGTATACATCCCTTAAATTTTCCTAACTTCTTGAATAAATAGATCCTTTGAGGTTTAACAGATAAGATATATTTTAGATTACTCAGGCTATCCGAAGAATGCTTTTGCTGCTCTGTGCAATTAGAGCTGAAAGTGCATTTATCTTGCTATAAATAAGGTGACTCTTAAAGAATGAAGTTCAGAAGTGTTAATGTCAACTCTTTAGTGGATATACCTTTGATAGGGTAACTCCATACCTCAAAGTACCTATGCTAGCTTAACTCAAATTTGAAATTAATTCTGACCTTTATGATGTATGCAAGTCAGAAAAAGCTGATGGAATAATTTCAGAATTAAATTATCTGGGTTTTATCATACAACATAAATATGTACAAAGCTGTTAGAAAGTTGCCATTTAAATATAATGTTGACTCAGCACTACCCTCAAAATCATATAGATTAAAAGGTATAACTGAAAGGTCCCAGAACAATCTAGGTATGGAATAATTCAGTTAATCAGAAGCAAATCCTCTCTTCCCTGCTTTACAGTACTTGGGTTTAGATATGCTGCTTCAAAAGAGAAAAGTGAAAGGCCAATTAGCAGACATCGTCTCTTTTACTACAGTAAAAATATGTTTTACAGATATGGATGGCCTTGTGTAAACCATAAACAAAAGCTTTGTGCGACCCAGGTTAGAAATGTTAAATAATGAAGACAGCAGAGCAATACACACTGGGCTGAAATTCCAGCTGTAAAAAGGCATGGTTAACAGTGTTGGGTATTTAAAGTATAAATGTATATTTGCATTGTCTTCAAGTAATACACAGTTCTACTTCTCTGGGCAGGAATTAATTTAATCCTGTGTGTGTAAATCTGCATTAGAATTCACATCCTTACAGGCTTTGCAGAAAAGCAAAACATCTAATTTTTTTGCCTCTACACATAACACCTCTTTTAGATATTATTCGTATTTGCTCATATGCGAAGCACTTCAGCTTTTATTACTTTTTTTTTTTACCAAAAAAGTGTTCGATGACAGTAACAGTTTTACAATTCAAAAAAGTGACCCATAAGGTTCTGTTCAAACTATGACAGAATTTTACAATCACAGAATGGCCTGGGTTGGATGGGAACTTTAAAGACTTGTCAGTGCAATTGCCCTGCCACAGGCAGGAACACATTACACTAGACCAGATTGCTCAAAACCCCATCCAACTTGGCCTTGAACATTGGCAGTGATGGGACATACACAGCTTCTCTGAGCAACCTCTTCCAGGGTCTCACCACTCTCATAAGCCTGTGTCATCATTCAGAAAATCTGGGAATGCTGGTCTTTGAGATGTCTCTTAAATAGCAATCTTATCCAAAGATTTTCCACACTTAGCAACCAAGCATGTGTATCTAGATGACTAAGGCCACCCAGTTCTAACAGGGTTTTCAAGACACCAAGGAGTCGGCACCTATGAGCCTTGCCAGCTAGAGGACATACAGTGTTGAACACTTACATCAACATTTACGGCACAGTTTCTGAGCCAGTTTCCCATATGTGTTGAGTTATATCACTTTAGACATGCCAAAGGGCAAAAAGAAAGGCTGTAACAGAATTAAGATGCAACCTAGTGGCCAGGAGGAGAGCCAGGGCAGGATGATCCTTTCCATACAAGTTTAGACCCATGCCTAGCTAGTGATACCACATGGGCATAGCCATAGGCAGCATAACAAAGCAGGGATACTTTCTGGACCATTAACACTTTGTGCTGCTTTTGGCAGGGATAGAGGTAATTTTCCTCATAGTAGATGGTATAGGGCTATGTTTTGGATGTGACAGTGTTGATAACACAGGGATGTTTTAGTTATTGCCTCGCCACACTTGTGAGGCAATAACTAAACATCAAAGGCTTTTCTGCTTCTCATCCCACCCCACTAGAGAGAAAGGTGGGGGTGTATAAGAAGCTGGGAGGGGACACAGCCGTGACAGCTGACCCCAGCTGACACAAGGGATACTCCAGACCATATGGTGTCATGCTCAGCATATGAATCTGATAGGAGAGATGTTCAGGGTGATGATGTTTGTCTTCCCAAGTCACCATTGCACGTGGCAGAGCCTGGCTTTCCTGGGGATGGCTGAACACCTGCCTGCCCATGCAAAGTGGGGAATGAATTACTTGTTTTGCTTTGATTGCATGTGCGGCTTTTGCTTTCCCTATTAAATTGTCTTTATCTCAACCCACGAGTTTTCTCACTTTTAGTCTTCTGATTCTCTTCCTGATCCCACCATGGAGGAGAGTGAGTGAGGGGCTGTGTGGGGCTTAGTCGCCAGACAAGGTTAAACCATGACACACATTTAAGAGACTATTAGATTCTGTCACCTCAAAGAGACTGGTCACGAGTTGAAATCGGAAGGCCATCACAGAACTTTTAGGAAAGGTTTACAATCAGTATGAAGACAGTATTTATTTAAAAGAAAATTGAAGCATGACTCTCACCCCAGAAATTCTACCAGCATTGCTGTGTGACTAACTGCTATATATGTTATCATGCACCTAGAAGTTCAAAGTTAATAGTGTATCTGTTGCCCATATTAGGGCATCAGCCTTAATCATGGTAAACTAAGCCAGTTTCCAAATGTTTTTAAAGGAAAAATAAATACATTGGGGGAAAAAATCTGATTTGGAGTACTTCATAACCAAAAAATCTTAAATTACAGTACACTTTTATTAGGAAAATAAGCCTCTCTAATTAATATAAATCTATACCTTCATATTCTAATATGACAATAAAAGAAAAATAATTTTAGGTTGTTTTGTAAATAGTAACAATAAATCTAAATCCATGATAAATACGATGACCGATATATTTCAATGTTCTTAACAAATGTCTAAATTTTGGTGTGGAGGGAAAAAATGCAAACAAGCATGGCATTAGCATCTCAAACTCCTTAGATTTTACCCATTAGGATAAAGTAACAGCTTAAGTCAATCACATTTGACTACGATCCAGTTGAGTAAATGAAGCTGATGTCAGAGTGGGGAGATAAACTGGCAACTTGCTGTAGCCTTGAGTTACAATTTGTACATAATGGGGCAAACTGCAAGCACTCTGATTATAGTCTATGTGGATGAAGCTAAGCAGAAGAGCCAAAATAGGCAATACTCTGTTTTAGCCAATGACAAAGGAAGATAGGGGTTTCTTCAATCTGCAGGTGAAATTGCCAAAGACAGATCTGCAGAAGAATTCGTCCCAGCTATGGCCTGAAGCCTGGACTGCCACTGGAGTTAGACACACAGCAGTCTCCCTTGAGACTGGAAACCCTTGATGTGGACTTCTCACCCATGCATTTGCAAATCTACAGATCACCTAAAACCAGAGTAAAACTTCCCATGGTTCCTGGCAGTCTCGAAGACTCCACAACATGCTGGACTGTACTACAGTCATGGTTACAGTAGAAAGGTATGGACCATAATGAAGCAGTAACTCAGCTGGCTGGGAAAGGTCTTCTCCAGAGATTGCACAGACCTTTAAAGCCCAGTTTTGGTGGGAGAGGAATGCAGGAGAAATGAGACTATTCCACAGCACAAGTGTGTTGAACAGGATGAGATAGATTACTTCAGACTCAAATTTAGGAACTCACATTCACATCTTACATAACCAGGAGAAGAAATTACTGTTTTGGGGTGACTTCATGGATAGATACAAATCCATAAATTTCAAACAAAGAGTGATCCTTGATTTGTAGGTTCTTTCCTAAGAAATTTCATAGTTGAGAGGACCATGGAAATTAACTAATTTCCCCAATCACATGTTTATCTAATAAACTTATTACCATACACAACATGAAGAGCTTACATAGCTTCCATAACCAATACTGACTTCATCCTACCATTCTTATTGGTTACCAGTATATGTTGGGAATAATCCACTGGCCTTCTGTGGTGCTCAGAATAACAAAGCAAGCAGCTGCCCACTTTTGCAAGAGATCTGCCATTTTGCAGGTGATGAAAATATTTACAATAGTAGCTTATGTAAGCTCAGTAGCTATGATTATGCATTTGCCTCTATTCATAATACTTAAAAAAAAAACAAACCTGCAAGTATTTCACAGCAAAATTACTTCATTCTATTTTATTGATTTGTAAGCAGCATTTGTGACCATGTAAAAATGACCTCTTAACATGTACTTAGGAATGGAAAGTCATCCCTGTGGCCTTTTCTTTCTCCAGAATTCACTCTCTACTTGAAAAATTGGCCAAGGCACAAATAAATAAACATTAGTAAATATGAGACTGGACTGTCATTGCTTCTCCAGAGTAAAGCCTGCCAATGGCCAGATACGGATCCAGACACATTGCTGGTTTTACCT
Source organism: Sclerurus mexicanus (assembly GCA_013396755.1). NCBI lineage: Eukaryota > Metazoa > Chordata > Aves > Passeriformes > Furnariidae > Sclerurus > Sclerurus mexicanus. The sequence continues at coordinate 2,923,203 of VWZF01003842.1, forward strand.
CTTCCAGAATAAGTTTTCCAAGGAGCTACACCCTTGTCTAGCTTGCTCAGATTCTAAAAATCGCTGTTTATGACTGTGGCTGTAATAGTTGACCTAACCAGAAGTGCCAGGAATCAAACCACAGCCTTTGGAAAGCAACAGGATCCATAAGATTATGGACTCCTTATTTTGAAAGGCTATGCTATGAGATTCCCAATCCTAAACTGCCTGAGATGGCTATGCCAGGATAACAGTTCAAATTCCACAAATCACATCCATATTGTTAAGCCTTTCAACGTCTGGTGTAGTTTTAAATGGACACCAAATCTGTTTGTCGGATAGAGTCTGAACTGCTAAATAAATAGTGATAAATTTCCTAATACTACTGGGCAGACTGTTCCTACAAGTACTACGTGTGTTTATCAGTATCCCACTGAGCTAGCGTTGACTTTCAAATTTCCTTTAATCTTATTATAGTAAACATAGTACAGCTCTCTGGCAAACAAGAAGAACATTCTTCCTTGTAATATCGTATGCTTCTTCTAAAGAAACCTTAGAGATGTCCAGAAAAGAATTAGGCTCAACTTGGAATGACACAATAAACTTGTTTCCAAAGAAACAAGTTTTATACAATATTATATTTCTATACTTAAAAAAAACAAGGCTATTTTTAAAAAGAGAAGACTGGCAATTTCTGATAAGTACTCAAAATAGTGTTTGCATGTATCACATTTTTAAAGTCAGCTATTGCAACACCTACATAAAAATATTTTTCTAGTTGGAAGCAGTCTACCTGAATTGAAGGTTAAAGCAACTGGAATTTTGGATGTAGGATTCAGAAAATAGTAGACTACAGTTTGTCAAGGAGCTTTTTCAGTGCTCCTTCGAGAAGAAAGAACATCAAGTGCAGACAACTTCAAAAAAAAAAAGAGGACAAAGAAAACCAAATGGAATCTATATAGTATGGTTTTTATTTAAGCTTCTCTTCATTTCAGAGGAACCTATGGTAGACAAAGGTGGGATTTGTCTTACAGATAGCAAACCCCAAATATATAAATTGAATTGTTACAGTGTAAGTGACCGCAGGGACTTTGGGAACCTGAAAGCAAGACAAGTGGCATAAGCTAGTGCAATTTCCAATTGTGTTTATTTGTCTTCTTTGCTTCAGGGTTTCTACAGAAAAAGAAAAGGACCATTACAAGAGTGGTATTTTCACATATCTTCTGTGATTCTTGAACAAAATAATTAATTTTCCTAATAATCAGCTTCTGTGATATTTGAATCTTCATCTTTAGCTATCCTTAAGAAGTCACAAGTTCTGAGCTATGACTTTACTAAAGGCTCAGCTTCAGTAAGGAATGGAAGTATTAAAGAGGCAGATCAACAATCTTTCCCTGCCTACATGGAATCCAAGATGCTTAAAATTTGTTTCAGTTTGTAAGTAGTCACTCTTAAGACTATCTCAGCAAAAGCTGTTCTCACTGAAGGATCAGACAAAGTTTCCATGGATTTCATTAATGAAGAATATAGACCAAAGTCAACAAACATGCTTAGTACAAATCTCTTTGGTGTAGTAATCCAAAAGATGTCAGCCAGAGAACAAATTAAGTCGAAATACAAGCGATAGCCATCTCTCTCTTTATTAGGAGACTTTATTGGATGTATCCATTAAGTCATGCAACGTATTCACATATTCCCTGTCTTCTTTGCCTATCAACCTCCTCTTGTTCCTCTCAAAGAACATTAAGCTCCAAATTATGTTGACGGAACAGGAACTGACAAACGATAGATGGATCATAACAAAAAACATGCCTAGAGCAAGGATGTCTGACATCTGAGAGCTGGGATATTTTCCTTTTTGGATAGAAGCTCTGACCCACTATTTACACCCCTATCCCAAGCTCTCCCACATATTTTTAAATGACAACTTTCTAGATGTTATCTTTATGGAGACTGGCCAAATTTATGAGCAGGATCCTGCTTAACTCTAAGCCAAACTAGTGTTTTTGACTCATTGGAAATGAGATTAGGTCTGAGATTTGCACCAGGAAAAACCTCTGACATTTCATGTCAGAAATGTTCATGCAGAATTTTTACAATGCTGTTTATTCTTTTGTTAGCAGTACTATAGAGTATCAGGCTATGTAGCATTATCATAATAGCACTTAAGCAGGGTAATAGGATAGACTACACATGCCTGGAATCCACGACAAAACTGCACATAAATGGAGAAGGGCAACTAGTGCTCATCTAGACCAGCTCAACACAGTTTTCCAACTCTAGTAAGTGTTCATACAAGACAAGGTCAACGAGGCGTTCTGCATGAGCTGTAAAAATGTTGTTTCCAAGTTTTAAGAGATGTTAAAAATTCTGGAATTTTTTTAAGATTCATTGCTGTTAAATCCAGTCTGATGTTGTATTTGTGTACTGCCCATCACACTCAATAAAACCTGGTTCCAAAATGAAACTTGGAGGGCAAATAATATATTTTCCTTTCCCAGTGTACTTTACTTCTCCCACTTCCTTAACACAAAAGAGAGAGAAACAAAATCTTTATGAGTCTTTCTCTATTTGAAGGTATCACAGTCTTAATTTCCTCAAGTTTCATTACAAATTATGGTTTCTTAAAATACTCACTTCCTAAGCAATAATGACTTTAAAACTGCCTGGAATGAGAGCTAAATTTACCCTTTTTCTTTCTTTAAAAAAGCTTGTAGTAAAGACAGTAGCATGCATGTTTTTATATACAACACACATTTACAGTATAACTTATTATATATGGCAGGGTGGTCTATATGAAAAACTGACCTTTGGAAATCTCCCTTACTATTATGACTGATCCAAAATGCATCATTGTAAGTCCTACAGATATTATGTAAATTTCAACAAAGAACAAAATATTCAGAATCTCGTAGATAAGTATAGATAAGCCTAGAAGAAAAAAAAATAATGTTAGAAGTAGGTGTTCTAAGATGACTTTTTGAGAAAGACAGGTTACAGCTGAAGTTACCAAGACTGTATCACACCAGATATTGAAAGATAGATTGCCCTCTGTTTTAATGTCCTGGAGCAAGACAGATTTTTATGGTCTGCTTCCCTTTCTGAAACAGGCTTAAAAAATCTTCTTAAAAATTATAATAAAAGGCTTAATGCATTGAGAACAAGAAATGCCATGGTTTCAGGTGACATGTCATCATCTACACAACTCATGTTAAAATCAATACTTCATCCCACAGAGAAGCTATGCCTTGAAATAATGTTTGGAGTAGACAATCTCTAGCTATAGCCATGCAAGAAGGAAATGCTCTCTTGTTTTTCACTTCTTGTTGTTCCGAATAGCACATTTTCTGCAATCTAAAGGGAGTCTTGGAGCATGCACAGTGATTCAGAACAGGAAGAATCTTTGTGTCTTTCATGCTATACACATGGAATCCCAGCATTTCCATCACGATCCCATGAAAATGTGTCTAAAACTTAAGAGTTGGTCAGAAGTCTAATTTTTGCATCAATGACAATCATCTTCTGTTGCTAAATGAGAGAAGGATCTGATCCCTGATTGGTCCAATAATATATTTTCTAGTAAAAATGTTTTCATACAAGAGTTAACTGCTCATAATTAACAAAATCGTTTTTCTATTTAAAATCATTTTCCCCGAAGAACCAAATTAAAGAAAAACATGAAACTGTAAGAAGCCAAACAAATCACTATATAACAAAGAATGGAAAATTTTTCCTGTTACAGTGAAAGCTGCAGAAAAAAAAAAAAAGAAGAAAAAAAAAAGTTTAACATGTTCTAATCAAGCTTCCAGTTTTAAGTGGATGTTTCTAAACATCTCCCTGGGCATGACATGTACCCACCTGCCTGGGGCAACTGGAATGGACTCCAGGGTCTGAGCAGGATTACCATTATGTGCTGGGACTCAGGAACTACCCCACAGGTGGAGTCTCCTCCCAAGCAATACTTCTGGTGTCTTGTGGCAGATGTAGTCAGCCACAAAGCTGCACCCAGGGAACATGGGGCAGCACTTCTAAATGACAGTTTTAAAATTTCAAGGCAACATTTCTCACCACTCCCAAATGCAACAAGGAATATAAACAGCCTTCTGAACCTTTATATGCAGGTGGGCTATGGCTGGTGACAGACATGAAGAAGCACCAGCTGTCCTTTCCTAAAAGCAACTGCTTGGTTCACATCTTAGCAGACAAGCACAAGGTGGCACTATCCAAAGTTTCCACTCAAGTAGTAGTCCACTATCACATGCCAGACTACAAAAAAAACAAAAATAAAAAAACTAGCGATTTTCAGTGAGTATATACAAACAGGACAGCCACAGCTGGTTGAGGGGTGTGCTTTCCCACTGAGCCAGGAGTTTCTTGGTAACGCATATGTGGGCAGTGGTGCAAGAAAGCAAGGACTATCCCATGCCACTGGGAAAGAAGGCTAGTATTGGCTTTTGACTGTGCAGTACGTGCTGAAAATGGACCAGGTCTGTTTTAACAGCTAGCACAGCCCAACAGGAAGAGATAGGCAGAGCAAAGCACTAAAGCACAGAAGATGTCGTATGTATTTTATAGGGTTTTACTTCAGGCTAGCTCTGATCTGGTTCCACAGACTGTATTTCTAGCAATGACTCAAGCACTCTTCTAGTTTAGATTCATCTTAAAGGAATCCATGGCCCACCATGAGGTATAATGGGAATGGGCAGTAAGTAGGAACTACTGGAGGACAGGCATCAAAAGCCCACTCCGGACACGAACCACAGTGCTAATATAAATGCTCAACCACACCTACGAGCATATGTGAATGAAGGAAAAGACCCTTCTGTGCTGCTCTCGAAGAGACTCCACATGTCAGTAAACCTGCAAAGTGACTTGAACTGCTCAATTGTTACTCAGTGAATTCAACTGCTCATTGAAATAATTCTAACTCAAGCATCTGAAACTGGCAAACACCAATTTAACAATTTCAAATTGGAATTTACCAGTTTCTGATTCTTGGGTGAGAATTATTTTAATGTGAATTTAGCAGTAGTGTAAAGAACTATGAAACTGAGCAGTTGGTATTAAACAGTTTACCAAATTTATTACACCTGACCAAAACAGGACTACTTATTACAAAAGATTATAGTCTGGATTTATGAGATTTACAATTTCATAGGCATTGACAAATGGTGACTGAAACCAAGCAATTTCCAATGTATCAATACAGTTCACTATTTCAGATATTGATTTTACCCGCACCCAATACTATGAAAAGAAACAAAAATTTCCAGTTTAATTCTTCAACATCTCATACGTTTGTACTATTCCACACTGAAAGTCATGCACAGTTTATTTGAAAGATAAACAGAAAGAAAATAGTTCAGCTAAACCAATCAGCTCAAAATCTAGGCTTAATGGCATTTATTTTTGTGCCACCCTGGTAGAGGTCTTACTTACGCTTTTCACTGACACATCTTTCACCTACTTACTATGCTGCAACGCAAGGCTGAGCAAACCTCGCTGCTACCAGACACACCTCCTCCCTGCACACAAGAGCTCTGCATGAACAGCAAGTTGCAAGAGAGGTGAGAAGGCAAAATTCGGCTTGCTAGGTTTCTTGCTCATCCTACAACACAGATTTAGCAAACCAGTCTGCTTTCTCCAGGTGCCCAGTAATCATGCACAAATACTTAGAATTTAGGACTTCACCTCTTGTATGACAGCAGCTCCTGAGGACCATGCAAGAAAGGTGAGAGATCCCTTGTTCACATCCTGAACACTGAGACAGCACCCTCATGTCTTGGCTATCAGTAACACGCAAACTGCTGTGCCTTACTTCTACTCACTTATTTTCTCAAAGCATTTCTTTAAAATCTTAGGGTATTATTCTTCTTCAGTTTTTGAAAGAAATGAAGAAAGACCAGCCTGAGAACCAGGAACCAAGTTTTGCAAGTGAAGCATCTGCACTAAAATACATCAAGCATTCTAAGTAAATACTTCAGGCTGTGGCTAAATTCAGTCTTTAAGTTCAAGCAACAAACTAATCCCCTAAGGGAACACAGTACCTGTTTTGTATTGGATCTGGTGGGAAGACAGGACTCTGACGTGAATGTTGATTTCACCCTGGTTTAGCAAGACACAGCCTTGATGCAGTCTGATAACCAGCTTCCTAACTGGGGCTCTGAGCTGACATTGCTTGGTTTTGCACCTGCCGCTTCGTGATTCTTGAGAGGACTGTGGGATTCATAACCTGGGGCTTTTTCTCAGGGAATCTCTATCGTGGCCATTTGTTGGGCTGGAGTTCACCAGATTCATCAGGCTTTCGTTCTGTTTATTTCTCCTCTTTCAGAGAAAGAAGAGGTTTAAGTTGTTATGAGCTGTTAATTTTGTCCTTAAAAATCCACCAAAAGTTATATAACCACTTTCACAATAGCTCGCTAAAAATAAGAGCCGTTCAGCCAAATGCCACTGCAATTTTTTATAAGACCTGTGACTCCAATTCTGCAAGACCTGTGGAAGCGCAAATATTTCCTTAGCTTTAGCAGAAAGTCAAGCAGGAGCTCCTTGTGAGACAGACATGGGTTTGTATTATTATAATCCTCAAGTGAAGGGCAGGAAAAAAAGCCAGTGTATGTATATACACATGTATATTACCAACTCATGACTTTAAGTAACGCTATTCGCTCTTGGAGCTGATCCCTCGTGGGGTTTCATAATCACAAACCATCATTAACCCAAAGCAAAGAAAGAAAGGTACAAAGGGGCACAGGTTTCAAGCAGGAGCTTATTTTTTTTTCGTTTTTTTTTGCCCCCCCCCCCTCTTTT